>JARJEI010000015.1:8009443-8609443 GCA_029955415.1 Lottia scabra
GGGAAGGGCTTTGAAGGGGGTTGAAATTTGTATAAAGCCCAGCCTCGACGGTGATGTATGCCCACAATAATACGTCAAGGGTGCACTCAAAAGATGTGTCTGATGGATAAGACCAAGAAAATGTTTGAATTTTTGAGAAAAAAAACGTTTTCTTGGAGGGGTCTCGAACCCGGGATCCTTTGGTGGAGGATCCAGCACGCTAACCGCTTCGCCACCGAGGCTTGAGCGAAGTTTCGCCAAGGTAAACTGTGAACCGAACTCCGGAGAGGGGTAAATACCCCTTTTCTAAAGGCATCCACGTTTTAGCACATAAAACTGTCAAAACTTGATCAAAAATGGGTCGTTCGCATATCAAACGAGCCAGCGCTTCATGACTTATCTTTTCCACACAAAATTGGGACGAAAAAATAACATAGGGAGCTTGTAGGGGCCCTCAAACATTTGTACGGTCGGGAAGGGCTTTGAAGGGGGTTGAAATTTGTATAAAGCCCAGCCTCGACGGTGATATATGCCCACAATAATACGTCAAGGGTGCACACAAAAGATGTGTCTGATGGATAAGACAAAGAAAATGTTTGAATTTTTGAGAAAAAAAAAGTTTTCTTGGAGGGGTCTCGAACCCGGGATCCTTTGGTGGAGGATCCAGCACGCTAACCGCTTCACCACCGAGGCTTGAGCGAAGTTTCGCCAAGGTAAACTGTGAACCGAACTCCGGAGAGGGGTAAATACCCCTTTTCTAAAGGCATCCACGTTTTAGCACATAAAACTGTCAAAACTTGATCAAAAATGGGTCGTTCGCATATCAAACGAACCAGCGCTTCATGACTTATCTTTTCCACACAAAATTGGGACGAAAAAATAACATAGGGAGCTTGTAGGGGCCCTCAAACATTTGTACGGTCGGGAAGGGCTTTGAAGGGGGTTGAAATTTGTATAAAGCCTAGCCTCGAAGGTGATGTATGCCCACAATAATACGTCAAGGGTGCACTCAAAAGATGTGTCTGATGGATAAGACCAAGAAAATGTTTGAATTTTTGAGAAAAAAAACGTTTTCTTGGAGGGGTCTCGAACCCGGGACCCTTTGGTGGAGGATCCGGCACGCTAACCGCTTCGCCACTGAGGCTTGAGCGAAGTTTCGCCAAGGTAAGCTGTGAACCGAACTCAGGAGAGGGGTAAATACCCCTTTTCTAAAGGCATCCACGTTTTAGCACATAAAACTGTCAAAACTTGATCAAAAATAGGTCGTTCGCATATCAAACGAACCAGCGCTTCATGACTTATCTTTTCCACACAAAATTGGGACGAAAAAATAACATAGGGAGCTTGTAGGGGCCCTCAAACATTTGTACGGTCGGGAAGGGCTTTGAAGGGGGTTGAAATTTGTATAAAGCCCAGCCTCGACGGTGATATATGCCCACAATAATACGTCAAGGGTGCACACAAAAGATGTGTCTGATGGATAAGACAAAGAAAATGTTTGAATTTTTGAGAAAAAAAAAGTTTTCTTGGAGGGGTCTCGAACCCGGGATCCTTTGGTGGAGGATCCAGCACGCTAACCGCTTCACCACCGAGGCTTGAGCGAAGTTTCGCCAAGGTAAACTGTGAACCGAACTCCGGAGAGGGGTAAATACCCCTTTTCTAAAGGCATCCACGTTTTAGCACATAAAACTGTCAAAACTTGATCAAAAATGGGTCGTTCGCATATCAAACGAACCAGCGCTTCATGACTTATCTTTTCCACACAAAATTGGGACGAAAAAATAACATAGGGAGCTTGTAGGGGCCCTCAAACATTTGTACGGTCGGGAAGGGCTTTGAAGGGGGTTGAAATTTGTATAAAGCCTAGCCTCGAAGGTGATGTATGCCCACAATAATACGTCAAGGGTGCACTCAAAAGATGTGTCTGATGGATAAGACCAAGAAAATGTTTGAATTTTTGAGAAAAAAAACGTTTTCTTGGAGGGGTCTCGAACCCGGGACCCTTTGGTGGAGGATCCGGCACGCTAACCGCTTCGCCACTGAGGCTTGAGCGAAGTTTCGCCAAGGTAAGCTGTGAACCGAACTCAGGAGAGGGGTAAATACCCCTTTTCTAAAGGCATCCACGTTTTAGCACATAAAACTGTCAAAACTTGATCAAAAATAGGTCGTTCGCATATCAAACGAGCCAGCGCTTCATGACGCATCTTTTCCACACAACATTGGGACGAAAAAAATAATATAGGAAGCTTGTAGGGGCCCTCAAACATTTGTACGGTCGGGAAGGGCTTTGAAGGGGGTTGAAATTTGTATAAAGCCCAGCCTCGACGGTGATATATGCCCACAATAATACGTCAAGGGTGCACACAAAAGATGTGTCTGATGGATAAGACAAAGAAAATGTTTGAATTTTTGAGAAAAAAAAAGTTTTCTTGGAGGGGTCTCGAACCCGGGATCCTTTGGTGGAGGATCCAGCACGCTAACCGCTTCGCCACCGAGGCTTGAGCGAAGTTTCGCCAAGGTAAACTGTGAACCGAACTCCGGAGAGGGGTAAATACCCCTTTTCTAAAGGCAGCCACGTTTTAGCACATAAAACTGTCAAAACTTGATCAAAAATGGGTCGTTCGCATATCAAACGAACCAGCGCTTCATGACTTATCTTTTCCACACAAAATTGGGACGAAAAAATAACATAGGGAGCTTGTAGGGGCCCTCAAACATTTGTACGGTCGGGAAGGGCTTTGAAGGGGGTTGAAATGTGTATAAAGCCTAGCCTCGACGGTGATGTATGCCCACAATAATACGTCAAGGGTGCACTCAAAAGATGTGTCTGATGGATAAGACCAAGAAAATGTTTGAATTTTTGAGAAAAATTTTTTTTTTTTGAAGGGGTCTCGAACCCGGGACCCTTTGGTGGAGGATCCAGCACGCAAACCGCTTCGCCACCGAGGCTTGAGCGAAGTTTCGCCACGGTAAACTGTGAACCGAACTCTGGAGAGGGGTAAATACCCCTTTTCTAAAGGCATGCACGTTTTAGCACATACAACTGTCAAAACTTGATCAAAAATGGGTCGTTTGCATATCAAAAGAACCAGCGCTTCATGACTTATCTTTTCCACACAAAATTGGGACGAAAAAATAACATAGGGAGCTTGTAGGGGCCCTCAAACATTTGTACGGTCCGGAAGGGCTTTGAAGGGGATTGAAATTTGTATAAAGCCGAGCCTCGACGGTGATGTATGCCCACAATAATACGTCAAGGGTGCACTCAAAAGATGTGTCTGATGGATAAGACCAAGAAAATGTTTGAATTTTTGAGAAAAAAAAAGTTTTTTTGGAGGGGTCTCGAACCCGGGACCCTTTGGTGGAGGATCCAGCACGCTAACCGCTTTGCCACCGAGGCTTGAGCGAAGTTTCGCCAAGGTAAGCTGTGAACCGAACTCAGGAGAGGGGTAAATACCCCTTTTCTAAAGGCATCCACGTTTTAGCACATAAAACTGTCAAAACTTGATCAAAAATAGGTCGTTCGCATATCAAACGAGCCAGCGCTTCATGACGCATCTTTTCCACACAACATTGGGACGAAAAAAATAATATAGGAAGCTTGTAGGGGCCCTCAAACATTTGTACGGTCGGGAAGGGCTTTGAAGGGGGTTGAAATTTGTATAAAGCCCAGCCTCGACGGTGATATATGCCCACAATAATACGTCAAGGGTGCACACAAAAGATGTGTCTGATGGATAAGACAAAGAAAATGTTTGAATTTTTGAGAAAAAAAAAGTTTTCTTGGAGGGGTCTCGAACCCGGGATCCTTTGGTGGAGGATCCAGCACGCTAACCGCTTCGCCACCGAGGCTTGAGCGAAGTTTCGCCAAAGTAAACTGTGAACCGAACTCAGGAGAGGGGTAAATACCCCTTTTCTAAAGGCATCCACGTTTTAGCACATAAAACTGTCAAAACTTGATCAAAAATGGGTCGTTCGCATATCAAACGAACCGGCGCTTCATGACTTATCTTTTCCACACAAAATTGGGACGAAAAAATAACATAGGGAGCTTGTAGGGGCCCTCAAACATTTGTACGGTCGGGAAGGGCTTTGAAGGGGGTTGAAATTTGTATAAAGCCTAGCCTCGACGGTGATGTATGCCCACAATAATACGTCAAGGGTGCACTCAAAAGATGTGTCTGATGGATAAGACCAAGAAAATGTTTGAATTTTTGAGAGAAAAAAAAGTTTTCTTGGAGGGGTCTCGAACCCGGGACCCTTTGGTGGAGGATCCAGCACGCTAACCGCTTCGCCACCGAGGCCTGAGCGAAGTTTCGCCAAGGTAAACTGTGAACCGAACTCCGGAGAGGGGTAAATACCCCTTTTCTAAAGGCATCCACGTTTTAGCACATAAAACTGTCAAAAATTGATCAAAAATGGGTCGTTCGCATATCAAACGAACCAGCGCTTCATGACTTATCTTTTCCACACAAAATTGGGACGAAAAAATATTATAGGGAGCTTGTAGGGCCCCTCAAACATTTGTACGGTCGGGAAGGGCTTTGAAGGGGGTTGAAATTTGTATAAAGCCCAGCCTCGACGGTGATGTATGCCCACAATAATACGTCAAGGGTGCACTCAAAAGATGTGTCTGATGGATAAGACCAAGAAAATGTTTGAATTTTTGAGAAAAAAAACGTTTTCTTGGAGGGGTCTCGAACCCGGGATCCTTTGGTGGAGGATCCAGCACGCTAACCGCTTCGCCACCGAGGCTTGAGCGAAGTTTCGCCAAGGTAAACTGTGAACCGAACTCCGGAGAGGGGTAAATACCCCTTTTCTAAAGGCATCCACGTTTTAGCACATAAAACTGTCAAAACTTGATCAAAAATGGGTCGTTCGCATATCAAACGAGCCAGCGCTTCATGACTTATCTTTTCCACACAAAATTGGGACGAAAAAATAACATAGGGAGCTTGTAGGGGCCCTCAAACATTTGTACGGTCGGGAAGGGCTTTGAAGGGGGTTGAAATTTGTATAAAGCCCAGCCTCGACGGTGATATATGCCCACAATAATACGTCAAGGGTGCACACAAAAGATGTGTCTGATGGATAAGACAAAGAAAATGTTTGAATTTTTGAGAAAAAAAAAGTTTTCTTGGAGGGGTCTCGAACCCGGGATCCTTTGGTGGAGGATCCAGCACGCTAACCGCTTCACCACCGAGGCTTGAGCGAAGTTTCGCCAAGGTAAACTGTGAACCGAACTCCGGAGAGGGGTAAATACCCCTTTTCTAAAGGCATCCACGTTTTAGCACATAAAACTGTCAAAACTTGATCAAAAATGGGTCGTTCGCATATCAAACGAACCAGCGCTTCATGACTTATCTTTTCCACACAAAATTGGGACGAAAAAATAATATAGGAAGCTTGTAGGGGCCCTCAAACATTTGTACGGTCGGGAAGGGCTTTGAAGGGGGTTGAAATTTGTATAAAGCCCAGCCTCGACGGTGATATATGCCCACAATAATACGTCAAGGGTGCACACAAAAGATGTGTCTGATGGATAAGACAAAGAAAATGTTTGAATTTTTGAGAAAAAAAAAGTTTTCTTGGAGGGGTCTCGAACCCGGGATCCTTTGGTGGAGGATCCAGCACGCTAACCGCTTCGCCACCGAGGCTTGAGCGAAGTTTCGCCAAAGTAAACTGTGAACCGAACTCAGGAGAGGGGTAAATACCCCTTTTCTAAAGGCATCCACGTTTTAGCACATAAAACTGTCAAAACTTGATCAAAAATGGGTCGTTCGCATATCAAACGAACCGGCGCTTCATGACTTATCTTTTCCACACAAAATTGGGACGAAAAAATAACATAGGGAGCTTGTAGGGGCCCTCAAACATTTGTACGGTCGGGAAGGGCTTTGAAGGGGGTTGAAATTTGTATAAAGCCTAGCCTCGACGGTGATGTATGCCCACAATAATACGTCAAGGGTGCACTCAAAAGATGTGTCTGATGGATAAGACCAAGAAAATGTTTGAATTTTTGAGAGAAAAAAAAGTTTTCTTGGAGGGGTCTCGAACCCGGGACCCTTTGGTGGAGGATCCAGCACGCTAACCGCTTCGCCACCGAGGCCTGAGCGAAGTTTCGCCAAGGTAAACTGTGAACCGAACTCCGGAGAGGGGTAAATACCCCTTTTCTAAAGGCATCCACGTTTTAGCACATAAAACTGTCAAAAATTGATCAAAAATGGGTCGTTCGCATATCAAACGAACCAGCGCTTCATGACTTATCTTTTCCACACAAAATTGGGACGAAAAAATATTATAGGGAGCTTGTAGGGCCCCTCAAACATTTGTACGGTCGGGAAGGGCTTTGAAGGGGGTTGAAATTTGTATAAAGCCCAGCCTCGACGGTGATGTATGCCCACAATAATACGTCAAGGGTGCACTCAAAAGATGTGTCTGATGGATAAGACCAAGAAAATGTTTGAATTTTTGAGAAAAAAAACGTTTTCTTGGAGGGGTCTCGAACCCGGGATCCTTTGGTGGAGGATCCAGCACGCTAACCGCTTCGCCACCGAGGCTTGAGCGAAGTTTCGCCAAGGTAAACTGTGAACCGAACTCCGGAGAGGGGTAAATACCCCTTTTCTAAAGGCATCCACGTTTTAGCACATAAAACTGTCAAAACTTGATCAAAAATGGGTCGTTCGCATATCAAACGAGCCAGCGCTTCATGACTTATCTTTTCCACACAAAATTGGGACGAAAAAATAACATAGGGAGCTTGTAGGGGCCCTCAAACATTTGTACGGTCGGGAAGGGCTTTGAAGGGGGTTGAAATTTGTATAAAGCCCAGCCTCGACGGTGATATATGCCCACAATAATACGTCAAGGGTGCACACAAAAGATGTGTCTGATGGATAAGACAAAGAAAATGTTTGAATTTTTGAGAAAAAAAAAGTTTTCTTGGAGGGGTCTCGAACCCGGGATCCTTTGGTGGAGGATCCAGCACGCTAACCGCTTCACCACCGAGGCTTGAGCGAAGTTTCGCCAAGGTAAACTGTGAACCGAACTCCGGAGAGGGGTAAATACCCCTTTTCTAAAGGCATCCACGTTTTAGCACATAAAACTGTCAAAACTTGATCAAAAATGGGTCGTTCGCATATCAAACGAACCAGCGCTTCATGACTTATCTTTTCCACACAAAATTGGGACGAAAAAATAACATAGGGAGCTTGTAGGGGCCCTCAAACATTTGTACGGTCGGGAAGGGCTTTGAAGGGGGTTGAAATTTGTATAAAGCCTAGCCTCGAAGGTGATGTATGCCCACAATAATACGTCAAGGGTGCACTCAAAAGATGTGTCTGATGGATAAGACCAAGAAAATGTTTGAATTTTTGAGAAAAAAAACGTTTTCTTGGAGGGGTCTCGAACCCGGGACCCTTTGGTGGAGGATCCGGCACGCTAACCGCTTCGCCACTGAGGCTTGAGCGAAGTTTCGCCAAGGTAAGCTGTGAACCGAACTCAGGAGAGGGGTAAATACCCCTTTTCTAAAGGCATCCACGTTTTAGCACATAAAACTGTCAAAACTTGATCAAAAATAGGTCGTTCGCATATCAAACGAACCAGCGCTTCATGACTTATCTTTTCCACACAAAATTGGGACGAAAAAATAACATAGGGAGCTTGTAGGGGCCCTCAAACATTTGTACGGTCGGGAAGGGCTTTGAAGGGGGTTGAAATTTGTATAAAGCCCAGCCTCGACGGTGATATATGCCCACAATAATACGTCAAGGGTGCACACAAAAGATGTGTCTGATGGATAAGACAAAGAAAATGTTTGAATTTTTGAGAAAAAAAAAGTTTTCTTGGAGGGGTCTCGAACCCGGGATCCTTTGGTGGAGGATCCAGCACGCTAACCGCTTCACCACCGAGGCTTGAGCGAAGTTTCGCCAAGGTAAACTGTGAACCGAACTCCGGAGAGGGGTAAATACCCCTTTTCTAAAGGCATCCACGTTTTAGCACATAAAACTGTCAAAACTTGATCAAAAATGGGTCGTTCGCATATCAAACGAACCAGCGCTTCATGACTTATCTTTTCCACACAAAATTGGGACGAAAAAATAACATAGGGAGCTTGTAGGGGCCCTCAAACATTTGTACGGTCGGGAAGGGCTTTGAAGGGGGTTGAAATTTGTATAAAGCCTAGCCTCGAAGGTGATGTATGCCCACAATAATACGTCAAGGGTGCACTCAAAAGATGTGTCTGATGGATAAGACCAAGAAAATGTTTGAATTTTTGAGAAAAAAAACGTTTTCTTGGAGGGGTCTCGAACCCGGGACCCTTTGGTGGAGGATCCGGCACGCTAACCGCTTCGCCACTGAGGCTTGAGCGAAGTTTCGCCAAGGTAAGCTGTGAACCGAACTCAGGAGAGGGGTAAATACCCCTTTTCTAAAGGCATCCACGTTTTAGCACATAAAACTGTCAAAACTTGATCAAAAATAGGTCGTTCGCATATCAAACGAGCCAGCGCTTCATGACGCATCTTTTCCACACAACATTGGGACGAAAAAAATAATATAGGAAGCTTGTAGGGGCCCTCAAACATTTGTACGGTCGGGAAGGGCTTTGAAGGGGGTTGAAATTTGTATAAAGCCCAGCCTCGACGGTGATATATGCCCACAATAATACGTCAAGGGTGCACACAAAAGATGTGTCTGATGGATAAGACAAAGAAAATGTTTGAATTTTTGAGAAAAAAAAAGTTTTCTTGGAGGGGTCTCGAACCCGGGATCCTTTGGTGGAGGATCCAGCACGCTAACCGCTTCGCCACCGAGGCTTGAGCGAAGTTTCGCCAAGGTAAACTGTGAACCGAACTCCGGAGAGGGGTAAATACCCCTTTTCTAAAGGCAGCCACGTTTTAGCACATAAAACTGTCAAAACTTGATCAAAAATGGGTCGTTCGCATATCAAACGAACCAGCGCTTCATGACTTATCTTTTCCACACAAAATTGGGACGAAAAAATAACATAGGGAGCTTGTAGGGGCCCTCAAACATTTGTACGGTCGGGAAGGGCTTTGAAGGGGGTTGAAATGTGTATAAAGCCTAGCCTCGACGGTGATGTATGCCCACAATAATACGTCAAGGGTGCACTCAAAAGATGTGTCTGATGGATAAGACCAAGAAAATGTTTGAATTTTTGAGAAAAAATTTTTTTTTTTGAAGGGGTCTCGAACCCGGGACCCTTTGGTGGAGGATCCAGCACGCAAACCGCTTCGCCACCGAGGCTTGAGCGAAGTTTCGCCACGGTAAACTGTGAACCGAACTCTGGAGAGGGGTAAATACCCCTTTTCTAAAGGCATGCACGTTTTAGCACATACAACTGTCAAAACTTGATCAAAAATGGGTCGTTTGCATATCAAAAGAACCAGCGCTTCATGACTTATCTTTTTCACACAAAATTGGGACGAAAAAATAACATAGGGAGCTTGTAGGGGCCCTCAAACATTTGTACGGTCCGGAAGGGCTTTGAAGGGGATTGAAATTTGTATAAAGCCGAGCCTCGACGGTGATGTATGCCCACAATAATACGTCAAGGGTGCACTCAAAAGATGTGTCTGATGGATAAGACCAAGAAAATGTTTGAATTTTTGAGAAAAAAAAAGTTTTTTTTGGAGGGGTCTCGAACCCGGGACCCTTTGGTGGAGGATCCAGCACGCTAACCGCTTTGCCACCGAGGCTTGAGCGAAGTTTCGCCAAGGTAAGCTGTGAACCGAACTCAGGAGAGGGGTAAATACCCCTTTTCTAAAGGCATCCACGTTTTAGCACATAAAACTGTCAAAACTTGATCAAAAATAGGTCGTTCGCATATCAAACGAGCCAGCGCTTTATGACGCATCTTTTCCACACAACATTGGAACGAAAAAAATAATATAGGAAGCTTGTAGGGGCCCTCAAACATTTGTACGGTCGGGAAGGGCTTTGAAGGGGGTTGAAATTTGTATAAAGCCCAGCCTCGACGGTGATATATGCCCACAATAATACGTCAAGGGTGCACACAAAAGATGTGTCTGATGGATAAGACCAAGAAAATGTTTGAATTTTTGAGAAAAAAAAAGTTTTCTTGGAGTGGTCTCGAACCCGGGATCTTTTGGTGGAGGATCCAGCACGCTAACCGCTTCGCCACCGAGGCTTGAGCGAAGTTTCGCCAAGGTAAACTGTGAACCGAACTCCGGAGAGGGGTAAATACCCCTTTTCTAAAGGCATCCACGTTTTAGCACATAAAACTGTCAAAACTTGATCAAAAATGGGTCGTTCGCATATCAAACGAACCAGCGCTTCATGACTTATCTTTTCCACACAAAATTGGGACGAAAAAATAACATAGGGAGCTTGTAGGGGCCCTCAAACATTTGTACGGTCGGGAAGGGCTTTGAAGGGGGTTGAAATTTGTATAAAGCCTAGCCTCGACGGTGATGTATGCCCACAATAATACGTCAAGGGTGCACTCAAAAGATGTGTCTGATGGATAAGACCAAGAAAATGTTTGAATTTTTGAGAAAAAAAACGTTTTCTTGGAGGGGTCTCGAACCCGGGACCCTTTGGTGGAGGATCCGGCACGCTAACCGCTTCGCCACTGAGGCTTGAGCGAAGTTTCGCCAAGGTAAGCTGTGAACCGAACTCAGGAGAGGGGTAAATACCCCTTTTCTAAAGGCATCCACGTTTTAGCACATAAAACTGTCAAAACTTGATCAAAAATAGGTCGTTCGCATATCAAACGAGCCAGCGCTTCATGACGCATCTTTTCCACACAACATTGGGACGAAAAAAATAATATAGGAAGCTTGTAGGGGCCCTCAAACATTTGTACGGTCGGGAAGGGCTTTGAAGGGGGTTGAAATTTGTATAAAGCCCAGCCTCGACGGTGATATATGCCCACAATAATACGTCAAGGGTGCACACAAAAGATGTGTCTGATGGATAAGACAAAGAAAATGTTTGAATTTTTGAGAAAAAAAAAGTTTTCTTGGAGGGGTCTCGAACCCGGGATCCTTTGGTGGAGGATCCAGCACGCTAACCGCTTCGCCACCGAGGCTTGAGCGAAGTTTCGCCAAGGTAAACTGTGAACCGAACTCCGGAGAGGGGTAAATACCCCTTTTCTAAAGGCAGCCACGTTTTAGCACATAAAACTGTCAAAACTTGATCAAAAATGGGTCGTTCGCATATCAAACGAACCAGCGCTTCATGACTTATCTTTTCCACACAAAATTGGGACGAAAAAATAACATAGGGAGCTTGTAGGGGCCCTCAAACATTTGTACGGTCGGGAAGGGCTTTGAAGGGGGTTGAAATGTGTATAAAGCCTAGCCTCGACGGTGATGTATGCCCACAATAATACGTCAAGGGTGCACTCAAAAGATGTGTCTGATGGATAAGACCAAGAAAATGTTTGAATTTTTGAGAAAAAATTTTTTTTTTTGAAGGGGTCTCGAACCCGGGACCCTTTGGTGGAGGATCCAGCACGCAAACCGCTTCGCCACCGAGGCTTGAGCGAAGTTTCGCCACGGTAAACTGTGAACCGAACTCTGGAGAGGGGTAAATACCCCTTTTCTAAAGGCATGCACGTTTTAGCACATACAACTGTCAAAACTTGATCAAAAATGGGTCGTTTGCATATCAAAAGAACCAGCGCTTCATGACTTATCTTTTCCACACAAAATTGGGACGAAAAAATAACATAGGGAGCTTGTAGGGGCCCTCAAACATTTGTACGGTCCGGAAGGGCTTTGAAGGGGATTGAAATTTGTATAAAGCCTAGCCTCGACGGTGATGTATGCCCACAATAATACGTCAAGGGTGCACTCAAAAGATGTGTCTGATGGATAAGACCAAGAAAATGTTTGAATTTTTGAGAAAAAAAAAGTTTTTTTGGAGGGGTCTCGAACCCGGGACCCTTTGGTGGAGGATCCAGCACGCTAACCGCTTTGCCACCGAGGCTTGAGCGAAGTTTCGCCAAGGTAAGCTGTGAACCGAACTCAGGAGAGGGGTAAATACCCCTTTTCTAAAGGCATCCACGTTTTAGCACATAAAACTGTCAAAACTTGATCAAAAATAGGTCGTTCGCATATCAAACGAGCCAGCGCTTTATGACGCATCTTTTCCACACAACATTGGAACGAAAAAAATAATATAGGAAGCTTGTAGGGGCCCTCAAACATTTGTACGGTCGGGAAGGGCTTTGAAGGGGGTTGAAATTTGTATAAAGCCCAGCCTCGACGGTGATATATGCCCACAATAATACGTCAAGGGTGCACACAAAAGATGTGTCTGATGGATAAGACCAAGAAAATGTTTGAATTTTTGAGAAAAAAAAAGTTTTCTTGGAGTGGTCTCGAACCCGGGATCTTTTGGTGGAGGATCCAGCACGCTAACCGCTTCGCCACCGAGGCTTGAGCGAAGTTTCGCCAAGGTAAACTGTGAACCGAACTCCGGAGAGGGGTAAATACCCCTTTTCTAAAGGCATCCACGTTTTAGCACATAAAACTGTCAAAACTTGATCAAAAATGGGTCGTTCGCATATCAAACGAACCAGCGCTTCATGACTTATCTTTTCCACACAAAATTGGGACGAAAAAATAACATAGGGAGCTTGTAGGGGCCCTCAAACATTTGTACGGTCGGGAAGGGCTTTGAAGGGGGTTGAAATTTGTATAAAGCCTAGCCTCGACGGTGATGTATGCCCACAATAATACGTCAAGGGTGCACTCAAAAGATGTGTCTGATGGATAAGACAAAGAAAATGTTTGAATTTTTGAGAAAAAAAAAGTTTTTTTGGAGGGGTCTCGAACCCGGGACCCTTTGGTGGAGGATCCAGCACGCTAACCGCTTTGCCACCGAGGCTTGAGCGAAGTTTCACCAAGGTAAGCTGTGAAACGAACTCAGGAGAGGGGTAAATACCCCTTTTCTAAAGGCATCCACGTTTTAGCACACAAAACTGTCAAAAAATAGGTTGTTCGCATATCAAACGAACCAGCGCTTCATGACGCATCTTTTCCACACAAAATTGGGACGACAAAATAACATAGGGAGCTTGTAGGGCCCTCAAACATTTGTACGGTCGGGAAGGGCTTTGAAGGGGGTTGAAATTTGTATAAAGCCCAGCCTCGACGGTGATATATGCCCACAATAATACGTCAAGGGTGCACACAAAAGATGTATCTGATGGATAAGACAAAGAAAATGTTTGAATTTTTGAGAAAAAAAAAGTTTTCTTGGAGGGGTCTCGAACCCGGGACCCTTTGGTGGAGGATCCAGCACGCAAACCGCTTCGCCACCGAGGCTTAGTTTCGCCAAGGTAAACTGTGAACCGAACTCCGGAGAGGGGTAAATACCCCTTTTCTAAAGGCATCCACGTTTTAGCACATAAAACTGTCAAAACGTGATCAAAAATAGGTCGTTCGCATATCAAACGAACCAGCGCTTCATGACGCATCTTTTCCACACAAAATTGGGACGACAAAATAACATAGGGAGCTTGTAGGGCCCCTTAAACATTTGTACGGTCGGGAAGGGCTTTGAAGGGGGTTGAAATTTGTATAAAGCCCAGCCTCGACGGTGATATATGCCCACAATAATATGTCAAGGGTGCACTCAAAATATGTGTCTGATGGATAAGACAAAGAAAATGTTTGAATTTTTGAGAAAAAAAAGTTTTCTTGGAGGGGTCTCGAACCCGAGACCCTTTGATGGAGGATCCAGCAGGCTAACCGCTTCGCCACCGAGGCTTGAGCGAAGTTTCGCCAAGGTAAACTGTGAACCGAACTCCGGAGAGGGGTAAATACCCCTTTTCTAAAGGCATCCACGTTTTAGCACATAAAACTGTCAAAACTTGATCAAAAATGGGTCGTTCGCATATCAAACGAACCAGCGCTTCATGACGCATCTTTTCCACACAACATTGGGACGAAAAAAAATAATATAGGAAGCTTGTAGGGCCCCTCAAACATTTGTACGGTCGGGAAGGGCTTTGAAGGGGGTTGAAATTTGTATAAAGCCCAGTCTCGACGGTGATATATGCCCACAATAATATGTCAAGGGTGCACTCAAAAGATGTGTCTGATGGATAAGACCAAGAAAATGTTTGAATTTTTGAGAAAAAAAAGTTTTCTTGGAGGGGTCTCGAACTCGGGACCCTTTGGTGGAGGATCCAGCACGCTAACCGCTTCGCCACCGAGGCTTGAGCGAAGTTTCGCCAAGGTAAGCTGTGAACCGAACTCAGGAGAGGGATAAATACCCCTTTTCCAAAGGCATCCACGTTTTAGCACATAAAACTGTCAAAACTTGATCAAAAATAGGTCGTTCGCATATCAAACGAACCAGCGCTTCATGACGCATCTTTTCCACACAACATTGGGACGACAAAATAACATAGGGAGCTTGTAGGGCCCCTTAAACATTTGTACGGTCGGGAAGGGCTTTGAAGGGGGTTGAAATTTGTATAAAGCCCAGCCTCGACGGTGATATATGCCCACAATAATACGTCAAGGGTGCACTCAAAAGATGTGTCTGATGGATAAGACCAAGAAAATGTTTGAATTTTTGAGAAAAAAAAGTTTTCTTGGAGGGGTCTCGAACCCGGGACCCTTTGATGGAGGATCCAGCACGCAAACCGCTTCGCCACCGAGGCTTGAGCGAAGTTTCGCCAAGGTAAACTGTGAACCGAACTCCGGAGAGGGGTAAATACCCCTTTTCTAAAGGCATCCACGTTTTAGCACATAAAACTGTCAAAACTTGATCAAAAATAGGTCGTTCGCATATCAAACGAACCAGCGCTTCATGACGCATCTTTTCCACACAAAATTGGGACGACAAAATAACATAGGGAGCTTGTAGGGCCCCTCAAACATTTGTACGGTCGGGAAGGGCTTTGAAGGGGGTTGAAATTTGTATAAAGCCCAGCCTCGACGGTGATATATGCCCACAATAATAATGAAATAATAAGAAAATGTTTGAATTTTTGAGAATAAAAAAGTTTTCTTGGAGGGGTCTCGAACCCGGGACCCTTTGGTGGAGGATCCAGCACGCTAACCGCTTCGCCACCGAGGCTTGAGCGATATTTCGCCAAGGTAAACTGTGAACCGAACTCCGGAGAGGGGTAAATACCCCTTTTCTAAAGGCATCCACGTTTTATGTTTTGTAAACAAAATGACATTGATGGGGGGCCTATAACATCCGTTGCAAAGGCCTACATGTATTAAAACAGTAGTGATTCTCTCTACAATTTATAACGAACGGACGTAAACATGTTTGCTGTTATTAATAAAGTGACTCGTTGAGTTTTATGTAAGTTGGTACAGTACCAAAGCATGAGTAGGAGCGGTTGAAAGTCGACAAATGAATGACTATTTAGAAGCAATAGAACAGGCATCAGAATTTTCATTGTACCTAATCGGCCACTATTAATTCGTTACCGACTGAGGTTTTTTAGTGCCAAAAAAAGATAAGTGTTCCAACCCAACGAAACAGGGAAGTGATGTGTTTTACACAGTTCGAAAAGTTAGTTATAAACCCACTCCACCCTTGGGCAAGGATAGGTAGCATTCCAATTATTCGAAAAAAATGCCGTAATTCTGAAGAGTCTTGAAAACCAACCTACTTCAAGTTTAACGTCTACCATATTAGCTTTTATATGTCATCTACCAATCAACACAATTAATACAAACGACTAACAGAATTTTATAACAAATTTAATAAGGCAAGATACATGATATATAAATAGTATTTACAATTTTATGTATAATATAAAACATATAAAAATGATTCTTTCCTTTAATTTCGTTGTTCTACAACCTTGTACACAATTATTACAGAGAGACACCAATAGGAAATGAAATAACAATAAGAAAGAAATGTAACATCTAACATCTGAATTGAAACAGATATAACTTTTGGGCCATTTCACGCCATAAAAATCATACAAAATTCACATTGTGATTTCTGTTATACATTTTTGGAAACAATCACGTAAAATATATCAAGATATTTTGAATGTACAAAAAGAAGCCTTAAAATATACACAAGGTCTACTCCATCATTATAAATTAGGCAAGTTTTATGGATAGCTGAATTTATTCAGTTTCTACTCACAATATTATATCATAAAATTTCAGTCAAGTAATAAAACCCGAGCACAATAAAGCATCAAAACTTATCAAGGGAGGAAAATATATCCAAAATATTTCTGAAAAAGAAAGGCAAGGATTCTATAAGCCTGTACACATGCATGTAGTTTTGAAATGTAAGATTTTATCTATCATTTAAGCGAGGCAAGTTTGTGGATAGCTACAAATCCATGGACCTGTGTCAGGTACATCAAAACATTTCATCGATTATATAAACGTAAACTGTACAAAATGTCGACAATTTGTTCAATTCCAGGGCAACAACAGGGTATAAAATACATAAAAAACAACCCTTAAAGATTCTTACAAATTCTTTGTACTTGCTGCATGCAATACTTGAACAATAATTATACCAAGGGAAATAAATGGTGTTATGTTTGTAAACTATTGCAAAAGTGTTCCTTATACAAAGCTATTCCAGAAAAAACTATTTAAATTTGTATATGACTAGTTGAAAAAAGACTATTATTATATTTATGTATTCGAATGTTTGAACACAATGACGTCATGGTAGTCTCGCTCATCACATTAAAATTATGTGAATAACAAGGGGTTCGGTATATAAGCAACCCAATAAATAACATATAATATCTAACGTAATAGATAACACTGGTGAAAATATATGGCAACGTTGCTGGATGTCGGTACTCTTTCTTCATAGGCTTTCGCATTCTAGCTATTATCAATGTATTTATGTCATAATGACATACTAGTTGTTTCAGTCTAACTGAATGACCCTTCTGCAAAGAGATAGGGTGAGGAGATCAAAATTCCTTTTCTAGAATTTGATAAACCTTCCAATAATATACTTAATCAGAAAATCATACCGATAACACAATTTTGTAAATGATACAAACTCATTATTATAAATGTAAAAATTGACAAATTTAATGATGCTCACTTAAATTTAACAATCTATTGGTCTGTTTGAATTCTTCTGCCCTCGACAAGGCAAACTGTTTTACTCTTTTTCTTTACAACTAACAAAATTATACATTTGTGTATTCCTTAATCGATCTTTATCTGTTTAACTCATGTCCATATTACACTGACATACATAATCTTTGCATAGTATACGTAACGTAATAATATTAAAATATCTTTGAATATGATAAAGTATATAAAAAATATCACAGTTAGTATTGGTCATTCGGATCGTTACACCATTTTAATTATGTTACAGCGAGATGGTATACATAAAAGTACGTGTATGTAGATATTTCGTTGGATTTTAGGGAATTGTCTTTTTAGCATCTAGTTTAAAAGATCATCATAACTTATGGTTAGCCATACCGACACCTTCTCCCAAGTTTTTCAACTCTATATCCTCATTACTGTCTAAACTAGAGTTGTCTTCCTTAGTACTACTTCCTGCATCTAGTTCAACATCCACATCTTCGTAGATTTCATCAGTTTTGGGCGTTGTGTCTTCGGTAACTACAGTCAAATGAGCAGATGGGAATGCACTAAAACTAGCACGGGATGGTCTGAACTCTCCAGTATTCTGTCGTTCTAAAGTTGGTCGACCGTCTCCGTGATCAATACTACTCGAACGTCGGAATTTTCCTCTGTGTCCACCTTTATGATCCTCTTCTCCAATGGTGTTTAAACTGGATCTGGAAGTTGTTAGAGCATTCTTCATCATTTTAAACCAAGGATCACCCTTTGTATTGGTATCACCATTCGGCATTCCTTTATATCGTTGGAATTTTTGGGCCTTTGTTAACACTGATTGTTTGTCATTCTCAAGCTTCTTCAATGCTCGATCTGATCTTTTGAAAGACTTCTTTCTCTTCTTGCTGCTGTCTCTTTTAGGGCCACCGTTGATGTCTTCACTCTCGGAAAGTCTTGCTTTCTTTAAATCGTTAGCAAGTTTTAGATACCGTGACATGAATTTGGAGGTCAAGTTACCAGCTTGCTCTGGTGGTTTTCGTCGACGTCTTGTCAGCCTCATGACCGTCTTACGTCTTCTTGGTTTGGGCGAATCATCATTAGTTATACTGCTGTCATCTTCCACACTATCACATGATCCCATTGAAGATATCGATTTGGTATCATCGTCTTCGTTGTAGCTCTGCATTTGACGAACCAATTCCAATTTATCGGACACGTCCATAGCTGCAATCTCTGACTGGTTCATTTTGAGACAGTTGACGTCCGTGGAAGCAATTATGTGAAGGAAGGTGCTCATACGATGGAAGAACATAGCAATAAATTGGATTAGAAGTGATACTCCGAACACGATCATGAACAACAAAGAAATTGGCTCAAGTGTTAATTTTCGTGACTTATCCACGGTGTAGCATGGCAATGGGATAGCTAGACCGTCACCACCCTGGATTGCGTTGGTGTACTGTAATGTGAAGATGATGACAATAAACAAGGCGTTTAGTATATAAAACATAAGGCACATCTTGTTTCTCAATTCCTTTAGGTCTACTTTTATTTTCTTTTGATGATCGACGTTGCTTTCCAAAGGAAACAGATACTTCGCTATTAATTCTTTCCAGAAACGATCCTCTTCTGGACTAAGATACCGTACACGACCTTCTCCTATATCAGTATCCTTTAACCAAAATGGAGAAAACTCGTGGTCGTAGTGACTGTGAACTACTGGGGTAATGTCTGAAAATATAAACGAAATGAATTAACAGTACGTAACTGAAATAAATTATCAATAGGGTTCGTCAGGTAACCCGTGCTATTTCTTATTTTATATAGGTCGAAACGATATTCTTTAAAAATTGCTGATCAAATTAATGAATTGTTGCTGATTGAACAAATAAAACAATGCATATGAAACCCCTTCCAATAGATTGAAATCTTTGTATTACCTTTGAGTTTAGGTTGTAGATCTGTATCACTGACAGGATTGATTGTAGTCTTGTTAGATTCATTCATGGTGGTTTCTTGGAGATTGGAATTGTCATCATTCGGGCTGTTAGGAACGGCTTGATAACCATTACGGAAAGCACCAACAGCGCTCTCAATCTTTGAAAGCTTGTCAATTATTACACCAAATCGTACCTCTTCAGCATTTTCTACTTTCGTTGGGCAACATATACACCGAAACAAGTTTCCAAAAGAAAACCCATATTCACTCTTAAGTTCGGTTTTGTTGCTGGAGAACATATTCAGCAACGATTGAAGTTTCCCATCTTTTTTGTTCTTTTTCAAATTCTTTGCATTCAATGGGACCGCTGTAGCTGTTTCTCTGGTTCCCCACGATACCACATGTAAGTTACACATTGAGTAAATCATGAGCAACATTGACATACTAGGAATAGCTAGAACATACAAAATACCATAAAAGATGTTCAGGAACTCCATGGGATGAAGAATTGCTGATATGGTAAAGACAGCTATCAGGAAAATCATGAAAATTGTTGCCGGAGAACAAAGTCCCTCTGCTTTTACTGATAGAGCTAAACCAACTACTACCAACATCATCACCAAAGCATAAACACCAGAAAGAATAGCTGCCATACGTAGCTGAAATATTTCAAATGTATTCAATAACAGCGTTTAAATGCCTTTACTTACGTACATTTATATTATCTATTTGTTATAATGAAAACAATGTGTTCTGGAGTCAAGAGTAAGCTTCAAAATATAGCTCAACCAATAAGCAACCTCCCTTTGTAAGCATTCATGAAAAGTAAGAAATGTAATTACCTGCCACTCTGGCTTTGCCACAAAACAAACTATCATAAACAATCCAATAGGTGCCAAGTTGGCTAGCAAGGCATCAAGTAGATCTAAGGTGGGGAACGCCATATTAATAGCACCAACAATCAACAGAAAAGTCGTTCCAGGCGTAACGATGGAAGAAAAGAACAGTAGTAGTTGGTACATCACATACAGACATGATATGTTCTCATTCTTCCGAATCATGCCTCTCCAATTAGCAAGAAAATCCATAATATTAGCCATGGTTGATGGTGACCATCTTCGTCTTTGGTTGAAGAATTCGTTAAATCCTTCTGGACAGTAAGTGTAAGCATCAGCTGCAGCACAATACTCTACTCGATACCCTTGTTGTAACATCAATGTACACAACCATCTATCCTCGCCTATAATATAATATTATTTTATATAATGAACACATGGATCGTATGTAATTCATTTTAAATGATAACAATGCTTCCTTTTATCATTGATAACATGGCCATCTTAAATGCAAGGTCATGGATTAATGAAGAGAAAACCAGTAGACCAGTTTGCCATGCTTCGGACGAGATTTTGATTGACGGATTTGTTTAGCGGATTTTTATAAGTAGGCCATCATAGCTTTTTTCATATAACATACCTTGATCATACTGTACATAATGCGACGCTTCTGTTGACAAAGTGGCATATTTTCTCATTACATTATCGTCCATAATGGCCGAACCTCGAAACAAACTGAAACAACCGGGACTACACATAACACATCCTATCATATGTTCTGTAGCCTTCTGTAACCAATGACTTACTGCATACTCAAACTTCTGATACCAAACCATGGGACCTTAATATAAAAAGCATAGGTTCAAGATCATTGGAATTTTACACTTTATTGTGGTTGATATCAAGTCCAAAGTAAATGATGCATTTATGTGCTTTAATAATACAGAAATATGGCCAATTAACTACCTGTTCCGATAGGATGAATTCTTCCACAAGCGGCACCAACTTTATCGTTCTTCTTCATCCTGTCTACAAGAAGCTGAACGGCTGAAGGTTTAAAGTCAACATCACCGTCTAATGTAAGGATATAAGTGTTATCAGCGATAGTCTGTTTACGTCGGGCATCTGGTAAAGGTTGTCCAACCAATCTGTGACCCAATAGGTAATACATGTACATAACCTGCAATCATTATTATAATCTGTCAGACTATTAAGAAAATCGAATGCGATAGAGTCGTATAAATTCATTGCTCTCAACACAGCTTGCGTCTGAATTTTCAAGTTGTAAAATATGATTAGTTCTTGAGATCGAAGTTTTTGATGTATTCCACCAGAAGGACCACCTATACACAGCAATTGGCTTTGGGCTTATATCCATTTACATTTCAATGAAATCAAAAAGCACACTCACCTGGCTCCATCGTTTCCTAAGTCTTATTTTAGCTTTATCTTTCATATGACAAATCAGTTTGTTCTGACCAGGAAGATGCCACTCCAGGCGACCACCATAAGGTGTTGGATACTTAGCTGGACTTTCCATTTTGACCTGGACACGGTGAACAGCACTGAAAACAATAGATGATGAAGGGTAAAAAATTATGATTTAATGATGAGACATGAAGTCATTACACGAAATTGATGAACCAATAAGATAAACATTATCATCATGATCCCTGTTTCAATTGGAACGTCTTAAATTATTTGTTAAGAATATCCAAAGAATTATTGTTCTGGGTATAAAAATGCATTCTTACCTTGCAGCTCTTTCCACAATGCTAACCAATTGTTTAACAAAGGCATTCGTCTGATATTCGAACTCTTCATCTTCGTGGCTTTCGAAAGCATCATCAAAGAAAATATGAGCTTCAAATTCATAGTAATCTGGATCCATGACATCAAAAAATAAGTAGGCGTGTTTTCTGGTACACTGGTCTAAATCCAATCTGAAACCAGGGGAAACTATATTATTTAGATGATTTAATGTCATATACTAGCTGGAATAGCACCTGAATTATAAGTGCCTTTCATTACTGGAACTTGTTTTGATGGTCTTTTGTGAGATGTATAAGAGAAGCCCTTGTAAAAAAAAACGTTTCGTTGTTTTGAAAAAAAAAAAACCAGACAGTCACCTGAAAATTGATGTTAAAATCTGCATCATTTCATTGTCTGTTTCATGCCACATTGTAGCACAAACATACAGCATTGGTGTCACATCAGTTCTTAAAGATCCCCTCGTCTGCTGCTGAACAGTTTCTTCATCTGGGTCCAGTTGAAGGATTCCAAGAGCATTTCTCTGTTTCTGAAAAGCAGAGCCATTGTCCATGTATAATATAATTCATTGCAATACCGTTGAATGTTAAGTGAAAGTTGGTAACTGTTTCACAGAAATCGTTGAAGAGAAACACTGTTCGTAAAAAGTTGAGGTTATGTATCTTGTTTATTAGCATTTCTAAGGTTCCCATTATGGAAACTTGCAGATGACAATAATATAATATCTGCAAATGAAATAACTATCTAAGACATTTTATATATCCTAAGAAAGCTATCCTCATTTGATCTAAAACATGCGCAGACAGCTGGGATAAGTTACTAGAATATCATAAGAATAAATAGACAAAAGTATGATGTGTGTACCTCTTTGTAGATGTGAACATCGCGGTCTTTATCATCTCGTCTTCTGTTTAATATCAAGCTTTGCTCCAAACATATACCACAATACATTGTCTGTACAAACAATCTGAAAATTGCAGATAAAGTGCGCTGAAGTATCAATAAAATTTAAAAGGTCTTCGTATAACAATAGTTGAAGAAAACACAAAATAAGACGGTTACTTTGACAATATGGTTAAAGTCTACATTTCACTACACTACATTAATCATGCTCATGTCAGCAACCAAAACGAACACAGCATGCTATTATAAAGTCACTCTAGTTAACTAATCCAACCAAAACCAAGAGCAACGCCACATACATGTATGCAAATCATTCCCAATTAGCGCATAATTTCTTGCAGCAGACCTCTCTTAAGATATGTTTCACCAGTCGATTTGTTGTGGATCTTACCTTTCTGTTTGAACAAGTCGCTCAACCCGAGGAAACCAGATATGTACAGCTACCCACATGAAGGACAGCCACCAAGCCAGAGCTATGACAATATAGTAATCAGCCAACAACGTCCACAAATAATTATCAGATTCACCAGCAGCGTGACAGTTCCAATAAATATCATTAGGGAGCACAGATAACCAGGATTCTGAAGTTGAATTAGCAGCACCAGAAGGCCCTTTCCATGATTCACAACTACTGATTAGCGTACCAATCATCACCGGCATTGATAACACTAAGGGTAAAGCGAAACTACCCACTTGTAGCAGTACTTTGCATGCAGATTTAGCAAACGAATAACAAAGGAGACAGGAAAACACTTGAAACAACATTAACCAAAACGGATGACTCAGAATATCGGAACTGTAGGAAACAGCGTCACCGTAGGCATACACTAGCCTGGGACATTCTGATGGGTTGTTGAACGGATCACCCAAGAAATACAGGACTTTCATACAGGCCAGCTGTCCGCGACTTATAATCACCGTCAAAATACCGAGAGTTAGAATTATCTTCCATAAACTGACCAAGGTATACACTTTAGTCCTCATACGACGGATGGATTTCTTTAGTTTTAATAATTTACGACCGAGTGGTCCTAAACATGTAAAACGATTAATATAGTTTTCCCACCATCCAAAACTTATTAGAAACAACGATATAGGTATGGACCAATTTTCATCTGTGTCTACACCTAAAGCAACATTTTTTATCGTCCATAAAAGTAACGCGGAAGCTTGAATGATTAAGGCAATCACGTCTAACAATATGACGCCAATTGAGCGACCACCCTCCTCTTGGCAGTCAAAGAGTTTAAGACAGGACGGTATGAAGGCGACTCCCAGCATGAGGACTAAGCCACGTAAGGAATCGATGTTTGGCAGCAGATGAAAGGTAAATATACAGATACCTGTGGAGTGCATTGATTCAAAAACTAATACCTGAAAATAAATTATAAAGTATTTAACATTGTTAACCTAAACTAAAACAATAATATATACAACTCCCTTAAATAATGGATATTTTCTTCGTTCCGTTTAAAAATTAATGTGAAAGTTGTAAGTTAGATCGATAAGCTATTCTAAATGTCTCATTGGATACATCACATTAATCATAACTTCGAAAAACTGAACTGATGCCGACTTTTACTGTTAAATTTTACAGCAAGAGCCGGAGCAGTACGTGACAACTACAGGTCGACGAAATATTTTATGCTTTATGATTAACTTTATCCTAATTTATATCAAATTAAAACATGGTAAATTTTCCAGTTCTGAAGTTCAATAGGAATAAATATTAAACTTACCGCCAATAAAACACCCCATGTTGGATTCCTAGTGCTTTTAAAACACATCCTCCACATAGAACGACCAAAATTGAACACATAAGGTATCACAACACAGGCGAATAATGCCCAGATCCATCTAATCTGAACATTTTGTTTTACCTCTATTATAGTCACGTTATTAAAGGCGGGTATTTCTTGAGAACATACTTTGGTTTCCTCAAATATTCCATCATAACACTTTAAAGTCATATTATTGTAAATATTAGAAGTGATTAATAACAATGATAGTTTACTGAGCACTGTGGACATGAGTACTGCTAAAGTTAAAAATATTCCTACAGAAACTTTAACGATCTTTCTCACCAAACTCAATGTGGGGTCATCCAATGAGCTTTCGCCATCCTCTTTCACCATACGAAATATGTCCCATGTTTTCCAAGATGGTCGAATGCCACCTGGTAGACTGTCGTAGCTGGAAAAGGGTAAATTTAAAAGAATTGCTAAATTGTATAACAATGCATCATACGATGTATTCAAGCATTCTCTGAATGATCTTGCTTACATACAAATGAAGTGGGTTACACAAAAGGACATACAAGGCCTATAATTAATGGATTTCCTCAAAATACGTGGCAATTTCATATAAAAAAAAACCTTTCAACGCTTTGTAAATCTATATTGTTGTTACTTTCTTCAAGTGCATCAGAACACCGGATTTCCTTGCCAAGACGACCTCATTGACAAGTATTTACACTAAAGAATAAAACTCACCTGGAATTGCTCGTACTGTCTCGAGCATCAGCTCTGCCAACTGGAACCCTCCTCCTGACTGTATCACCAGAATCACTGATCGAGGCATCATCTCGATAACCTTTCATCATATCACTCGCTGGCAGATCTCTATAAGTATTGCAAGCCAGGTTAAGATTAGATGTATCTATGCCATCATGATATACAGGATTGACCACTCCGTCTTGGGCTGTGTTCTCTTGGCCTAATAGATCAACTGTAGAGTCGTATGACGGTAGTGTTATCGGTCTATCCACGAAAGGTCCATTGGTCATAGTGTTGGGGAGACTTCCCTGGAATATACAAAGTAAATAAATATTAAGATAATAGCTCGTAAGAATGCTTTAGTCACTCCAAATACGAATATTACATTCAGTAGAAATTAACGCAGATTGTATCAAGAAGTCGCAGCTGCTTATTCAAAATCCCGCAGCTACTAGCCGCTGTCCTTTGAGCATTTTTGATTTATTCCCTGCCGTTTTCCAGTAATATTTTATCAGTTAATGCTTAGAGTAATCCATTGCAGAGAAATTAGTAACTTTCTACAAAGATTCACAACTCATAACTTGTAAAAATTTGAACATTCAGATTCAAAATTTGGAGAAAGCAAGCTGAAGATGTAAAATACTGAACGTCATATTCCATTGTTAGAATGTTTATCGAGTCTAATCGGTCCATTTTATTTTAAGCTGCATCCGAGGTACATTTATGGTAGAAGATCTATTTCTAAAAGAACGTTGTAAAGCATCTGTGCCGATCCAATTAAAGAATCGTCTTAGATGGAAGTATATGTAAACATCCTTTATTGAAAATACAACTTGGTCGACATCAAACAAAACAAAAAATAGTGCACTATTATTGTTCTTTTATTGTTCTATTATTTTACAATTTTTGATGGTAATTTGTGTAATAAAAACAATGTTATCCGTAGTATTATTTTCTTTCATTCCCAAAATATAAGTCTATAAATCACATCTGAAATAACTCGTATTCGACCACCACCTAATCCTCCAAACAATCACATCACTTTGTTTTAAATTTTCCTAAAAATAAAGCCATATTCTAGCAATATTCACGATGAAACCGTAAATTCTAATATTATGTGCACATCAACTCGATTTCATTTAATGCATCAACTTTCTAGGAATAAGGTGCCAATACAAACAACTTGTGGTCACATACGATTTGACTAGCCATACTTTATTGAGTTTGACATTGGACGTCTGAAAATACGATTAAACAAACACAAGCTGAGAAAAGTCAATAAACATATCTAAATTCGACAGTTTTTAAATTCTTAAATGACCTACAAATCCATGATCTTTATTTGAATAAATCTTCGTTAAAATATGTTATCATTGAGTTCGACAAATCGCATGAAATCGCGCCAAGTAGAGTATAGAACATGGTTTATGGACCAAAACCATATAGATTTTACAGTTGACTGTAAACAATAAAACATGCAATATGGGCAAACATAAAGAATAACACACAGATTGCATTCTTGAACATTGGGATATCTTACTCATAAACCGTATCTACTCCTAAATTTAAGATATAAGAAGGCCCTACAACTGTAAATAGCAAGAATCAGCTAACTGAGAATACAAATGTAGGTTTGATTATGTGTAACAATTTATAAAAGTGAATGTAGATGAAAAAGGGTTTGTCGATTGGCTACGGGTTGAATATTGAAACAAAAAACTAGAATCATTGGAAGTGGTCACCCGTATGGTGCCGAAGAGTTTTGTTGTCATAAGAAGGTCATAGATGTGATTTGAATCAATTTGTTCCGCTAGTTTTTGTTTTTGATAAATTATGTTGCATGTTTGGACAACATTAATTGGCTAACCTTGACGGTTCTATTCCTGCACATCGAAATACAGTGGAATGAATACATTTTGCTGGCTACACCCAAACACAGACATAGTGTAATCGTATGTCATACTTTCAATTATATTATATTTTCATAAACAACACTAACGACAAATAAACCCATGCCTTGGGCATTTCAAAGGAAATGCTAGGTGCTAACAATAAAAAACAAAATGGCGTCTCTATTTGGTGAAATAGTTGACGAGCCGGGTTTCTCTTTTGTACTCGAAGTTTAAATCTACTCTTATTGATTAAAGAGTTTACCAAGGGAGGGAAGTACTACATCAAGTGTATTTTATTAATGAATTCGTTTCTTGTGAAAGTTCAATAAACAGATAAAGCTTTTTTTTTTGCCTTACACAACGATTTTTTTTTCTTTTAGTAGATATCTTTTAATTTACCCATTTTTTTTTAGAATAAACCAAAAACTACTTTTTTGCATTTAAATCGAAAAGTTTATGTACTAGCACAATATTGCATTAATCAAAAATAGAACACTAAACATAAAAAGTAAAAGAATCTAAACATGTTTGTGACAGTTTAAATATGAAAATATGTTGCTGTTCTCAATGTCCGCTTTACCAATTACCAGATAAATTATCGAGGTTTAAACGTTCGAATGTTTTCTATCAGGGGCCTTATTCTCCAAAAACTTAAGATGATTTTAGTGTTCTAGTCATCAGTACATCTAGATTTTATCTAAGTAAAGTAAATAAGGCATCATAACGCTATCACGATTTTAAAATTATTCTTTTTAACAGAACGTTATTATGATATCCATTTTGTTTATAACAAACCATCACCATGATCAAATAACGTTCTGTTTACAGGATGTGCTTCATAATTTTAATAACATAATATAGTAATGATAAAGCATTGTTTTATTAAATGTTTCCATCAGCTTCATGTATCCAACACTGACAACCACGTTATGATATGAAGGTTCGAAGTCATTCGACTTGACCAGATCTTGCGAATTCTCAAATTACTAAACATACTGTAAAGTACCATCAAATTGAACCAATCCAACTACCAACAACTTCCTAGTTTGCGATATCAGCATCCGCTGGAAGCGAACGTTAACTTGCCGTCTACCAACCAACCATGGTTTCGATATTGCTTTACAAGGATAATCTCTTGAGCACCAAGAGCAAACCATGACTTATGATGCCAATGGGATTTCCTTGCTATTATAAAATTTGAGAATATGGTGTACTTACTTTACATTGATAAACCCTTCTCAACATATCAGGCGTTTCCTTAGACTCATTCCCCAAATTCTCATAATCTCGATATAAATACATCGGTGCGTTTTCATGAATTGTCTTCATTACATTTAAACAATCAGAGAATATTTTGACAAATCACTGTCAAAGGTTTTCATTTTAAGAAATAAAATCAGATTTGGGAAAATCAAACAACGTTACATTTTGTAATCGACTTCAATTGTTTTCGGTATTTGATCAACAATATTTTCAAATCTTTAGCTTTTTCAAATCAATTTTACAAAGTTCTTCTGTGGTGAAGACAAACACAAAACAAGTCCAAGATTTGTGTGATAACTTTTGAACAATTTTGAAAGAATTTGTCAAGTTAATCCATAAATAATTTAAAATCCTTATCGCGACCAAGAGGAATTCCAGAGCCACCAACATATGAGTTTTCCTTTAAACTTCAATGAATAACGTTCAAGGGAATGTCACTTTTCGATATACTAGCAAAGTTGTCTATGGTGATCTTCTATTCAAATAGCCTGAAGAACAGTTGGATGTGGAGGTTCCCAAAAAGAATAAAGTAGCATTCAAATTCCAGCGCTAGTCACAACATTTTGTAATTTGAAGCAAAAGTATAAGACGATCCACAACTCACAACGTGTCAATTATTAAGTTAAGACCATCAATGCTGCATCTCTAACAAAATGTGTCTTCTAAAAATGAGATGAACATCGCTGAGATAACGATCGAAGTATCAGTAGACATAAGGAACACTACCAACGGCCATTTTGTTTATTTACCACGTTTAAGAGTCTATATCTACCCAAACATATCAAAGCCATTATCGATCAAAATAATCGATTGTTTAAACTGGTTATTATTTATTTTATTGACAAATCCGAATGTCACAGCATTCTGTCCTCGGTCATCCCGGAAGCAAGTCTTCTTGATGCTATATTTCCAAACCAACAGTAAGGCCCTCTCTCTACTACAACATTCCTACGCAACAGATTTGCTTGTAGCGCAGTTGATATGTATCTTATGATTTCCAAACATTTAAAAGTAAATATGAATCCACTTTTACTCGCTGATTTGATTCACTAAAAGTTTTCCTGGTTATCACTTCTTCCTCATTATCTAAATGTTCAAACCCTACAGTGTACACTTTCAATAGTTTCATAAAAAGCCAACGTCAATTCTTACACTTTCATTAAATGACAACATTTGTGTGCCTTCAATTAAGACTTATATGCTAAATTTAGCTCTTTCAGGTAACTTTAGGACATATACCATTCCTATATCAACAGTGAAGTACAATTTGATAATGTCACTTTTCAGATCTTTATTTCATTAGTGAAAGTTTTATCTGTTTTAAGCGATCTAGGTGTCTGATAAAGCATAATCCAATTTAGAATTTCTAGCAATGACTGTTTCCTAAAATTCTAATAAAGCAATATATATTTTATCCTTTTTCATAGTTTTGAAGCAACACAGTACTGAATATCCCTACTTTCTTGTGTCCAATTTTCGAAAGCCAATATGTCAGTTATGCCACTGTCCAAAAAATCACTGACATCTAAAGCCATTGAAATTCTCCTGCATGGATGTGATATTTTTCGCACCCATGTCGTGACATTCAAGTCGGTTTTTGTCACACCCGTGTTTAACCTTAATAAAGGGACGAAAGGGTTATGGGTCTTTAATTGAATCTTTCTTTATTATTAAGAGGCTAACATGAGTAAATCAAATATAATTTCAAAATAAGAGAACGGAAAGCAAATACCACTTTCTCGTTTCATGGAGACATCCCATAATACTGTAACCAATTATATCAAAGCTTACATAAATACTTAAGATGGAAATTACAACCAATAGGAAACAGCGATGAAAGGGAGGGTCAATACGTATGACAATGCTACTTTCAATTTGTGTTACAATCTGCTATGATATAGTATGCTCCACCTATCCTGAGGATATTGATTAAGTAAATACCGATAAGAATAAAGGTGTTCGGACAATAAGGCAGAATCTATTTATTTTAATATAATGTATCTAAACCAGATCAATGGGTCGTTGTCTAATCAACTTTACAAGATAATTTTTAAAGCGATACTACCTCTTAAAATGAAAAAAACAATTTAAGTTTTCAAACTTGGCCAAAAAGATCTGCATAGAAGATATCAATAGTAGCTTCCGGTAGATCACTGACAGTGACGTCATAAAACGCGTTAGTTTTAGTGGAATTGCAAGAACCACAGACGTCGGAATGGAAATAGGAATGGCGCAAATTGATGCTATCAGTGTCCCCGATGCACATACAAAGGTTAGAAAATCACTTTACAATCCCTTCAATATGAGGTTTATATTTACAAGAATTTTATTGAGATCTGAAACTGTGAAACTGGGATGTTCACAGAACAACCTCCTTCAAAGCAACACGGCAGTTAGTTTGTATCCAGAATATCTCGAAAGAGATGGAAAATTTATTTAGAAAGGCAAACCTTGATATCAAACAAAAGTCACCTTGTTATTTAGAATGGCTTTAGAACAGGTTATAGGATAACGGGGCATGTCAAATTCTGTTCATATCGTAAAATAACTGTACGTCTCTTTCTCATGATACCAAAAACAAAGCTACATTTTTCATCATTGTTTTTTATTTATTTAATGCAGAAGGGATAAACATTTTCACAATTGCTATCCGGTTTGAAAATAGTCCACATTTTGATATTAAATGGGGTTTTTGTTTTAGTCCTCGGTGAGTTATTCACAACTTTCCAAATATTGGCACTGACTTTACACATAGATGGCGTTCCGAAAGTTCTCCCACGTGCTTTATCAATATAGGGCTATCTACATATTCACGCGCTGTCGACATAGTGTTTTTGGTACGTCTGACGTTCTAGGAATATTTGAACATCGAAATTGAGGTCAATATTTGTATTTTATTGAATAAATGGTCACTTATATAGAAAAAATTCGAAAAAACTGAATAAAGGTGTATTTAAAAGAAGAAGATTTATAATTATGTACCATACAATACAGAATCTGAGTCATTCTTTATTTTACGAACCTCGAGATCATTTTTCTATTCTTAATTCTTAACACTTATTCAGTGGTATTGTATTAATGTTCTTGATTTCCGTATATTTTGTTAAACTTCATCTACATTATACAGTTTTTTAGGTTCGTAAGTTTAAGATGGATAACTTGTACCATTAAAGTGAACCACAAGACAACAATGATTTCATTATGAAATTGAGGGATATCATTTTTTTATTTTATTTTTTGGTTATTAACCTATTTAGTTAGACCAATGATTCTGCAACAGAAAGCTTCGCTCTTTTTCATAGTTAGACAAATTCTGCAAGAACATAATATGATAGTGACAAAAACTAAAATTTAAATTTCAACTTCCATCACGACCTGATAGAACGCAAGTAATACATCTTTAATACTGTAGCTCAAAACCAGAAAAATTAAGAGTCTATCATAAATTTGAAGGTAATAAACCTTTTGACAGCTTCGTGAATTTGCATTTAAATAGTTACAGAATATATGGATTGAAGTGATATTGAAAAATTGTTTATTGTCCAATGTTTCTTTAACCAATACCAGCTTAATTCGGTAAACATATGGTTGACATATCAACCCTAACCTGATACTGTTATAATAATTGTTATTTATGATCAAATATTCGAACCATCTAAACCCATTTAAAACTATTCTTACCGTAAGTAATACACATGACCACCATAACGAAATGTAAAAGTCTACTTCCTACATCCTAATTGTTACAAGCACTCACTACTCTGATGTTGAATCAAAAGGAAACAAATTGAATTTCATTCTAATCAAGGGTTTGTCCTCGTTAGAGCACGTAATCTCATCTTTACAGGCAAACACCAAACATCTCGGGCAATTCAATGTTGTGAGAATGCCCAACCTAGCCGATTTTGTTGACTAGGTCCCCGAGAGAAATTTTGAAACAAATGGTTTTTTTCACACTTACTTCTCGGGTCATGTTTGGCTGAATGGTGTAATTCACTTGTAGTTTTTCAAATAGGATTAACGTCTAGTCTTTGATTGAAAGATTGAATAACTTTGTTCATTTCTACCAGATTAACAAACCTGGGAAAGTTTTTCCAGAAGATTATACGTTTGTCGATTTTTGGCACCTCTTACGACGTTTAAAGACTTTCCATTTAGATATTTTTACCCCCCCCCCTTTTTTTAATCTATTCAGATCGTCAATATCCCATTATGCTCTCTTTCTGAATCTATCTACATTGTCAATATCCCATTATACTCTCTTTCTGAATCTATCTACATTGTCAATATCCCATTATGCCCTCTTTCTGAATCTACCCAGAATGTCAACATCCCATTATGCCCTCTTTCTGAATCTATCCAGATCGTCAATATCCCATTATGCTCTCTTTCTGAATCTATCTACATTGTCAATATCCCATTATGCTCTCTTTCTGAATCTATCTAGATCGTCAATATCCCATTATGCCCTCTTTCTGAATCTATCTACATTGTCAATATCCCATTATGCTCTCTTTCTGAATCTATCCAGATCGTCAATATCCCATTATGCCCTCTTTCTGAATCTATCTACATTGTCAATATCCCATTATGCTCTCTTTCTGAATCTATCCAGATCGTCAATATCCCATTATGCTCTCTTTCTGAATCTATCTACATTGTCAATATCCCATTATGCTCTCTTTCTGAATCTATCCAGATCGTCAATATCCCATTATGCCCTCTTTCTGAATCTATCTACATTGTCAATATCCCATTATGCTCTCTTTCTGAATCTATCCAGATCGTCAATATCCCATTATGCCCTCTTTCTGAATCTACCCAGAATGTCAACATCCCATTATGCCCTCTTTCTGAATCTATCCAGATCGTCAATATCCCATTATGCTCTCTTTCTGAATCTATCTACATTGTCAATATCCCATTATGCTCTCTTTCTGAATCTATCCAGATCGTCAATATCCCATTATGCCCTCTTTCTGAATCTACCCAGAATGTCAACATCCCATTATGCCCTCTTTCTGAATCTATCCAGATCGTCAATATCCCATTATGCTCTCTTTCTGAATCTATCCAGATCGTCAATATCCCATTATGCCCTCTTTCTGAATCTATCTACATTGTCAATATCCCATTATGCTCTCTTTCTGAATCTATCCAGATCGTCAATATCCCATTATGCTCTCTTTCTGAATCTATCTAGATCGTCAATATCCCATTATGCCCTCTTTCTGAATCTATCTACATTGTCAATATCCCATTATACTCTCTTTCTGAATCTATCTACATTGTCAATATCCCATTATGCTCTCTTTCTGAATCTATCCAGATCGTCAATATCCCATTATGCTCTCTTTCTGAATCTATCTACATTGTCAATATCCCATTATGCCCTCTTTCTGAATCTATCTACATTGTCAATATCCCATTATGCCCTCTTTCTGAATATATCCAGATCGTCAATATCTCTTTATGCCATCTTTATGAATCTATCTAGATCGTCAACATCCACCTTTTCGAGTCGATACCATGTCGATATATTATTTATACCCCTTTCTTATCGTTATGCCCCCTTTGTGAATCGTTAAATCCCATTACGCTCTCCCGACCCCGTATAAACCCATCTCGATCGTCAACTTCCCATTATTTCTTTATGTTAGATCGACTATATTATGCCATTACGTTCCCGATCTTAAAACATTCCAAACATATAAATACACACTGATGTACACTTTTGCTGATCCATTTCTCACCTACCTAAATACCAAACTAATCAAACAAAATAAACGTTGACCAGGTGGCCTCTTCACCCCTTAATTTACCTTTTAGATCGTCCGTATTCATCACAACACAGCTTCAGACGAACACAAGAATGACAGAAACACACCTTAATTCTAGTTGAATTTCCTCCTAATCTTTAATTGTGGTGTTTATTTGTTTAGTTCGTAATCTAATTAAATCACAGACTTAAACAACGACCGCCCACAGACTCGACTGGATTTTGAATTTACATAAACAAAAGAAAAAAAAATGTAGTAGTAATAGATACCTAGAAAAGAAAGCCAAACCTGTAAGCGTTAAAAATGATTGTAAATTCAAGTACAACATTCGCAAATATTCTGGAAAATAATATTATATATATTATTTTCTTGGAAATAAATGATGTAAAATTTTCCAATTTGTCAAGTTAGTGCTTCCTTCCTTTTCTTTAAAAAATATAATTGATTATTTTTAAACAATATCATTCTATTGACTGTCCGAACCAAAGAAAAACCTATTGTTGAAAATAAGCACCAATTAATAAAGACTACCTCCAAAACCTCCAAAATTCAAGAAACCCTTTAAAAAAGGTAAAATTAGTACGTTTTAATCAATGACGATTGGACGAACAAAAATGATTATAATATAACGCAGGCATTAAACTCCTCTTACCTTCCTTAGAAGAATATTGGAAGATCCCAATCTCTTAATCAGCTGTCTCATCATCGACAACTGCCTCCAGATGAACACCAACTTATACTTTTTTTCTCACCATCTTCACGTATGTTGTTAAATTAAATATACAATTCAATTATCAAGTCTGTTAATATGTTTTACAACATCGTGAATGACCATTATTGTTTAATATTGACATGAATTTTGAAACTTTGGATGAATACTATCCGTTAAGCAATATGATCCTAAGGTTTTGCAATTCAATTATTTGTCTTATTATTCAAATAATTAGAAATGTCGTAAAATCGCGAAGCAAAATTACCATTTAATATACCTCTTAGATACAAAATGCTATAAATGCGATTATATCGAATGAACACAAAAGTTTATTTGAATACAATGTTCGTAGATTTTTTTTTTATCGACAAGGTATATTGTAATTGCTATCTACGTATCCCTAAACAAAAACATGAGAAAGATGGTTATTAATTTATAAACAGCACAAAAAGGATGTTTCTTCCGTACGTTTTCCATAGTTCCATGTCACGCAATCCTTAAACCGAAATTCGTGTTTCCCCCAACACCATGCATTAGCTGCAATATACAAGTCTTGTTTATTATCCAATTGATGATGTCGTCGAATTGTTTTTGTAACCAAACAGTTATTCGAAATAAAAAAAATGTCAGGCCAGACTCCCGACTAATCCTATAAACGAATAGTATCCAACCACCAAACAGAACTAGCCATTATGTATTCTCCTCACATAGACAAATAATTTCAGATCGTGCCCATTATTAAGGTCAAAGGTCATCAGAATACACCCTCAGTTGAAAAGAGAGTATAGCATCACCTAAAGTCGAGTTTAACAAATAAAAACGACAAAAAAATCGTTAAAGTATGTTCTTTTGTTTAGTAACATGGTCTTGAGCGGAAGCCACCTTGCATTGAATTGTACATTCGACAAATATAATCCTTTATGTCGATAAGTTGAAAGGCTTTTCCACAAAAAATTAAAAAATTCTTTCTGAAGGCTTAAAATACAAAATAGCTCCAATATTAACTCAATTTTCCTATAATTTTGTTGTCAAAGTCATTAGAACTCAATTTGAAACCGCTATTTTAAACTTTCAGCACAAGTTTCCATGATTATGTTTAAACGGTAATTCTATCAAAAATTACAGTTAAACAACACATAACTTAAACGATTCTAGATTCTCAAAAGTCTTAAAAAAAGAAAAAACAAAAGTATCTTTTTCGACTGTTATTCGACGTCTTGATAAAAAACAAAGAGCTCTTCCAAAGATCTTCAAAGCTGCCCGTCGAATACCAGTCATTGAATAATCACCACCATTAAGGATTCTTCATGTAAACCACAAACATATGTTACAGCATCATTATCTGAACAATCGTCTTTAGCTAACCACAGAGTGGCATGGCTCTTCCCGCCAAAACAATAAACATACCAATGGAACTCAATCTGCTCTTGAGTGATACAGGACAAGAGGCTGTGAATAATGTTTAAAAAGTGTGAAGGGTGTCCAAAGGCCTCTTTAGTTTTCCTGATATTTACTCAAAGAATGTTAGACGGTGACACGCAGAAACCCGAGCTTCATTACTCTCCAGAAAACCATGTACTCAAACTGAGCGACAGACTATAATATGCTAATACACCAAGGCAATTGTCTTTGTGTTACTTTGATCTACAGTCGTTTTGTCGGCTGAAAAATAAATCAGCTTTTTCAAAGTCTGAGCTGAGAACTCTTACTTTGTCATACGATGAGCTAAGTGAGAAAAGTTAAATGAAAGAATTCAAACAAACTAATTCAGATAGATTTTGATTCTACAACTGACACAAATTTAATCTAAGACCACACAAAACCAACAAACGCAGCACTTTTATGTACCAGGGTCATGCATACAAATTCATAACCTTACTTTCTTTATTTTCAACCAAGCTTTAAATTCCAATAATAATACTGAAATACTAATTGCACTAAGTATTTATGAAATTCTACCAGAAGAGCGTAAATCTCAGGGTGCAACATGCATTAAAAAGTGGCAGTTGTTTTTGCTTGCGTTGAAAATTGCGTCCTTAACTTATTTAAGAGTTCTAACATAAAATATATTGTCATTAAAGAGGAATGTGTAGTAGAGGTTCGATTTGGGTCTTGAATACATGAAAATAGCCTTCCTAAATACTAGAAATGCACGAAAATCGCATAATTCTGATTTCTGTATAATATGTGTTTTCTACATAAAGCATAGTCTCACAATACGAGGCTGTGTTTTACTTCCAAACGCTGATTATTATGGATAAACGTGGATTTGAACACTTAAATTTCAAGGGGGAGCTCCGCTCAATATTACGCATAAGCTCAGCTAAAACAAATTCCCGTTTCTGAGACTTTGATATTATTGGTCGGTAGAATGGTGAGCATTCCACTTTACTTTTAGAACTCCAAAGGTTGTTGGTGTAAAAACTAGTACCGCTGGCGTTTAAAACCTAGGGAAAATGATAGGATGGCTTCTAATCGAACTCGGAAACATTAAATCAACAGTTAAAAGATTAAAATAAACACTAGCGGAATGGTACCGACGAATACTCACATTTAGTAGTTTCTTGAGCAGATGCATATTACGTACATTTAAACCATACAAATCAAAATCCGTTCAATTTGTTTTTTATTACATTATATACCTTCTTAGAATTTCAATGTTCCTATCTTCCCAATAATTAATTGAATGATAAAGAATATAGTTTGATTTTCGTAATTAAGTTTACACAAAAAGTAAAATGACAATGACTAGGATGTCCGCCCTGTGTTACCCCAATCCCGTGAAAAACTTCGAATTGTCATTCTTATCGAATTACGTAATACAGTGGTATTTTATTTGGTCCTCAAATACAAAGTGAACGTTATTCAAATAAATGCAGAGATTTTTGAAACGATAGTGCATTATTCTAATTAAACAAATTAAATATAACACTCCCTGTTGTCAAACTAAAGCCATTGTGAAAAATGTACAGGGCTTGTAATGATACTGCACTGGTGTAAAAAATCATTTAGACTAATACAATGTCTAGCTTATAATAAAAATATCCTTTAATGTTCTTCGAAATTATGTTTATATTTTTAGAAAATTATGCGAAATCCAATGTATGTTGGCTTAGTTATAACATGATAAAATTCTAGTGTATCCCGTTCAGAATAATTTGTTTAAAGATTTGAGCGTTTACTGTGCGTCTGGACTAAACACAACTATGTGTTGTTGATTTCAAATTACTTCTCTACCTATCTGCAAAAATATTACTGCATTTAAAGTCGAATTCATAATACTTTCCATGAAGTGCTTATGTACAGAAATACTCACTACATATTTATTAAGCCCGGTCATATATTCAAGCAAGGCAACCTCAGTAGGATTTGGAACGAATGGGTCAGTATGCCTTGACAAATTACAGAAACAAACATGCGTAAGCCAGGATTAACACACACACAAGTGGTTCTTATCAAGAACAGAGGATATGCAATAATCCTTTCAACAAATGAATTTATTTCAAATCACAATCACGGATTTAAACATTACATCCGAATTTTTTATTCATGAATAATTCAAAACCGAAACAAAGCATACCCCATAAACTATTTCTGAATAAAATGATGCACAATGTTACAAATAAGATTAAATTACATGCAAATTTGTGTGAATGCCAAGACAAATTAATCCTAAATTCACTTGTTCTGAAAAGTACGCGACGATAGAGTGAGTCACCCTTCTTCAGTGCATGTCAACTTACCACCACGCTTCCCCACAAAACTTGCACACGAATTACATGAAGATGGCAAATTCTTGAATTCGGGTGTTCATTTTTACAATTCGTGATGGGCATAAAAAAAGGATCGGTCTCTTGGTTCTCGTCTGTCCAAAGCAGACAGGAAAGGAAACCTTAAAGTTAAGAAATTAAGTTAACCCACCTGATACCAATGAACACCAATATGATGCCCAAGGTAGATCTTCTTATATAAAGACCACATTTCAGAATTTATGCTCATACGTATTCCCAAGTTTAAAATGGTTTCTTGCAAGTTAAATTTTGTGCATAACTATTCCAGTCAGGACTTCAATCTTACGTATTGCAATACAATGCACAACCTTATATTATTTTGAACAACAATTGGAGTCATCCAGACTAACAATGTTACAATCAATTGGACAGGATTCAAAAGAATAGAGTTCTTTAGAAGTGTTTGCACTGTCTTTCTGCATTGTCACTTTGTTTCTATTGTTAATCGTTATTTTGGGAATGACTTGTGTTATCTGGTTTGCATGTTTGAAGACGAAAAGTCAATGCGATCTTTTTTTTCAAAATTGTTAACGGATGTTAGATTTAATATTGTACTCATTTGGTTCATGCGATATGGTCCAGGGACCTCTACTTGGAAGTCCATTGTCTTGTAAAGTCCATTTGGCTAAACGTAATTTTTACAAGTTCAATGGATTTGTAGATGTTCGAATTATCGATCAGTGTGTTAATCATATCCTTACTGGCGAGATAAGTGAATGAAATGAACTGAAGTATTTTTCTCACTTGATTATTGATTGGGTTGGTTACGACGGGCATTCGTATTAGTAATTTTGTACAAATTTGTCGAAAGGCATGGGCTACAAAATAGGTCATTTTGTCCTTGTTGGCTCCTCCAACCTGCATCACTGACAAAGGAAAACCCTATTGAAAGCTACTATCTTAACCAAATCAGCTATTGAACCCGGAACTTCTACTCACTGAGGAGACCAAATAAAGCTAATCTGATTGCTGCAAAAATAGACAAAAAACTTGTTTGCTATGGTGGAACATCGCCTTTTTGAAAAAGTTAATTGTAATGAGTCAGTGTCTATGAACTGACACGGTTCACATTTATGTGATGATAGTGCAACTGAATTTTCTGAACTTATCACTCTGTCACCTTAAACAAACCAGACACATCTAAATTTGACTTTTACTGTCTTAAGATTTTGATGACACCTTTTCAATATTTAATGAAAGTTATCACAATTGCTTGATAATCAACATAATCTACAAGGAAAAGCTAGAAATTGTGACTATTTTAGATAATATGGACCAATTGTCAAGATGAAAATAAAGATAAAATAAATGTTAAAATAGTTGAATAACTTTGTTTAAATTACGGGTGGATCAGGTCACTGTAGTTTTCTAGTTAGTTTATGAAAAGAGTCTTCAAACATTCCAGATAATGTAACAATATACATTGTTCAACATGGTCTAAGGGTAAAATATGTTTAAAAACGGTAAATATTAGTCAGAATCCTTAGTCTAGATAACCTAGTTAGTAAGATTGCATATTTGATATTGTATAAACAAATAAAGAAGATTTATTTAAAATAAGTCGTCTTTGGTACTTAGATAAATCTGTCATAAATTTGAAATCCGAATCTTTAAAGCTGTACAGCAAAACTTCAGTAAGACTCTAGATAAACCAAAGTTGCTGAGATCTTGAAATATGCTCTGAATAATTTTAGTTGATTTGAAGAAACAGAAAAATCAGTTGAATGCAAGATAACCCCATATGGATCGTGTATGTTACCAATGTGACAATCAGTTGCTAGGAGTACATTCTATTAACTATCAACGATCTGTATGTATTTGTTCTGTGATTAAACCAATATTGATCATGTCATCATCTATGGGTTAATTGGTTGAACGCTTTCATATAATTTTTAAATTCATAGATTGGGTGATGCAAAAAACTGACTCTATTGATGGAAACGTTTTAAAGCATTATACGTGCTTTGCTGGAAAGTGGTTAACCCAATTCTTTAGCCAAATCAAATACATGTAATGTATCATCGAGGTAAGAATGAAGACGACTACCACCAGCGAATTGGAAGTGACAGAACTCTCTCAGACACAGTGTCGGAGTTCTTGACAGTGGAACATAAAGTGCTGTGGCAATTGCGGCCGTTTTAGAGGAGATTTCTATGTAGATAACCCGAATCCCATCAGACCTCTCAATTGTTTATAGTAGTGGAGATGTCATTTCCACCAGATTTACCATCATTTAGGTACAGTACAAACTAACAACATTTTCGACAACCTACAGCCGAAATGCCATGTTGTCGAAAATGTTGTTTGTGTGTACAATACGGAAACATTCGACAACATATTGTCCAAACTTTGTTGAAATAAATACAACTTTATTTTTGTTGTCGAGATGCAAATGATGTTGCTGAGTTGTATCCAATCAGAAAATGACTATATAACCCATGATCATGTATCGAACTTAAAATGAAGCCACAACCAATAAATGGTGACAATTTGACCAACATGTTGGCGAACTGTTGTCGTGTGCATACAGGAACAACTATCTGTTGCCCAGAGGTGTTGCCCCACATGTTGTAGAAAATGTTGTCGGTGTTAAGTACGTTAGTCCTTAAAGGGGTTGTATAGAGGTTTTCTAAACTTTGTATGTGTATCGGTGACACTGATGGCATCAATTTGAGCCATTCCAATTTCGATTCCGACGTCTGTGGTTCTTGAAATTCCACTGAAACTAACGCGTTTTATGACGTCACTAACGCTGATCTGCATAGATATCAATAGTAGCTTCCGGTAGATCAATGTCAGTGACGTCATAAAAGGCGTTAGTTTTAAACCTCTTTTACAATCCCTTTAGGACATAGTTCTTCAGCGAGCCCTCGTATGTACATTAATCAATCCAATTCAAAGTACCAAGCTATGTTTTAGTAGTGAAGTATTCCACAGAATTCTACCTATTTTCAATCATAAACTGCTGTTAATAAGTAAGAGTAAAGTGTGCTAAGCCGCGACATTTCACCTTAAAGTTACTACTCTTTTGGAAAGGACATGACCAAATAGTTGACCAAACGCAAATTACCACCAACGATATGGAATATCGTTCCTCATTGATATTTAGTTTTTATGGATGAAGAAATAAACTGATGTGTCAAGTTAATAGTCAAAATAATAAACATGATATTGTGTGGGCATGTGATTCCTGTCCTTTTCTAAACGCCAAACGCCATTTTACGATTTTTTCTAAACCACACACTTTTAGATTCACAGTAGCACTTTATGTTAATGTACGTGTACTATAAAAACTTACCGCAAATATTCTACATCGCCAAAAGAAACATTGGTAAATGATCTCACCTTTGTAAAATACAGCAGTCGCCCATGCTCTGTCTTCAGTGGTGGATTTTCTGATGGCAAAATTTTAAAGGTTTAAGTGTGTCCCACAATAGAAACGAAATCCAAAAGAAATTGGCTATCAACTAATGTTAACCATATGAAATGTATTCTTTTAAATCAGATCAGCTAGGTTTTTAGCTTAAGCAAATTCACATCGTATACTTTAAAACCAAACTATGTAAACACAATACGGTCGAAGTCTGTATGAAAAATACGAATTTTCTTCAAATGGTAATGGGATAAACAGAGATTTGAGCAAATTTACTTTAGCTGCAAGTGGCTAATAAACTATCCAAATGTTGAAAGAAGTGAATTGTCGTTCTGGCAAGGGGCAGATAACTAGGACGATGTTTTCCTCACAGGAACACACACTTATATATTTCAAGATGACAACTTTTTAAATTGTCGCTTGTTTAACAGGTTTTCGAATTGATGAAATGTCGATTCAGCACATTGCACGTTAATTTCTTTGTTTAAAACTGAACTTTTCTTAGGATGTAAACTATGTATTGCTACAGACGCATTGGTGGTTTGAATCCAGAACATGAACAAAGAATTGTCACTGTATCTTTTGCAAAAATATGTTCTTTTAGTTTTCTCTTTACACTTTAAAAGTAAGACTGTACACTTGTAGCAAAAGTCTTTAAATGTCGATGGAAATATCGTGATTTTTGCATATATTGCAAGTTTTATAATCATAGAGATCAAGCTAAACGCTTTACATTGTCATTCTTAAGACATACATAGGCGATTTTTGACGTCATCTTTAATAAAACATCCCAAATTATCACTGAAGTCAGATTATATCCTTGTCCATCATTTTTACAGTGTACAAAAGACTGAAAGTCAGTATTTCAGATTAGCTCACTAATTGGTAAAGAATATATTTACTGAACAAATATACTGACAGATCGTCAACAACCCGCCACTTTTTCTATTGTCTAATACCTCTTCTCATTTCATCAACTGTTACAATTTGGTTTTGTAGTGATGAATTTGGTCAATGACCGATTCAGTTTAATCAAACAGTGGCAGAAACGACTTGGTAGTGTTTTAAACCAATATGTTTTGCTGTTATTGCAGAAAAAATGTGATATTTTGATTCCTCTGTCTCAAATTTCGCCAATTCTATTGTAAACGTATATGAGCACTTCACCCTTTAAAGTCTCCAAGCAATACACTCAATTAGTTATTAATAGCTACAATTCCTTTCAGTGGATCCGTAATAAAAATGGAAGTACAGCACTGTTGTCTCATGACACATATCCAGTGGTGATTTTGGCTGACAATACAGTTAGCAAGTCATACTAGGAAGTTACCATTAAAACAGAAAGAATGATTAAAATGATTAACAACTAAGTACTAAGTACATCAAAACTTTACAAAACGAAATTTCACACTTATGATACTCAGAAACATGGTGAATTGAAATTTTAGTGAAAATCTTACAAAACCACCCTGTTTACACCAATTCAAATTGAAGTGGACAAGTTCAGTATAGGATTGGTTCGTCTTATTTGATAATATTGTTAGTTTTTGGGCAGGTACAGACTTAGCTGAACAAAAGAACTAGACACGATTTCGAAATAATTCAAAATCTTTGTCAATGTCGCCCTTCTAGGTATTTCTAAAAATATTGATTAGCATGCATGAGCTGTGCCATCTCTCATACATAATAATATATAGGCTCATTTATGTTCTAGTTGTAGTTATAGCTGACGCTTGCTTACTAGCCTGAAGGTCCAGGGTTCAATCCCGGCATGGGTCGAGATGATACTTTCGGATTTTTCAACCCGGTTTCCCCCTGTCAGTGATGCAGGTCGGAGGGGCTGACATAGAAAAAGCGTCTAGTCGTTTGGATTGGACAATAAACCGAGGTCCCGTGTGCTATTGGCTGTGCACGTTAAAGATCCCTCGACAGTTGGAAATCGATAATAGGAGCCGGCTAATGCCGCTGTCCTGGCAAAATATCCCTCATAGCACATTGCATGGCGTTTGCCCGTCCTCAATTAGCCCATATAGGTGCAGACAAGCAGGACGTAAAACTCCATTCATTTCATTTTTTATAGTTAGAGCTGCAGAGCACTAATCTAATCGTGTATGCAAGTTCAATGTTTAAGAGCGACATGTAAAACACACCATAGAAATAGACAAAACTACCAAACGTAAAGCATTGATAGGTTGCTATAGTGCAATTTCATAAAGAGCACTGTGGTTTGATCAGGACATAAACCCAGACGAACTTTCTCAATTTTCCCCAGTGATGCAAATACACTCAATACATACTGCATTGCAACACCTTTTCCTTAGTAGCAACCAGGAGCAGAAAATAGTTAAACCTCCAATCAATTATGTTCAATTCTTATAAGAAAAGCCCACAATCACGAACTAACAAGGCGTTAAGATAAATGTTAAAGACATCACCAATGTGCAATACTGTGCAAAAGGCGCCAAAATATTCAAAACGAGGGTACGTTAGTTAAAACGGCCTGTTCTCTAACAAAATTACAAGGATGCATGGATTTTCGCCTTTATTTTACTTTGGGCGTTATTTACTTGAAATCAAATTAATTTTGACATCCTGTTTTCCTGTATTTGATGAATCAAAAATGAAATGAAATGAATGGAGTTTTACGTCCTACTTTCTGCACCTATATGGGCTAATTGAGGACGGGCAAACGCCATGCAGTGTGCAATGAGGGAAATTTTGCCAGGACAGCGGCATTAGCCTGCTCTTATTTTCGATTTCCAACTGTCGAGGGATCTTTAACGTGCACAGCCAATAGCACACGGGGCCTCGGTTTATTGTCCCATCCGAACGATTAGACGCTTTTCCATGTCAGCCCCTCCGACCTGCATCACTGACAGGGGGAAACCGGGTTGAAAAATCCGAAGGTATCATCTCGACCCATGTCGGGATTGAACCCTGAACCTCCAGGTTAGCGAGCAAGCGTCTAACTCACTGAGCCACCGCGGCTCCTTGATAAATCAAAGCGGCTAACAGAAATTTAACAAGGATTTTGGCATAAGTCTAAAAAAAAAAAAAAAAAAAAAAAGAAACGAGAGATCTTGAACCTACTAAACTTGTAGGAACGACTGGACATTTTACCAAAGTCAATTCCTTCTGACCAGTAACTAAGTACCTTATAATAATATGAGCCAATTTGCAATTAAATCCAACATCCCCAATACTTCATCATATGCATACTTCATCTAGCTTTTTCTTCTGTTGTCGTTCAATACCATAATACTGTGGACATTTCTCTTAATAAAATGCCATATGCATTGCGGATTACTTATTAATACGAAGTCAAGTCTCCTACCTTATAAAATAAACAATCAACAGTCTGGGTAACCATGACTGCACCTGGCATCCAGACAGCTGCACGTCCTGCATTACTTCTTAAGAAATCCAAAACGTTAGAAATAGATTTTTCGCAACGCATTTGCAACAGACTTTCGGAAAATACAAAATATGTCTCTACATTAAAGCAAACAAGCCGAATAAATATAATTATGACAAATTTAAAACAAATTCTATTGAGTGCTAGGTTAATACAAAACTTTAAAAAATGTTGTGACAAAACAAGGAAAATATTTTTCATTCTTCATTTTGACCCGAACAATTAAAAAAATAGGATTGAAATATTATAGTGTATATGTGTACAAAAGTAAAGTGGTTTGTTTACGTTTTGTATCCTTATTTACCATAATATATACAGTATTGTCATTTTGTCAACAAGGAAATTGTGTCAGGATTGTCTTCTCTTGTTCACATGGACAATGATGATGACTTTAGAGCTGGACGACTTCTGTTACTAATTAGTCTTGAGTGGCATAGAGGTATTGAGATAAAAAAAAATCGTGTCACGACTAATCTGTATTCGAGAATCCGGATTCTGCGTGACAGTTTAATGATCTTCTGTACTCTTCCTCTTTAAGATCTTATACACCACAAGAGTGATCGAAGGGTTCTTATCGTGTATGAGTTGTTTTAATTTCTGTCTTTTGAAAATACGTTTAGGCAGGAATAAATATACGAAAATTCCGAAATAACATTTCTTGAAAATCGGTGACATTGTAGATTCAAACTGAAAGGGTATTTAATAAAATATATTACCTTTTCAAAACATTTCCAATATTGTATGATGCATAAGCCAATGCAGCTAAGTTTTCAGTCTTAAAATAAAGCTGGTTACTTTACAAGATTACAAGAACATTTTAAGAAAAACTTACATCATCCGATGAGTTACAGTCAGAATCTTCAAAATCGTCCATCTTCTAATTTTTTTTTTAATTAATTCTTCAAATCTTTTTCTTCTTCATTCAAATTGTTATTCTTCTTGTCTTCAAAAGAGTCCAAACAATGACACTGTAACATAAAATTACAATCATTCAACCAGTGTATTGTCCCATCACTAAAATAAGTTCAAAGCCTCAAATCTATTCAAATGATGGGAGTATATTGTCCAAACAGAAATACTGTCACCGTAACATTGTCCAACGTATTAAGTATTCACAAAAAGAAAGTTTACGTTTTTCTTTTCACTAATGGCGAACGAATGGTCATATTATAAAACGTTTTACTGTATCGTAGTAGCATACCCACCCATCTCACTTTATTAGCAGTATACGTAATGCAGGTTTTATTTTAGACGTGTTTAGAATAGTTAATGATTTACACCAATTTGAAGAAAATTAAATGCTAATTGCTTTCTGAATGCTTAACCATCCCTAATTGAAATTAAAACAAATGAGAAACACTTACATGTATTAATGTTCATACTAATAAGGCGAAAAATATATTTGAAAAGTAAAGAACATTAGGGCAAGCTGTTTTGATTTTTTTAAGGCAGTATGCAATTGGGCTTGCATTCACCTATATCTAATCGATATTTTTATTGAATCGTAAAAGATGACATTGGGGCGACTTGGAACTAAGACAATCTTCAGTAGGTTTAAGAGGTTTGTGCTTGTTTATCGGACCACAACTAAATCAAAATGTGCTTAATTCTTTTCCTGAAATAGTATCAAATCATAAATTCGGTAATAAAAGTGATCAGGAAATCATGATTTTTGTACCCCTTTAAGAAGGATACAATCGGAATGGAAGGTCGTCATCATAACCTTCTCAATGTTTGTTATCTTTGTGTTGTACGACAAAAGAAGAGAGTAAAAAACGTGAGGCTCAAACGCCTGTTAAATATACATAACATATTGGTGATGAACGTGTGGTTACTTGTTAAATCTCTCTCTCTACCTCTTCACTCCTACGACCTTAAAGACTAAACTTGTGCTTTAAAATTTACCAACTTGAATTCGAGCCCTTCGTTTGCATTCCTGTAAACTCTTATTGTTACATTTTTAGTTTTGGTATCTTATCGCTAATGCATAAAATGCAGATTAACTCTTTAGAACACGGAAGATGTACAGTTTTTCGGATTAACTTTTGGCCTGTTGATTTGGAACTTTTTAAACCTCACTTTTTTATTTGGTACTAGAAGCTAATTAGGAACACGTAGCATTGCAATATGTTCAAATAAAACTGTTCCATCGTTCATACATAAATCGTCGTTATTTAGTACTGTACACGCTGACATCATTTGTAACCAAATGTCATGATGTTGTTGGTGTATACAGTTTGGAAACATTCAGCAACATGCTGTCAAAATGTTGCCCAAGGGTTGCTGGAATAAATACGTGGCTATTTTTGCTGTCGAGAAGCAAATAATGTTGCCGCGCGCGAGTTTTATCCAATTAGAAAATTACTCGTGAACACTTTTCATGTATGAGGTACAATTCTAGACATTTTATAAAAATTAGTGAATTGTTTTTTATTAACACCTAAGGATGAACTCTATCGAAAATATAAAACAAACTTGCTACGTGAAATTGTTTATTATCATCCAAAGATGACCACTTTCGAAAAGTAGTAAACATTTCCATTCTAAATGAACATTCGCCCTTTCAGAATTTTGGTAAACAATGAATGTCCTATACGTGATGATTAAAAAGTTAGATCATTATTAGACATGGTCTAAAACCTGGGGTTAACACGTGTTACATTTTACACCCTAAACTAATTGTCGCTCTGAGCATCTATCTTTGTTTCATTTAAGGTTAGTTTGGCATGGAAATGCATGTATACAATTCCACTTTGTATTTAACACTGTATCGTGAAGCATGATTTGTGTTACCTTTCCCACTTAAATTATTGCTGTGTTACCAATATGTTTCAAACAGATGAATCAAGAAATAAATAGAATATCTCACAATGTTATACATCCTTCTGACAAATCAAATGTTGCCATTTCACTTGCTATGGAAAGAAAGTTGTGTTTTTTGCTGACAAGTTTGGACCCGCATTTTTATAATCATCTGAACATCAAATAAATTGGGATGTTTCGTTTAGTGTTTGCTGCAAGTGACTCTGACATTGTTCAACCATGATCTTATGCATCAGATGTCGACCTTTCACCTTTCACCTGGCAAATAATCAAACACTAACTTGTCTCACCTTACCCCCTTAACTGTGGTTTTGTGTTAATTAGGACATTACTTTTCTGATTGAGCAAGTCTGAATATAGTTTAAATAAGGATATTGTCAGATCAAGGAAGAAGAGAATAACAAAACGTCTACATCTTAATCCAAAATGTGTGATGATGAATGTTTTTGGCGGTTAATATAAATCCAAACGTATGATATGCACTAAAATATTTTAAATAACCGTACCCTTATTAGTAATATATTCAGAGCTTCTCATTATTTAAAATGGTAACAATGAAATGATTCAGGGATGATGGTATTGACTCTTAGATTAGGTATGTCCTGAATAAACAATCTTTATAAATCTAATTTTTTAGACAATGTTTACACTGGCTATTATATGTACAATATAGAGGTAATTTCATACAATTGCCCAGGTAAATATTGTCAATAAAGATACTTTTGTTACTATATTTAGTATCATCGACGAAGATGACGATACCTTTTTTATGTAACGTAGAAAAATCAAGGCATTCCCGACCCGAAATCAATTTAAAATGTTCAATGCCTATTTGTTTTTACACTCTCCGTTTCTGTTTCCTTATAAAATCATGTAATAGATTGTGATCACAGAAGCATTGTTCATTAGTGGAATTATTTATAATATCAAGACCGAAATATTTTGGCATGACTTCATTATCCATAAAGGAATACCACATCTAAGAATGATAAAAAAAAATATCTCAAACTTGGTGAATAAGAGTTTATTATATTCATTAATAAAAATGATTTTTAAGCGACAAGTGATTCCGTCTGCCAAACAATATTTCTGCGATTTGTTTTAAAGAGTAACAATAACAAAACAAGTATCCAAAAAAAAACATGAGATAGCATTTAGTCCAATAATTTATTGTACTCCAAACATTTCTTATCCACATAATAAACACATAATTCCAAAAAATGAATAAAATTAAAGATAAAACAGAATCCATAGAAGAAATATAATAACATACCTTTTCAGAGCTAGGAACCAAATGTGATAGAAATTTCCTCTACTTAATTCACAACAAATTGATCGTATAATGATATGATTTATAAACAACCTTTGGCTGCCCTGTTATTAAGAATTAAACCTACGTTTTTCTTTATTTTTTTTAATTATACAAGTTCCACACCTACGTTTGCTTTGGGATATCCCACCTGGTATGACATCACAATACGGAATCCCCTTTAAACTAATAGATGACGTACTTCATGTTTACAGAGCAACACCTTGAAGCTAGTAAAAGTGTTTTAGAGATGTCACGAATTTACATAGTAACACAAAAAAGAGAGGAAACGAATTTCAAGTATTCACTAGTTAATGTTACTAATACATGACCACAATTGACTGAAATATTTAGCTATCCAGTCGTAAGATAATGATAATATAAAGTCTAAAAGGAAAATATGGTTGTTTGGACGACCAATGCTTCCCGTGTAAAACCAAGGCTTGTCAGATAAGGTAACATACGCCCAGCAATGCTTTTTAATCAACGGTAATACAGTCTGTTGTCATACCAGAAGAATAAAAAGGCATTTTTACAAAGTCAAGGGCAATAACTCAAAAACCGTTTTTCGAAAAAAGCGTTAAGTTAGAACCTGTCCGAGATCTTATCAATTCCAATGATCTCACCAAGCTTTATCAAAATCAGTTGAAAACTGTAGATTCAATTGTCATGATTGTGCTCACGAAAAAAAATATACGCGTTTTTATCAAGTCAATTAAGATTTCATCAATTCCAATGATCCCACATAGTTTCATCAAAATCGGTTTATAGTGCTCATATAAAATGTTGACGATTATTTTTTAAGTCAAGTGCAATAACTAAAAAAAACGTTCATCGAAAATGGGTCAGATTAGAACTTGTCAGATATATGATCAATTCTAATGATCACACCGAGTTATATCTGAATAGGTTTAAATCTGAAGCTTCTATTGTGTACACGAACAGATTTTTTTTGTGGGCGTATAAAAATCTGAAGATAAAAATAGTTTAAGTATAAATATTTTAGTAATAAATAGAAAATAGGATGATACTAAAGTGGTGACTACAAAAGGACATTAATTTTGAATTATTTACACAAGCTTTTGAAGGTTTATGATAATTGAGAAAAGGGTGGAAGCTATGTCATTTTGTTGAATAAAAAATGAATAGATATTATTAAGAGGAGTCACCTTAATTTTAGTTTATTATATGTTGATCATCTACCAGATGGACATATACACGTGGATTTGAGAGTATAGAGAGAAACAACGCCACTGAATGTGTAACGAGAATCCAGATTGCCAGATTGTATATATTATGCATCTTCCGAAATGTGCAATCTGGTAGACTAGAAAGATTTTAGAATTCCTTTTAATTTCGCTGTTTCCCCCGTCTAAATTTCCCTTATTGCACAATGCATTAAGTCTGCCTTTCCTCATTAGCTCAACAGGTGCAGAAAAGTGGGACGTAAGAAACCATAGTAAGGTAGTATGTTGATCTTTGGGAACATCCTAATGTACAAACAGAATCACTGCCTATTATTGACATGAAATGAAAAAGTTAGATGGCATTCTCAACAAAATTTAAACTAATAGTTGAAGGTATTCGGTATCGTTTATGTTGTATTAATTTAAACCTCGTGCACCATCAGCCAATCAAATTCTTTTTATTACCGTATACATGTACACAAAACTGTTAAGTCCCAATACATCTCAATGTGTTCTTATGAAACCTCGTATGTCAATTATTTCTTACACAACGTAAAATTTTCCTCGATAGAATCTGACAGAATTAAGAGTTTTTCATTTCAGTGTTTTATTTCTGACATATTTTGAAATAATTTATTCAAACGTAATCAAATTGTAATTAAATGGTGCATGATACCTTAAATAAAATGTTCCGTAAATGTACTTGAGATAGGAGATTATTGCATCGTAAAATGCTCATTTGGTTACGTTTTCGGGCTCTCCTGGAAATTAGCAGTTTTTGACATGTATACAAGGTTTCATCGGAACACTGAAGATACACAGTAACTGAAGTCTTGCCCACAAAAATAATAGTGCATGTAATAATGAACATGAAGGGAAGTCCACTGCTTAAAAATTATTGCACCCGACAAGATTTTTGATTAACGGAATTGTTTTGCTTGTCCGGATTTTTATTATTAAAGGGAGGCAACTCCATATGCATTTGCTTGAAAAGGTACTAGTCACAGAGATTAGGTCAAATAAACAAGTTTATCAAATAAGTCAATCTTTAAATAAAACTTTACGCACAATTTGCAGTGCATCATAATTTGGAATTAATGAATGACCTAAATTGACCTCCATACATCTTGTGGCTATCAAATATACATTGCAATATCAAGGCTCTGTTTTATCATTTTATGCATAAAGCTTTACACTTTTGTAAAATAGGTTATTTATCTAAGCCCCTATTATATAGCCATAGTGCATATATAGGCTACAGATGTTACTAAAAATAAACTCTAGATATATGAAAACGTTATCAGTATGAGTTTTACTCGGCGACTGACACACTTCAAATTTTTCTGTCGTCCATTCTCAACTACGATGGCTCAAGCTCAAGAATCAGTGGTCAAACGAGACGAGTTCCATGCTTTTGTTGTACGGTGTATGGAATCTGTAGGTACCAAGACAGATCATGCTAAAAGTCTTGCTAATTTGCTGGTGGCTGCCGACTATAGAGGACATTACAGCCATGGTTTAAATCGACTTGGTAAGTACGCAGTGTGATGTTTATTGTATGGAGGTCCATACATGACATGAATATAACTGATTATTTTTTAAAGAAATAAGACATTATTTTTGACTAAGTTCATCTCATACTGTTAGTGTTTAGGAAAGATAATCTCACCAGGACAACAGTACCTGACCTGACAAATACCAGTTTGATGCGGTGGTTGTTATTAACTTAAAAAAGAATTTACACATAGATTGTCTGATGTGTGCCAACAATTCGCCAAATGTTGCATTATAATGGTCAGAAGTGGTCAAAATTCAATTAAAGTGAGTATTAAGACACAGAGTCTGCATGACAAGCTGTGACTGGTAAATGCGATTTTAATATTAATTTATTTAATCTTTTGGAATGAAACTCAATATGGCTTTATCTGTTCGTTTAATTTAAATCATGAATACGCTATGTTTACAGCTCCAAATTTATAAACAAACAAAATATTACATGGGTAGTTTCATAGACAAATCGGCATGGTGTATTAAAATTACTCACGAAAATTTATTGTAGTCCACCACAGTGGATTAAGAAAAGAAATCCATAGCCATATCAACGTGGTTTCAAGTCTGTAAATAAAACTGTTAAGTGGTATATTTTTAATATATACTTTATATTTTGTGTATTTCCGCTATAGGAAGGTTCCTCACGATTTCATAAAATACATTAAGATAATGTAATAATGCTTAATTGTTATTATAAATAGCCGATCTTTGTCGTTTTCTTTAATGCGAAATGTCAACTGTATTTCGTGCTATTAATGGCTATTTTATTGGTCTGGACATTATATTATAACTAGTTATCGGACATTCCTAGTCATTTTCAAAATTTGCTTTCCTCCCTAAATAAAATTCGCTGTAGTATTTCCACTCCTACGGCCGTAAACAAGTTTAAACATAGTTTCCACCCATAATAAGACGTTAGTTTACAGAATTATGCTAGTTCAGAAGGAGGCTGGATAAATCTTTTGTTGGTTGCTTTGGTAAACTGTTAATATTCCCGAACTGATCAATAGTTTTCGCAAACTTCGACCATGAAGGTATGCCTTCTACCACTCCCCACCATTAATGACAGCTTTATTGTAATATAAAAATCCATTTTTGCAGATATGTATGTAAGTGATGTTGAAAATAAAATGGCTTGCAGCGATAAAGAACCAACAATAACCAAAGAAACTGTCGCTACAGCCTTAGTTGATGGTCATAATCTGTTAGGTGAGAATTGCTTATATAAACCCAGGTATCGCGTATTACTTTAAAGGAAAACAAAATCCCTTTGTAGAACCTAAGCATATCAAAAATAGCAATTTACCGTACAGAAACCCCTCTTACTGATGGTTATCTAATTTCAAGAATTTACATCAGCTATTATGAATATTTTAAGGGACTCTTGATCGTGTGCAATTTGGATATTTCTTCTCAAAGAATTTATTTTTGAATAAAGATATGTTCAAATGAACAACATGACTACAAAGTTATCTGCTGTATATCCGAAAGCTTTACGTATTCTATGACTTGTATTTATTGGTGATTCGCCGTGTAAAACCTTATCTCACATTGTAGGTCCAGTTGTTGGTAAATTCTGTATAGATTTAGCCATAAAGAAGGCCAAAGAAGCCGGTATCGGTTGGGTGGTATGTAATGGTAGATATTATGTTTTTATTCATTATTATAAATGAACATGTATTCTTCTTTGAGTTGGTATTCTGTTATACTTTTTTGATAGTGGTTGTGTGCTGGTGGTCTAGAGTAGGAAATAATCCTTATGAAAGAGTAATTCGTCGTAATATTACGTGTCCAGAAATGATGAAGCTTACAATTGATTCTAATCCAGCATAATTGTGACATTTTTTGTTTATTTTACAGCTTCCAACCATTTTGGTATTGCTGGTTGGTATTCTATGAGAGCCACTGAACAAGGACTTATTGTAAGTTTTGGTATTGAGCTAATCTATTTTGAATAGACCTGAAAATTCGGTTGGCAATACATAATTTATGTATGTTGTACTACGTCGTTGAGAGGCATATGTTTCAATACCAATATTATTTTTCCTTATTTCAGGGTATGTCTTTTACGAATACATCTCCATTCATGGTGCCAACTCGAGCCAAACAGGTATGATCGCCTTATTTTCCCTTTAGTTTATCGACAACAGTTGGATTCTTAATAAAACTAAAGTTGAAATATATTTTTTTTATAGAATATTTTAACTTATATATCATGATGAGAAAATATAAGAATATGTAGCGACCTTTTGAATTTTTTATGTCCAATTGTAGGGAACATTAGGAACAAATCCCATATCAGTAGCAGCTCCGGCCAATAAAGGTGACAGTATGGTATTAGATATGGCTACAACGGCTGTAGCTTTAGGCAAGGTAAGTAATCTTTTTCAGAGCTTTACAGTGCATGATCACAGGAGCAGTGAGCAGCGATTAAAGCTCAACCGCGAGAAGTATCATATTTTGCACGTATAAATTTGTTTAGGTTTGTAAGATGACCAAGTCTTACATTCTGTTAGATATGTCAAAGCTTGATTTCCAAACTTAAGTTGCTTGGTATATTTCATTTCCATAATATGTTCTCAATTTGAGTCCAGATAATTTTTTTTGTATAATTAAAGGTTGAGATAAATATGAGGAAAGGTTTGGATATTCCTGCAGGCTGGGGTTGTGATGAAGGTGGAAAGGTAAGACATGTTCCTTTGAGTCCCCATGATTAACTTTCTCAAATTTCTTTGGAACACTCTGTTGTTGACTAAAGGCATCTTAAGCAAAAAGTAAGGTTCAATTTCGAAGTGGGATCTGCATTTTATTTTAAATTGTTGCAGGTCACTACAGATGCATCTCGAGTTATGGATGGAGGTGGACTGATGCCTTTAGGTGGTGCTGAAACTACAGGTGGTGTTTCTTTCATTATTAATAGACAATAATAGCTGTTCTTCAAACTGATAAGAAAACATATTATAAGATCTGAGAGTGAACTGTATTACAAATGTGTCACCTTTGTGACCTATGCCAGTGCTTTATCACGGTTTTACAAAATGATCAGCAAATACTTAATGATTAGACTTATAGGTATTCTTCTAAAATTTTATTTAGCTGGTTATAAGGGGTATGGATTAGGAATGATGGTCGAGGTATTTTGTGGAATTCTTGCGGGAGCACACTATGGACCCAATGTGCGGTCTTGGTCTTCACACACCGAATTAGCTGACTTGGTATGCTATCTTTCCATATTTGGTCCATCATTATTATGATATCTTTGACAAGCACTGTTCCAAGAAAGTGTCGTCTATTTCATCTACTTTATTTTGAATTCAATTCTTGGATAAAAAAAACCTTGTAACTACCACGTTTCTGCATTGGACACATATTATACTACCCAATGATGTATCTGGCTCGGTCTTAAACGTGAATAATACACAGTATATGTTTGCAGGGCCAGTGTTTTGTTGCAATCGACCCCTCAGCTTTTGCTCCAGGATTCAGCGACAGAATGAGTGATTTGATGGACACTTGTCGAGGATTAGATCCTGTAAGTATAACGGCAACTTATGTAGTTTAAACGGTTAGGTTCGGTAGTGCACCTTCTCCAGGTAAACTATAATTCTAACATTGGTATACATTGTATATTAATAAAGTAAATGAATGCAAATGTAATGCTATTTAAGAGACGTTTTCACTCGTATCAACTCGGAACTAGACTAGCGTGCTAGATAACCTCGTATACTATACGGACATTTCCATATTGAATATATTATAGTTCAGCCAATCAAAATCGTTCATCAGAAAGTGTTGTATTCTCGCAGTTAAAGTCAGCCAATCAAAATCATTCTTCAGGAAGTCTTGCGTCTCGAACGTTAAAATAAGCTAATCAAAATCAATCTCCGAATAAGAGTTGTATTCCCTTGCCTATTTACCGGGCAAGATAGTTGAAAATCATGGCCCAATCATTTTTGGTCTCAAATTATGACCAAAGTTGAGTCGAGTGTAGACGTTTTCTAACTTACACATGTGTCTTTTAATAGCGATAGCTTTTATTGACATATCCATGTTCGCCGTCAAGCGTCTGTGGTTATTGTGAAAACAACCTGACCCTGCAGTGAAAGTGTCCCAGGTTTAAACAGAACAGGTTGGAAATGTATTTTGTTATATAATATTTTTAGATATTAATAATTTCGAACTAACCAATATTATTTGTTGTAATTAGGCTGAAGGCGAAACAGAAGTTATGGTACCGGGAGATCCAGAGAGAAAACACATGTCCAAATGTGATCAACTAGGTGGTATTCCCTACCATCCTAATCAAATTACGTATGCTGTAAGTTGTTCTTTATTGCATTTGTCTTACTCTGCACAAAACCAATACTGTATACTAATATGTATATGATATGTATACTATGTATAATCAATGTATGTATGTTTCTCTTAATTTGATGATATGGAATTAAGTTAGCGTAAACAAAAAGTGTCTCAGTAAATGCTTTTGTTACTGGATCTGTTACACAATGGTTTTTACTTCTAGAATGAATTGGCAAAGAAGTTAAAAGTGGAACCAATGAAGACAAACTAGTGACAGCGTTGTGTATTGACTAACAGACTAAAAGATGATTTGATTTGTACACGATTAATTTTAAAATATTTCTATCTTTATTGATCAAAATCTTACGAATCAGTCTAAATTAACCTCACCGCCCACTGGCAGACTGGAAAATTCAGTAAAATGCAAGAAGACATCTTTCTTTCTATAATATTTCTGAAAGCTATAAAGATATGGTATTATCAACCCAACTGAACCGTTCTCATGCCGCTAAACTCTGCAATCGAATTCGCACCTACGATCGTTTTGAAAAAAAATTCTGCGTAGATCTACGACTCTGATCATTTAAAAGGCGATCTGCTTTGAAGCTTACTGGTCGAGAAATTGCTTTCTTCATATTAAGTAACGAGAATATAGTTACGCAGATTCAGTTAAAATACCTCACAAACTTGAAACGGGGCCACAGGAAAGTCATCATTTAAGTATTTAAATAAAATGTATTTGGTTATTGTAGGTAAAATGGTCCATAACAATAAAAACATAGACATTGACAAAATTATAACTGAGAGGCAGAAATATGACCTGTTAAATGTTTTAAAGTATATTTTTGCTTGTTTCAAACATTCATTTAAATGAAATTGTGTCATTTAAATTTACTTGGTTGTTGATTAAAGTTGATTTTTTTTTCAATACATTGTATTATATTTTCTAATAGTGTGCATGGGAAGGATTTATTCACAGTTTCGGTTATTTACTAACTCGACTCGTACCATGACTTGTACCTTAATCAAACGAAACTTCCGTCAATCGGGTTCAGTCCTTTTGGAAATTAACAGTGTTGCTACAGATATAATTCCAAGCAAGAGTATAACGAAGTCTTCAACCCCTTACAAGTAATGTTTTCATAATATTTGTTCGTTATTTGATAATTTATCTGCACCTTAAAACTAGTAGTACCCGATCTTCATCCATTAGAGAGCGGAATCTGTAACTAAGCAACTGGATAAATTTACTTCTGTCTGTGATCTGAGAATTGAGTTACTTCCCTTCCTCTGTCTGAATTGAAAAGGTTCCGAATCGAAAAGGAATCGCGGTATGGTAACTCTTAAATAATGGTTGGAAGGAAACAAGTCTTTAAAACAAATTGATTGATTGATACATAAAGTTTTTCTTTATTGCTGTTTCTTACACACGTCGTTAGGTACACTATACCTGATCTAAAACAAAGAAAGCCATATATGACGAAAATGTTAATATGCATAATACATATTTGGTTATTAATATTTCTAGTGTTGATGCGTCCAATAATGTTTACAAGAATGGGACGCAAACTTTGAGATCATTTCCCGAATTGTTAAGCGTGTTATTGGTCTCTGAAAATTCCACCAGGAAACCAATCATCTGAGACAAATTAGACTCTATGTGTCATCAAACAATCAAAGCTTGGTAAAGATAACAGAACATAGAGAACCAAGACAAACTCTGACCATTGATTACTATTTTCTGTAATCTGTTCGTCCAATTCATTGTGGAACAATACCAATATCAGCTTCATCTCAAATCCATCTGATGTTTCCAGTTCCAGTTCCAGTTCCATAATCATACAAGTCAAAACAAAGAATTCAATCTTATTTAATATTAAATCGGAAGCAAATTGGGCTTTTTTTGGTGTGTTTTTATATCTAAAATTAAATTAATTGTCTTCATAAGAAATCTAATGTTTTGTGTGAAATTTCTTTGGCATCATCTGTAAATAGAAAAAAACGAACAACAATGCGTTTTAAATGACGAAGTCCTGGTGAGATTGAGAAATATTGTATTTAATGATTTCATTTAACTTCAACAATTCAAAGTGTTTTTAATGTTTCAATACATGAAGTGAAGAATACGTGTTGTTATTTGACTTGTAACAGAGATACTTATTATTTATTTCAGACAGATGCCTGTCCCTTACACGACTGACGGATGCTTCTATTTTTAGTTCCACATTGCCCTGGTCTTGATGAAACGCCCATACGGCTCATGACGCAATTTCATTCTTAAAAAAAAATCATAATGGCACTATTGAAAGCGTTGAGGCAATAATGACCTGCAACTTAAACGTAACAATCATTGTGAAAATAATGGAATTGCACCAAACCTTAAGGTGTGAGGTGGTGGGCTTGTAATTGAATTCATGTTCACTACTAATGACAATCAAACATTAAGTTGAATGATTTTAGGGAAATCGTGCGTTGTGGAACATTTCTCAAATCAGTTTTATTGACCTTGTCAGCAGGAATAGCCGTGGGCACATGACAATCTCTTTGGCTTGAATACCAATGAAGACGATATAGCAACTTTTGATCTTGTCTGTAACGCAGTCAATTGTGTTTGGATTTCGATATTTGTACAGTTCCTTACAGTCAATTTAATGAAATGAATGCCTCCTTCAAGATCTTTTAAAGGTCACCTCGTGGTCAAGGGCTTCGATATCATCGGTTCTTATTTACACATGCTGTATTTTGATCTTTGGTGGGTCGATATCATTATTGAATTGAAGTAAGTCATAGTCAAACAATAATATTGACATTGGTGTTCAAAATACTCATTATAAGCATCGATTGGCTACCTCGTTTTCATCAGACACCATTGATTGGCTTGATTTATGTACCAATGTGACATCATTAATTGAATAAAGAACGACAGCCCTCCATGTAAAACTGTAAAACCCTCTGGATGGTCTCAGTTGGATTCGGGATTCAGAGCATCTCATCGAAAATGTTTAACATGTATAACTTGAAGCACACAGTGTCACAATGTAATGTCCCCCTTCGAAAGAAGAATTTTCAATGACAGCCTCTCCGACACTGACAATGGTTTACTGGGTTGAAATCGAATGTATTATCCCGAATCTTCGGGAAAACGAGCAAACGTCCAACCCAAAGCACAGTGGCTCCCCAAGGGAAATAAGTGATGCGCCAATTGCTTGTATATATTTGACCTACGCACAGTCCCTTCAATCTCTGTCTCCATATGTAGTTTAAAAATGTGTGATTGTGTTCATATTTTGACAACTTCATCAAATGGTGTCATTGTCCTCTATGACTTCATCTAAATGTTCACGTTTGAAATGGGGAAAATTATCACAAAAATATCAAGAGTCGTTGACGTTGATAGAGATGTAATGTGACTGCAAGGAACGACAAATATCCATGAACGATTGTGTATATAAATGTAGGTTTAATTTCAAAAGCATTATTACGTCACGTGTCACGAATTGACAACATATGGACTAGTTATAAAAATACTAATTTAAAGTCTAAGTTAAAACAATAATAGAATACAGCACGCACGATCGCTCAGATAATTGGATTTTTTAAAATGAATTTTAAGCTTTCGTGTATTCTATTTGGCACTGTGTTTGCTGATGATTATGTTGATTGTAATGGACGTTCCCTGTAGGTAAAAATATCGTGATGCTCTCAATTTAAAACAAGATAAACACAGCGTAGGAATCATGTATGATTATGTGATAAATGAAGCCTTGACTGTGATAAATACAGCAATTGTTTTCTCAATAAGACTCGCTAGGTTTCCCCGACACAAATTTAAAAAAATGTTATATTAGATGGTTCTTTGTATAAGAGTACTTTCCAACAAACAGCAGACAAGGTATAGTTGGTGATCGTTGGTTTTGGATATGGATTAATTCAATGATCTGGTACTGTGGGTTGGGGTACCATCCAGGCTACTGGTCACACGATCATCTTTATTCTTTCAAACCCCATTCTGATAGCAGCTGGACTTGCATACTACTACTAGCATCTTGACTAATCTGAACGACAGTAGAAGATCTAATGGAATGATTTGAAACACCGTTCAACATTCGCCCGTATTTAGAGTTAATCTACATTAAAGCAACATAATTATATTGGCATCACGTAGTTTGATAAAATTTTGTTAGTCACGGAGCAGGTTGGCAAGTCTTTTAACTTATTTATGAATACCAATAAAAGTAACATTTTACGCCTACCTTTTAGAGATACACTGCATGACACCTTGTTATGATTGTTCAAATGACAAAGTTTGTGTTGTTTTTATTTTATGAAACTGTCGGAATCACTTAACGTAATGATTTGATAGTTGTTTAAATTACACTTGTTATGGTCTTGATTATTGTTAATATTCCATAAAGTAGAAATACATAAATACAAAAAAAAATGTTAACATGTTGTGTATCTGTGATGTGTGTTCAAAGTACTGTTCACACTGACAACATTTTTGTAGGCCAACATGTTGCTGAAAAGCCATGATGTCGAAAATGTTGTCAGTGTATACATTCGACAACAAGTTTCTCAACATGTCCAAAATGTTGTGTGTGTACAGGACTAATTTGTGTTGCCCAGGTGTTTCGGCAACATGTTGCACAACGAGTTATCGAGAATGTTGTAAGTGTGTACAGTACTTTACTCAAGAAATTTTACAGTATTACAACTGTAAACAGATTTGTCTCAGCAGATTCACTATTGAAATGGCATAAATTGTTGTGAGCATCAGTACGTCTAATACAAGAGGTTACCACCTTAACCTTTATTTATTTAAGGACTTCATCATTTGACAAATTGTATTGTGTGATATTCATCAAAATACATATATCATATCATGATAAATTTAAATTACAACTCATTATTTTTAATAAATTTATTCATTTGAAATAATAGTCATATAACTATATATGTACAAGGCTAATATGATGCTATATATGAATAGAGAATTGCAATGGATTGTAGTATTTTCGCATACTAATAAACAAATAAATAATAATAACAATAAATGATCGATAAAAAGGTTCAAAATATACACGTTGCTTAGCAAATAATTAGCATTTTGAATTTTTGAAAATTCATAGTTTTACATATATTAATATAAGCACCGACTCACAAGAGTCCACTTTGTGGTAAGTTAACTCTCCCAATGCCGTGTCCTTCTCCAAAATGCTTTTATATAATTAATAAAAGATCGGCTTGCTTACTAGCTCCGTTATAATTTTCGGCACAGTATTTTAGGTTATCACAACATAATGTATTTTCTTTTGGCATAACAAGTTACGGAGGGAACCAAAATCAAACTATCCACATAGCTTTTTAATTTCATTGGTTTGATTTCGCGTAAATCCTAAAAATGTTTGTACATTGATATTGTATGGCACTGAAGAAGTCGTGGAAACATCAGCAAAACGAAAAGAATAACCAAAACGAGTTATATCACTTTTTTATAAACAAAAACAACTCAACCATTTTGGCGTTCAGCGTGGTCTTTTCTTTTTAGCGTACTTTCCAAAGAGAATCTTGCTAAAAGCCATGCGAAATTCCGGACTGAATATCGTGTATATTACGGGATTAAGGAGACTGTTCACATATCCAAGCCACAAAATAATACTTCGGATTATCAAGGGGATTTCCACTTTGTCTGCAATAAATGGTCCGATAAGTGCCACAATGAAAAATGGTAACCAGCAAATTAAAAACGCACCAGTAATAATAGCCAATGTACGGGCCGCTTTCCTCTCTCGACGCATCTCAATTTTTTCTCTTTGCCTTTGAAAATGTTTTGATTGCATGGCGCCATTTGAATTATCCAACATGGCGGATCGAGCTTCATCTGAATTTGTTGTTGATGAATGCTCGTCTTCGGGTGCATTACCGTTTTCAGTCTTGTTTCCGTTAGTTTTGTTTGACTGACACCCATTGCAATCCGACACAATGCTATATTCAGTTTTCATAGTCTTTTCTTTTTTCTGTTTTTTCTTTTCCTTCTTTTTTTTACCGAATTTGTCTTTGCGTATAATGGATCTTGTCACTTGCCAGATGCGGAAATAGATTGCAATCATGAACGCCATTGGAAGATAAAAGGCACACGCCGTCGAAAACACGGTATAGCCAAGATCTTGGCTAATAATGCATTGTCCGGTAATGTCGGGGTTATCATTTGGGTCTTTCCAACCAAATAACGGCGGAATAGAAATGCATAAAGCCACAGTCCAGACAAGCACGATCATGAGAATTATTCTTTGGGCACTTCGGTTACGGATATAGTCTATACTGGTTACTGCCCAGTAACGATCCATTGCTATAGCGACAAGATGGAGAATCGACGCTGTACAACACAAAACATCAAACGAAACATACATATCACAAATTTCCGAATGTAAGAACCACACTGTACTGATTTCAGTCACTACACTTATGGGCATGACCAGAACAGCAACCATCAGATCCGCAACAGCAAGTGACAAGATCAAATAATTAGCCACGTTATGTAATGATTTCTCAAGGACAACGGCAGCAATAACGAACACGTTTCCAATAATTGCTGCTAATATGAATAAACCCAGAAAAATGCTGGTCACAATCAGATGTTGCTCACTGATTGGTGTTAAAACCCACGGCCCAGTAAACACTTCATCCGTGGTCGTGTCCGGAAAAAGAGTACTGCCGTTATCATAGAAATCGTCCTCCATTATAGAAAGATTCATCAGAACACCGAATGTTCTGCCCGAAGACGTATGTGGTAGATTTCGAAGCTTTTAACGGTATAAAATTAAATATGAGAATGTGTCCATCTGTCTTGCAGGCAAATTAAAATGTCTTTTTGCTACATCCTTTAGATTTCAACATCTTCCGTTAAACATCTTAATGTACGTCCTCAATGGTACTTTAGGATCCATCATTCCAATCTGAAAATACACAATAAAACACGAGGTTAATCTAAGTGATAAGCGTTGTAAGAATGAAACAGTAATTAAACTCACAATGCCTAAATCCTGTGGATATTTTAAGGTAATGCGAACTGTGTAATTTTAATTCATTTTAACCCCTAGCTATCCATAAAGTTTCGATTTTATGCAATGCATTCTGTATTTAATGAAACGTACACACGCAATTTAACTATTCAATTGATAGTATGACAATAAAGGAAACTTCTTGTGAAAGAATTTATTACTCGAGTTCGTACCTTAGGCAAGAATAAAATCTGAATTCCTAGTAGCGTATTTCAAATTCTTAAACAAAAAATAACTTCTGTTATCCGATTATTTGCATTTCACGACATCTCCAATCCTTTCTAAACTGCACTTACTATTGATATGGGTAGGACATAGATATATTTATGCCTTTGACATGTATTACACTTCTATATAATACCAGGATGTCTGGTTTTGGACGGGAAACGTATAGAAAAAATGACACCCACATGTACAGTAATAATGCTTGGATAGCATTAAAGAGTTTTTCAGAAAATGATAGATAAAACAGACTGAAAAATATGATCAAATCAAATGAATTTCAAAGTTGCTTTAACTTTTAATTAATGACATTGACAGTTAGGTGGGAGGGGTAGAATAGGACAAAAGATATTTTCAGAAAATGATAATTTAAATGATAAACAGTATCAACAATATTATATTATGTTTAAACCGACAGAGATATCTTAAATCACTATAACATCGACTAATTAGTTAGGTTGGGTCCGACCAACAGAATAATTGATAGGGACATTAATTTTGAGCACTTTCAACCATAGAATTCCCTTGTTCTTATAATAATAAATATCAATATTGTTATATTAGAATCTATAAGATCAGATTTGATTATAGGGCATACTAATTACATGTATAACATAGAAATGATTAAAGTAATAAATATGATGATTAATAATTGATAACATTGACAACCAAAGATTGACCCCAGATGTCTATGATAAAAAATACCAACATAGATGGACTTGTCAGCTTAATATCCGTTTTGGAATCTATAAAGAAACCAAGTACTAACGATCGGAACCGAAAAACGAATTCGAAATCCAAAAAATATAATATTTTTAGAATGTTTTATTTTCATTAGGTAAAAAGCCAATATAAAAATACTTTTCGATTTTAAAATTAAATGCGTTTTCATAATATATATTATTTATTTAATTATTTAGGTTTAATCTTTGGGTAATTACCAACAGACACCAAGTTTCACAAAACCCATCAAGAAACCAGCTCTCTACAATTATGTTGACAGTCAGACAGGGGCGATAGAATATACACCAACATCAACAGTAGTAATGTATCTTAATATGAAAATCTGCTATATTTCAGTTGATATTTGTGCTGTTCAGTTTGTGTATTCTGGTGAGCTATTCATTCGAATTCATGTTTTTACTCAATTAAGAGTTAAATATAACTTAAACCCCTTGTTACCTTAAGCACTGCTTTAAGTTGTTCATTGCAAAACATGATTGTTTGTACTTTGGGTAAAGATAAAGAAACCAAGTTCTGACGATCATGAGTAATATATTCTATATATTTTAGGCTTGTAAATCATCAAGACTCCAAACATGGTTAATAGAAGATGATGCCCTCCTTTCTTTAAATTATTGAAAGATTGATCTGTTTCCTGAATTGCATAATGAACACTGACTAAGTAAACTGAATATTTAATATTAGCTTATTAATTTGACCATATATAGCTATATTTAAGATACCGGTATATCATCAATTATCATATCAAGTGTTTGCATTGGATACACTTTCTATTGCAAATAACCGTGTGTTACCAACCATGTATAACTATCCCTTAACTATACTATCAGAAATTACCCTTATTGTACATACTATGATAATAACTGACTCGGAAGGACCAGGTTAGTGACCAAAAAATATCATAAAAATATAGTTGTTTTACTTCACCAATCCAATAGAATATTCACGATTCAGACAGAAGACAATCACATGTAATAAGAATATTAAACAATGTCTAAATTACACATGATTTAGTCTCAGTAGACATTTAAATATCAATATTAATATTGAAACAGATTGATCTCGTTAACCCTTTAACCTCTGATAAATCCTACGACCAATAAACCAGAAAGACTACCGTCTGGATCCTCTTACGTTAAATCGTGTCTAAATGTTTATCAATGTTAAAGGGATAGTCTCTGATATAACATTTACGTTAGATTGACGCAGGCGAATTCTAGTTGTGTTGAAAGCTCTTGTGCATGTTTCAGCCTGGTTTTCCCCTGTCAGAGATGCAGTCACTTTCAGAATGTTTCTCTACTGTTAAACGTTTTTTGATGAAACTGAAAAGTGTTATGGATTCCTGCCGTTAGTCTCCAACAACTGGAGAATACATTTAATTCAGATAGACTTCCACATATTATTCCTTTAGCATTTTAAAAGTTTAAAATTAATAATAAGTTAAGATCGTATTGTGATTCCATCAGTGGCCAATTAGAAATACATGTATACGCATTTGGCTAAAACAACCATCGTCATTTTTCGGGACAATATAATGACTCGGTCATGATAGGTCGCCATCTTTCCCGGTAAATGGGAAAGAAAATACAAATCTTTTGAAGAATGATCGTGATTGGCTGAACCATACATGTAATTTATTCAATATGGCGATCTCTGTATAGTATACAAAGTTATTTAGCACGATAGTCTAGTTACGAAGTTGATACGAGTGATTTTAACCTGGAATAATTAGCACAGATAACCCAGACTTAATCTATGCAGTCAAAAGCTAACACATCCATCAGTGGAAACATGGTAACAACATGTCATTGAGAACTAGACTTGGGGTCAAAATATCATATAAGTCTCTTCTTTATATATCTTAATCTTTTATAAGCTCATTATCTTGATACATATCTTAATACTTTCCATGCTAGCTTATTCTCAACACCTCTGTTTAACACTGAATCTCAAGAACACATGAGTCTATTTAAGTATGGTCAAATATCTGAAGAAGCATTGTGAGGGTGGCCATCAGCTTAATTGAGTGACAATCTATTTTATTCTTCCCAGAAGCAACTTTTGTCTGTAAAATAGTTTATGCAAGGAAATCATTGATAGTCGTTCTTTAATAATTCAGGAAAATGACCAAAGGAGTGTAAAACTGACAGGTGAAGTTGGAATCATATCTGCTTTAAATTTTTATAAATCATACCCTGAACAATTTTTTTTTTTTAATTTGTGGTGGTTAACCACCTTCCTACATATTCGTGCCTAACAATAAGAAATAATGACGCCAACGACAAAAATGATTGAACCAGATACTACAGAATGTGCTAGACCAATCGTAAGACATAACCAATAATCATATAACAATAAATGGTACCAGTAGAAAGATTTAATATTATAGGAAGTCAGTCGGTCAATTTGAAGATATTACTTTATGAATATTACAGACATTAACTTATATTATACTATTCTTACTAATTATTGTTCAAATTTAGTTGCCGCATCAATAACTTTTATTGTGTTTAAGACGTTTTCTCATACGAGACGCATCCAGGGCATTTGATCCTATTCAAGTAACATTAATTTCAAGAGCAGATCTACTTACATATAATTGGTAACCACCAAACCAGTTTTCTTTGTTACAAGGGTTGTCCTGATTTAATGTAGGATTATACATTTCTAATATAGCTAACGTTGGATTATTTTTAGTATGTCTAAAACGCAAGATTAAATGATCTAATATAATCTGCAACTAAACGTAATGAAACTTGTTTGAAGAATGTTCAACAACTGACATTATCAAAATATCAGAGTAAAAGATGCAAGAATGTTTTTTTTCGATATTGCAGGATCCTTTCAAACTTCAAATTTCACTTTCTATTTCTATTTATATGGCAAAATATAATTACTCAAATAAGAGTCGTATTTTTAACTGTAAAACGCAGATAACTATTGATACTCGTAGAGTTGAAGGCTTAAATTTGAACTGTGAGCTATGAACACTCTTACTGCTACTTAATAATATTATTGGTCGAAAGGATGACGAATGTATCCCTTAAACATCTTCTAAAGGTTAGTTACCGATGAAATCCATAAATGTAAAAGATTGATTAAAAAAGTATGTATCCCGGAAGTTGCTTCATAATATGAATTCAGAAAAGTGACCAATCATTGTCAGCAACAAATAGGTTATAACAAAAGTCTAGAAACGAAGATATAATGGTATATATTTCACAAATTGTGATTATTCTCGTAATAGTAAGTCGAATTAGTATCCATAACAATAAAATGTCATAGTAAATTCATTGTTATTATTCTAGCTGTAACCATCAATGTTTTATGGCTAAGACAGAATCGATGCTAAGGGCATTATTCATTGTTTAAATCATACAGAATCGTGACAATTTAACAATTATTTTTCAGCTTAAGTGTGCTCCATATGACCCGCAACATAATTTTCAAGTGACGTTTAGTTTCTATATGCAATGGAAAAAGAAATACAAATTATATGTCAGTATACAGTACTTATCTACGTAGCAGCTTACGATCTGATTGACATTTAATAACGTTGGCCATTTTATTCTATTTTAAAATGCTGGAAATCTGAATCGTGCTAGGATTCGATATAGAACTTCGAATTTTGTAATAATTATAGCATCATCTAGTTATTTTAGAGGACACGATCGTGATGAAGCTTGGTATTCATGTCTATATCTACGAGTTCTATCAAGTTTGTTTTTGGAATTAATCGCATGAACGGTTCAGAATGTGGTGCTAATTAGATGGACAGTTGTGGAGTTATTTTCTTTGATTAGTTTTTACTCACATTGATGCAAATGGGCAATGAATGATGTGATGTTAGATGCGAAATTACCATTTTGACTATTGTTTGAGCAAGTTAATATGGTTGTCATCATTCTTTTGAGAATTGGAATAAAAGATGCAAAAAAGCATCTTTAGACTATGATAAAAATATAAATACGAACACACTTCATTTCTTCAAAATTTCATTGAAATGTATAGGAGAGAAGGTATATAAACACACTGTTAACTTTCCCGACAGCTGCCAGTGGCCGCATATTACCATCCACAGGAAGATACTTTTCTGTATCAACGAAAATATCACAATATTTATGTTTTGTGATAGATTCAGTTATAAAATATTTATGTGATAGATAACATAAGAAAGAAAAAGAGTTAGTCCTAGAGGGATTTCAAAACATTTATGTTTTTGTGATAGATTGCATAAAAATAATTTGTCAAGTTGTTATTGATACTTTTCGATTAATATATTATAATGCCTCACAGCATACGGGAATGTGATGCTTATCTGATACAAATTGTTAGGAAATATATCATGTCATATTATTCATATTAATAAAGCTCATTTCATGACAAAAGTTTTGTTACCTTTCATTTTCTGTATTTGTGTTTCTATATAAGGCATAGTCTTACTAAACGACGAGTCGTATTTTTTACTTTCAAACGCTTATAATTATGGATACACGGGGATTTGAAGGCTTAAATCTCAAGGGAGTGTTTGGAACATTATTACAGATAAGATTAGCTGAAAATTTCCAGGTTCTGAGACTAAAAGTTGTTTGGTCGTTAAGTTAGTGAACATATACCTTTAAACGATAACGATTTTGTGAGGCTGGTTTGACGCATAGAGCCATAATATAATATGAGTCCGGGTGTTCAGGAAACCCGGGCTCTCCTCTGCTTTGATTATGACATATATTATTTGTTACAGTGCATGGCCAAATGCACTCACTATATCACTACAATATGTACGACAGTATCTAAGAAATACAAAACTGGTATAATTCAGAACCAAGCATAGAATATACCATAATCATGTCGGGTTATTATGCTGGAACAATGTAGAATATAAATATAACACTAATAATGTCAAATGTAGTAATCCGAACAACCGATCGTATGATAGAAAATCGTTCCCGTCAGAAATTTTTATATTGTATGTTTGCAGGCTTGCGTTTTGTTTTCTGCTCATGAGCAATTACTTCAAACACCCAATCAGCCCAATCATAAAACATAAATATACATTATTGTCTTCTCCAATATCAAGAGTTATCGGAACATTACCATAGCCTACGTTACAAAACCGAAATTCAATGAAATGTAGATGCTATTGTATCTTAGCAGAGCAATGTAAAGATTTCAATCATTTTTGATAAATTAAAACTTTAAAGTCACATTTCAATAAACCATGAAGTTTGAGAAAACTGTTCTTTCTTTTAATGCCTCTAATATCAAACAAGCTGCGAAGGTACTCAGTTGCACTTTTTCATGTAAAAAAATTTGGATTTAACCTCCTACAGATCGAGTTGGCGAGTTCGTGAGCAAGCACAACACCATCATAATACAGCTAGAATTATCTTCATAGTTTGAAAGCAACAAGTTGTTTCAGACTAAACCAGTGCTTCATTAGATATTCATTGATTTGCTGGTCCGAGTAGTTAGAATAATATTACTTCTTATATTCTGACGTCTATACACGTTACAAAGGTCATCAGTTAGGCAATTAGCCAATATTGTATGCATCAACTACATATGATTCACCAATAGGTCTGTGCCGATAATTTGTAATGTCAACCAGGCGAATGTCACATGTTTCGGGAAAACTTTTCATCAACATTTCAAAGCCATCTACATTTCAGAACATCCACAACTTTTAAGACATACTTAGTGTGAGCAATCGTTACTAGTTGTAGTCTGAATATAATATTATCAGTTCATTTGTTTTTTACAGAACATAAACATGAAAGATAACACGGCTTAAAAACAAATTATTGTTACATTTAAACAAACAATTACTATGAACGAAACACCCTCTTGCAGACGTTAACGTGAGGCTTATAATAGTGTCTGGATAGAACGAAACTAGGACCGTCTGATAGATACAAGATGGCTACCATAAAGTTTAAGTAATTAAACAAGTGTTATTTGAGTATGCTGTAATCCAGAAAGTAAGAACTAAGAAAGATTAACTGATCGCGATAATTGCATCCGCCTGTTTGACTTTAATCCTTGGATTATTTGTAACTGAAGTTTCTTTTTTGCTCTTTATCAACATCAATGAGCTAACTACTATGAAGAATCGAAAAGATACTATTGCATGTTTTATATGGACGATTGTCAAAAGAGAAGCATATTAATCAAATAACACATTATCGCCAATTTTTCAAATATTTAGCAGCTTAAAGAGATACAGATTATTGTCAACTAAACAGATGCAAATAATTTCCATCTGCAATTTACAAAGCTTATTCGAACAGAGTGTCAACTATTTTTGGTCATATTTCATACAATTATGGTTGTTATAAAACTAAAGTTATTCCTGATAAACTCGTTTATAAAAATTCTATTTAGAGAATTTAGTAGTAGAGATCACATTATATCAGGAAACATTATAGTACTCCTGAGCTCTATAGTACGATTCCACAATGTATACTGTCATTGTCAGGTAAAATGTAGAAACTTTGGGTACAATAAAACTCAAACATATACCATAATATTTTGTTTCGTTATTTAAAGCTTTAATACGAACTGATTTTTACGACATTTTTTTCAAATGAGCATGTAATAACGTTAATGTGTTGCTTCATATGCGTGAAACTGGAAATCTATTTAAAATATGCTTCTGTAGTAAAGACATTTCTGTAAATTGCACATGATCTGTAATGTGATTTTATCAAAAGCATTAAAGGAAAAGCAACAGACAAAGCTAATTGTTTACACCGACATGACCATCTTTTGGAATTAAAACTTCTTGACCTACGGCAGTTTAATCTCCTTATCATGGAAAGTCTATCCATGTATGAAAGAAAATCATTGCTGTTTCATCTCGAAATTAATAACTAATATGTTTAATTTGCCCAAGGGCCGTTTGGGTAAAAATAAAATGTCTCCTATTTTTGCATTGGACCTCTATAGTGACATTGCAAAATGTAAATTATAAATTCTCTTATGATATTCAGAGGGATCGAATTAGGAAATCCGTCGATTCAACCTTAATCCCTGAAAATTAAACCAGAACGTAATATGGAATATTATTGTACCACGAGAACTTCTGTAACTTGGAGCATGGTTGAAATACTTTATACATGCCATAATAATATGTCCTTCAGTTTAAAAAAAAAGTCGCCTGTTTGTTAGTCAACATTTGCCGCCTATGTAACACAGAATTGATCTTGATGAGTTCGACATCTATTAAAAGCATGTGCTTGTCCTTTGTTTAAGGAAAGCTCATTAAAATTGAAGTTAAATTAATTCTGATAATACCCTAGTTTTACGCCCCCAATGTGATCGTATCTAATTTTGTGTTTAATGACATCTGATTAATGCAGAGATATCATTGTCATTGCCTGGTTTGTCATCTCTGATTTACATAGCCTATGGCAAAGATCTAGCAACTGGATTGCATTGTTTTGAAGCAGAAAAGTGCATTTTGTGGATATATTTATGATGTATTATCGTGCAACCTACTTATAGCAAAATCCTACTTCATGTTGAAGACCTATTAGGTATTAAAAAAAACTCTTTCATAAAGAAGTTAATTAATTTTAATTACCAACATATTCAACCCAACAAAACAAAAAAATAACAACCAACGATCTCTTTTTATACACACTTTTAATTAATTTCTGACTGAAACTCGAAATATAAGAACCAATTATTATTATTTAATTGAATAAACTCTAGCCACGCTGGTGTAAAATCGATTCTATTTACAAGATACAATGCGGTTGATCGTGATCATATCATAATTTGAAACGCATTTGATTTAGAGTTACATAGATTCTTGTGAGGACTCACGAAATATTGTCAAAATGTCAAATATATTGAAACTCAGAGAATTCATATATGGCTTTCAATTTGTCCGTGGAGGTGATGAAATTCTAGGCAAATTTCATTTATTTCTTACAATTCTTAATCTTGAAAACTTGGCCGATTTAGTCAGTCACACAACTGGGAACGACAGCTTGATCCCCAGTGGGATGTATTGGTTACATCCACAGTCCCCCACCCTCATTAAAATGAATATAAAACTGAATTTACCAAGGTAAGTATCTAAATGTATTTAGGAACCCAACCCCTTCAGTCCATGAGCCCTATTCATATTGACACTGTTGATAATTCTGGCTTTGAATCCGTTAGATATTTAGTCCATTAGTTTCATTGTTGAAGTAAATTCACCGTAAATATCGTGTGTAACTCTTACTGCCGGATGTGGTACGGACAACTTCAGGTCCAATCATTCTTAAGTTTGCTCGCCTGGTGTAGCCTGTTTACAGCTTCCGATGAAGAATGAAATATCATTTTTATCTCAAATAAATGTGAAGAATTCGATGCAACTGAAAAACTTTAAAATCTATGCATATACATGTATATTATATTATCACAAAACAATTGAGCTAAAAATAATAAGTTTACTAATAGATGTGCTCTTTAATTCCGAGATTTATACATGGTTGTGATTCCTGACAGTCCAATTGGTCAGTAATTATACAGCATTGTGGCCAGTGTATTATTAAGTTATCGAGTGGAAATCAAGTAATTACATTTGCTTACTGTGGAAGCAACTCTATCGCAATTGCCTGGAGAAGTTAATACAATATTTTCCCAGTGATAAGCTCATCTCAGATTCCCATTTACTTTCTATTCCATTTTCATCATAAGTGACAGCAGGTTGAAGGCTGAATATATTAATATAAATTTCACGGTTTTATATCCGATGATTAATAAAGATGATGTGAAAACGTCTTTTTAACGTTTGGTATGGCAGGTTGATTTTGCTTTGATATTTTCTTTGTATTTTAAGCAAATTCTTATGAATCAGAGCACTACTTCAAAGTTGCATTCATTCAATACATAACAAATACAAATATTGACATACAAAAACATACACAGATATTTAAATGATATGTTGTAAAAGAGTTCGGGTTTACTTTAAGATTCTAAAACATGTATTTAAGTTTCATCTTTTTACTGTTCAGTGTCGTTGTAAATTGAACAAAAATCATTAAGCTGTGGTTAAAATGAAAGTTACGATGCAATCTCCAATACAAAATTTAGACAGGATTCAACCTATATAAATCTTTTGACAGGCAATTTCAATAAACCATCTGCTCCATTCTAATCTATGTACTAGCTAATGTTTTCCGTTCCTTCACCCTGGATCAACAAAATTCAATTCCGCAAATTCATCAGGGATGTTTTTCTCGAGTTATCGACTAGTTCTTTGAGTTCAGTTCATGTCCTTCGGCTAAAATGGAATCTCTATCGTTTACTATTTCTTCAATAACCGATGAATTAACCAACGAAAACATTATCCAAATGATGGAGCACTTGCTAGAGGTCTGTGACCATTAGGACCGTGTGGAATAATGAAACAAACTCGAACATAAAAGGGAATAAATAATAAAAACCGACCAGAGTTCTTCCATAAAACAAATAGCAAAGTCCATTTATCATAGAAAGAAAATACGTGTTTTATCAAAGCACTTATCGAAATGTGTGTGTACTATGGAAGGGTGAAATGACCATAAACATTAATCTTTGCTTACATCAACAATGTGATCATTCTCGTCGTGTTTGTCGGGAAATAACCAAATATAGACACAAGGCACAAAAACTGCTATTTTCTCATAATAATGATATCAAAGATAATAATAATGATAATATTTCTCTGCCATTATTAACTGTTTCTGAGATAAACCCATTAATAGGTCGGGTCAGGGGTCAGATCTTGGACCGAAGGACTTTATGTACGAAAATACCTTCGATATGAAATGTAAAGTAGGTTAACTATTAGATATTGAGGAGAAGAGGGTTATGTAATTCATAATCATCGCGTTCATTAAAATTAATAAAAAGTTTTGTTTTAAACATTGACCATAGACATTTTTTTAAGTATAATCGTGTAATCGGTCGGTAGATCTTAATTCTGGATGTCTGTATCGTATACATGATTTATATCCTTAAAAAACAGAATTCTATTAGCACTTTGTACTGGAACTGATCTAAACAAGAATTATACATTTGTACTGGACCCACAAATCCAAAAACTTCACCTCATCATGTAAGATCTATGAATCGTATTCCTTCGACGTTTTAATGACTTTCTGAAAAACAACAAATCCAACACGAAATAAAAATCTACTTTTCACATCACTCACACTAAAAATTCGGATTCTTGGAGAGTGATGTTTCCGATGGGAAGGAAGGCATAAATCATGAAACTGGACATACTATTATTGCATTCGTTGTTTCTACAATCAGATTAATCTATTTCCTGAATCCCAAGCGACTTGATAGTTCACACATGATAAAATTTATCTACATCCAGAGAACAGTGACATTTCACCTTGTGGTGACAAAACCATTCACTGAATTACACCTGGTGTAGAAGTCATTGCCTTCTAAATTTGTCTGGTCACGGTTACTTCTACCATTAATGTAGTAGCCTAGACGTCAAATGGCATAATATATTTATCAACCTTGCCACTATCTTGGCACTTACTGAACAATTGAACATCTTAACGACTAAAAAAGTGTTTGGTACAATAAACCACATCAGTTTTATGATTGTTTCTTAGCATCAAAGTTTATATTAACACGTAGTTCTTTACGTTAATGTATGAACAGATAAAGTTATAAATCTGATTCACAGTTTTCTTCATGGTAATATTCAGATTCCATCGTTTTTTGGAAACAAGCAGCTAAACATTACATTTCCTCAACATATTTGAAGAGTGAAGACAGTCAGTTTCTAAAAATGTAATTATTCATCTAGAGTTTATTACACAACAGTTAACCCCCAAAACCATCTGATATTCATATACACAAGGTCAAAGAGTAGAGAGACAGGGACATAATAAATTTCAATCGAATCTCAATATCCAACCCAAATTTGAAAAGTCGGTGACCGACTAAGATATGATTTATTATGATATTGGGATAGCTTAATATCTTCTGCCATCCATTCAGGGGTGAACCAATATAACCTTACTATATTTTCTTTTTTTCTTTTCTCGAAGTCATTCACCCATTCAAATTTAAAGGTACTTAGTGAGATTCTAGATCCTCTAAGATCATAGTCTAAAGTGTATATGCAAGGTCAAAGTAAACATAACCACTGTCAAAAATATTTATTTTTTGGTCTAATTAACCTCAAAGATTAACAATAATATACCTGTCAAATGATAGGAACCGAATTCAAGCAGATGTTCATCTATTGTATTAGAACATGACGCACTTCTAACTGCCAAAATATTGCCTCGTTTCACAGCTGTATTAACTTCGAATCATAACACTTACACCAATACCATGGTTCATTGCATTTACAATATATACTCATAGGCCAACATAAATAAATAAACGGAATTATGAGAACAAATTTTATTCTAGTGAACGATTTGCAGGAATGGTGTCAGTGGAACTAATTAGCATTCCGGCTTCGCAGACTCATATCGCTTAAACTAACATTATTGTTATTCTTAATAACGAATAAATTAGTGTATGGAATAATTGTATCTTTGCCAAAAATGACACCAAGATCACATACATAACAATCCCGATCAATTACTTTCTTCTTAATATTCTTGGTAAAAGTCATTTCTGACTGATATACCATAAAACTCTGATTATTCGAGAAGAGTATTGTATATTTATAACAACAAGAACGTACATTAAACCGACATTCATTGGAAATATCTTTAATAAAATGATGCGGTACGCATATTTTCATTGTTAAAAAAAAACATTTAGCCGAATTCGAAAATATTTGACATTACTAAAATTAAGCCGCTCGACTATGTGCATCATCAACAGTTGCTTCGTATCAACAATATGTAAACTATCATGCTCATACCCAAAGCTTGGTCTGAATGAATATAAGGAAATATTAAACATTAACAACTGCCAAAACCCTTCGGCTAGATCTAATTCAATGGCATTCCTGAGATGCTATGATTTGTTTTTCATAAAGCACATTAAAATGAATGCTCATCGACCACTACAATTCTAATGATGGAGGAATTTGTTGTTATGAAAATAAAAATACCTATTTCAAGGATTTTATTCGATAGAGCGTGTGATAGTGGGTTATCGATGCAGTAAATATTATGTTTGAATAAACGTTAACCATATATCATTCAATTTAAGTTGAATTTGATTGACAATCAAATTGACTGTATTTTATACGTGCGGGCGTATTTCCAAGAAATTGTCCTCATCTTACAATAGCCTTTTCTCTTACTTTTAAATTGATTTCAAAGTAAAACACTGTAATTTAGATCAATGTCGAATGTCGAAATATTCAGGGTTCGATTGCGACTAGAATAATGTCAGTTAGATATCTAATGTATGGATTGCAACCTGATATGTTCATCATTTCAGAAAATTACATACGAGGACGCTAATATGAACTGACTAGAGATGCCTTGAGGGGGTTTTATTCAATGGTAGAGCTATTAATTACTGGAATAGACTTATGTATTGGTATAAGTAGGTAACCTGGTTATTATATAAGTTGAAAAGCAGCACGATTTTAATATTAATATCATCCTGAATCTTGTGAAAACTGTTATTGGTATTACATATACTACTAATAATAATAATATTCACTTTTTCTTACACAATCTGATTTTAATAAAAGTGATATCCAAACCCACGACTTAGGTCGACTGCATTGTTATGCTAGCATATCCATATTCTGTGGCATCAATATTATTTCAAGTGGAAGACAATACAATTTGTTCTTTGGAATTTGTAGTTATGGTTCGCTGTGATTTAGTGTGTTCTTTAGCAAATACATATAAACCAAATATTGGAGCATTTCTTATATCTACGCTGAGTAGCTAACTGTTTTCACTTTTGAAAATGAAAATCATGAGTTGTAAACACATTAGTGCTAAAGACGTTTCTTTGATCGTAATTTCATATTACTGTGTTTTATTTCTATGGATACACTCCATATTCTCCTTTTAAATGTTCATTTTGTCTTTTTATGTTGGGCAGACATAATCGATTGTTCTTGTTAATGAAGACCATACCAACCAACCTAAGAATAAGGTGACCCACTTGGAATGGTGTTAAGAAACCCCATTAGAACATTACGGTATATTAGATAAATTATACTTGTATTTACCATTAATCAAAGGGTCATAGGCTAATTGGTGTCGACATTGTTCATCTGGTATGTAGGTTTAGTATATTTACGTTCAGACAATTTACTTTAAACATAGATCTAAACATAATCCCCAGAGAACTTAATTATTGTTAACTTTTATTTCTTAAAATGAAAAAGGATCCTTATTAACACAGCGTGCTTCACTGTATGGGTCCATTTCCATTTGAGCATATCCTTAATTCAAAACACCTTGAGGTATTGCATGCGATATCGATGCGTGTCTTAGTAAATCAAGTTTGGAATATCAATAACGCTGTGCTATGAATTACTGAGTACTATGGAAAAAAATAACTATTCATGCATACCGTAAGTACAAACAAGACTTAGAAGTATGTTATTACTTATTGATAATGGTATCGTGACTATTTAACATACATTGACGAATCGAATTCTGAAATAATAACGCTTTGTGCTGGCACAGATTTCGTGTTGGAAATGATAATAGAAAGTAACTAATAACATAACAACCCTTTAGGATCAAGAAGATAACATTGGAATAACTTAACTAAAATTTGTTGATACAAACAATATCTAGTTTAGTCAAACAATATTTGTCTCTCGAGTGCACCAAGATGGATTATAACAGGACATCTTTTTATGTTTATTAACTGAAACCTGCAAAGCATAATAGATACAAAGTCAAATCTTCGTTTCTTCCTTACGACTAAATCGCTTTGCTATGTAAACAAAATGATAGAAATTAAATGTAAGATAACAATCGTTATCGAAGGTCAACGCAAATAATCAGGAAACTTTATCTGTCTGATATTAGCTACGAGGTCTCAATCAGAAAGATTTATAGTTATTGAACCTTAATCAAGTCCTCGTATATACATCTGCCATAGTATGACAAAGACAAATCCTCTTGCACCTAGTTAGGTCTTTAATATTCGAGATTGTTTCTTATTACAGCTTTCAAGCTTAACTGTTATATTACAGATTATTTAGCTAGAACATAGATGCAAGTGGAAAAGGATATACCAACGATTATACGCACTGGTCTACATAATTTAACCGCTGTACTTCAAATTATAAAGGTGTATTTTGCAACAATATTTAGAGTAGTATATCCATGATATAGCTGTTCTTTACTAATATTTATCGTTACCAATGAAAAGTAATATCAGTGATTTACGACGTATCATGCACGGTCAGTTTGTTATACACATCTACAGGAAAATATTTCACATAAAAATATATTTAACGATTGTAAAAATTAATCTGATTTTGTTCACACTTCATATGACTCCTAGTCATGCATTCTTATTATGCTCATCATTAACCCAAATGCAGAACAGTACTACAACACCACGTAAACTGAAGGTAACACATCCGTTTTGGTTTTAAGGATTCAGCGACCACTGCAAGAGTCGAGCCACAAAAATGCAACACAAATAAGAAAATACAGTTCAGAGTAGTGCTGGCTACTAACTAAACAACTTCTGTTTTTGTAAATAGAAGCTATTAATGTTGTCTTAACTGAAGTTTGACAAAAGAAATCCACTTACCAGAAAGAAACAATAACAAACATGAACACTCCATGCTGCTACTTTAGAACTTTGACTCATAGATACACAAGGTGATACGTTTTGGAACTTACAAATCCAATCACTACACTGCTAATAATCCAAACACGTTTTAATATTGAGTAAATGAACAACTGCAGTCCATGAAATGAATTAAGTGAAAGTCCATCTATTGTTCTCCAGCCAATAACTAACCAACCATGTATAAGAAGAAGTGCTTATTCCATGATTGGATTGACCAATGACCATTTGAGAAGATTCCATATTTCTAAATAGCTTGCAGCATATTTCACTTCTATAGAACTTCGACCATCATAAGGCACATTACGATTAGCGAAATCAATGAAAGGCTATAACCTCAAGGTTGGACAGTGCTGCGCAAATGAACTAATTATACTTTAATCACAAAGTGGCAAATAAAACGTGTTTAATACGGAAACATCAACATATGTATGTATATAGTACAATGACTCGATGTAAAATGATATGTACAATGTATATATATCAAATAGTATTTCCTGATTGAATTCCGGTTGTAATCACTATTATATCACCAAAAAATCACAAATAGAGGAAATAATGTTATAAAGAAATTATATCTTGACAGTTAACTAGCTAATAAATTTTACATATTTCACATTCTGAACTAGATATTCCAATCCAATAAAAAACATACATCTTGGTTATTCACACATTGTTCAAGTTCATAGGTCACCAGATTGAACTTTTAAAGCAAACTCTTACAACAGTTATTCAACGAATTAATGATCAATTCATTGGACACAATTGAACAAAGTACCTTGATAAATATCATTTGACATAACTGAACGTAGTATTCTAGTATACTGAAAAGGAAATCGCCGGTTAGAAGCTAACTGATATTGAAGAATAGCCATATACACTAATTATTCTCCATTCAGAACCTAACTAACTATACCAATTCTACAAATCTGAAAAGACGTCACACAGTAGTCTATTTGCCGAGCTTTACTACTGAGGTCAAAGTTGACGGCCATGTACTGTTGGATAATTAAACGTGATTGATCTACGCTAATCGATACCATCACCTATTTACCATTTAGACAATGTAGTCGTTAAATGGTAAATAACTCGGACCATTCCAACGTCACATACCAATTTCGACCAACATGCTGGAACATTCTTTAGCAAGAAGCGTCAATTGCCTTGAGTACATATAATTACCACTCACTCGAAACGTCAAACATCAATCTCTGAAGAACAATGCGAGCAATCATTGCTTTGATTGTCTCCCTTAGACAGTTAACGTATTTTATTAAACTGCTTTACAATCTTTCATATGCACCCAACTGATAAATCCAAGAAGCATTGTGTGATGCAAAGATGCTTTTAAAATTATGATTTTGATCAGTTATAATTTTTAGTCAATTTATAGAATATTAGTCTGTTAGTTTTAAATATAAAGACTCCAAGCTGATTAAGAATAATGCACACTAACAACAGGCCTATATAATGTCTATTTTACTGTTTCAGAGCAAATAAGAGGTCATGACATTGGCCGGTTTCAAGCTTAAACATCCTGTACTTTCTGAACTAATTTGGTTTATGGATCATAAACATTGCCCGAGAAATTAACTTTACGACCAATCAATTTCTAACACCTTTCATCGTAATAGTAGTGCACCACTAAATGCTACTAAAATACTACTAAATTCCTTACAAAGGTTCCTCAAATGAAAATCAGAAGAAGTTTCATCGCTTAGAACCTGATGAATTAGATATCGTTAAAGAAGATTTGACAATACAATAACACCAACTACACCTAGAAATAAGTACTAAGGGCCTTTAAAACCATTTCAAAAAATTGTTTTCTAAAATATTATACGTATTTTAAATTAACTATCATTGGCATCGAAGTCAACCAGGAGCTTCTTTCACGTCAACAACTGTAACTATCGCAATACCTTGAACACCCTTGCCCAGTCAATATGTCATTTCAATCCATTATTTCACCATCTTTAACCAAGTTAGAACGTCAACATGTTAGTATATTAGATTATGTTTACTCAGTATGCACGAAACCTGCGAAATCTCCATTGACCAGTCACATGATTAATGACCTGTTGGCTTGTCAATCAATTGATCTAGTCAGTGCCCTTTGGGAATCTTCGGTCCGATATTACCGATTTCCACATTCTGATAGTAAGTCGTTTGTGAATTGAAATGTCATGCGTATTTGTATCTGTATAAAAGATAAGCAATACAATATGTAATATCGTAAGTGTATATGACTTTGGGATACGTGTTATTTTGTGTCTTCATAGTTAACAAAGACTTTTTTTTGTAAATTTTAATGTTGCTTTTTGTAAGCCCTGAAAAGGAAGTATCTAAAATATCAACATCTGTAAAGATTAAAAGAAGTATCAGGGAATCACAGATAGGATAATTTTAGTTGGTATTTTAATTCCAAGAACCGATAAAAGCCGTTTTGATATCAGTTTTTTTTTCATTTGTTCAGCGAACAAGTATTCCCTTGGGTGCTATTCTTACATTACTGACGTTCAAGTTCCAATCTCAGCAACACAACATCTAACAATTTCCGATGGTTATTTCTTAGTTTTTGTATCGATTGAGAAACATTTTCAATCTGATACCTATTAATTTTGAGGATTACTCAGCAGCAAATGTACTCACACAGAATTGTCAAAATCATATTGTCAAAATTGGCACAAGAAACTAACAAAATAAATGTTGAGACTGGACGAATGAACGCGTTAAAACAAAATATATATATAACCAATGTATACCAAACAATTTAATTTCATAAGATTCGATCGGATCAGCTTTATAACATAAGCAGGCTTTCTTTCGAATATGCAAGAGAAAGGGAAAAAATATAACGTTATTCATTCGCTTCAAACGTGAGGCACTAATGCTAATTCGATTTTATATGTTTACAGCTCAAAGCATTTATTGCTACGTATACTGTGTAAACTTACTGTTCTAAGTGAATCTTCAACAGAAACGATAAGCCATCGTCTGATTTTGAAATCAATCTATTGTATTTTTCCTAAATCATGTGACAGAAAGTAACAGAACTTGCTCGGTAATAATTATTAACGCCTTAACAGACCTTGGTCTAATCAGTGATATTTTAAGCGAAAGTTAAATCCATTACTGTAAGTAGAAAATTCATTGGCAAATGTCAAAATTTAATGGATTTATTTCACCTGCTTCCTCGAACAAAGTATATACATAGTACTTAATGCATGCTTCTGAAGTTCCGATTCCTCATAATGCCTTCAGCGACCAGGGAGAGTTGGTGCTTTAGTGGCAACACAAGGTCAAATTGATATGTGTACTACATTAAAAATAAATAATCTTACCCAAATATACAGTGATTTTTCCTGCGTGAATATACGTTTAGAATATATGAAATCATTCACTAAGAACTTGCAATATTCATATTGGCTTTTATCGAAATATCAACGACTTGGGGGGTTTCTGTTATTCATACGACCAAATGTTAATGTGTTGGTCCTCAATGTTTTTTATGATTTAAACAATCCAATTGCCTGTAATACCCTTTTTCAAAAGATCAATTGGTGCAGTTTATTAAAACTTATCAGCAGTCTTTTAATAAGACATTTTTATTAATTTATTTCATAGCTAACTTTTAATAGCTAACTTTTAAGTTCGAAGTCTTTTCTGAGCTCCACGTTTAAAACTGAGTTGACGAACTTGCACTCAATTATATAGAACATTCGTTTAAGAACAGTTTTGCCGGATAACGATTGGCAAGTGAGAAACCAGCGGAACATGAAGCATAAGGTCTATAACCTGTTCATGTATAATATTTGGATGGTCAGTTCGAAAACGTTGGATAGAACGTTCTAATCTACAAAGTAATCTCTGATTTTAAATCTGGTACTTGGTGACTTAAATTATTATATAGAAAATTCAGGTTGATTATTATTATGTATGTATATTTAAGATGGAGAATAGCTGGTTAATTGGATGTAATTAACAGTCGGTATGATGAATTATTAATCTATTCACTTGTTATACAAACAAATTATTTGAATTATTCAGTTACTGTGTGCATGAATGTAGCTAAATACAGATTGTCCACTTTCCAAATATTGCCTTATTTATCGCATAAATGTAAGGCTAAAAACACAACCGAAAATATTTTTAGACATTAAGACAACAACTTTCAAAATCTAATATATGTAATAAAAATAATCCACACATCATCTGAAAACTTATTCTAACTTTATACTTGTTGGACCTTAAGACGATAACAATTAAGCAAGTGATTTTTCATTTTGAAATATGACCAACAAATCAAACATTAAATCGAAAGTATTAACTTACCACTACGTAGACAATTATCCATATATATCCACAATTAAACCAGAAATGATGTGACTATCCCACAGACTAGACTCAAGTTGTCCTCGGTTAACCGTGACCATTAATGTTTTACAAACTTAGATCTATAACTGGACATATGTTGCACTGTCATCATTAATTGAATTAATTGGCAACTGCCAATTTCTAATTAAAAGCAAATTCCGCCCCATTGATCAAATCAATGTATAATTGATATTCACAAAATTATTTATTTCATTTGAAAATTGTTTTTATTCAATAAAAAAAAATAGCGATGCCCCATCGTAATACGCCCACTTTTGTAATGGCAGCCAAGTCGTCCGGGAGGTCGACAAGAACTATCAGTAAATGAAACATCTGTTGAAAACCGTGCCATCAAGAATGTTTACAAAATTGAACGCTTTTTTGAGTGTTTACAACTACAAGTTAACAAGGGCAATAACCCATGAAATATTTTTGAATTCTTCTAATTTTCAATAGGGTTCATCCTTGGGTGATTATGAACAATCATACCAAGTTTCGTCAAAATCTATCAAGAAACAAGCTCTCTATCATGTCCACAACATAATCTAAAAAAAGCAAGGGCAATAACCCATGAAATATTTTTCTCTTCGTCAGATGTTTAATAGGCTTAATACTTGGTTGATTATTAAAACTCACAGCAAGTTTCATCAAAATACACCAAGAAACCAGCTGCCTATCGTGTCTACAACTTTGAGAGTGTAACGAGCTGAAAAATTAATGTGTTAATGTGTCAAGGGCAATAACTCATAAAATATTTTGTCGTCGTTTCTGATTTTCAATAGGGTTTATCCCAAGGCTAATACAAACAATCATACCAAGTTTCATCAAAATCCATTAAGAAACCAGCTCTCTATCGTGTCCACAACAGATTTTCAAAAGCAAGGGCAATAACCCATGAAATATTTTTCGATTGGTCTGATTTTCAATAGGGTTCATACTTGGGTGTTTATGAACACTCACAGCAAGTTTCATCAAAAACAATTAAGAAACCAGCTCTCTATCGTGTTCACAACTTTGTTAACGGCTGAAAAATTAACGCGTTTTAATGAACAAGGGCAATAACTCATCAAATATTTTTCGATGTTTCTGATTTTCAATAGGGTTTATCCTAATGTCAATACAAACACTCATACCAAGTTTCATCAAAATCCATCAAGAAACCAGCTCTCTATGGTGTCCACAACATATTTTCAAAAGCAAGGGCAATAACCCATGAAATATTTTTCGATTTGTCTGATTTTCATTAGGGTTCATCCATGGGTGTTTATGAACACTCACAGCAAGTTTCAGCAAACTCTATCAAGAAACCAGCTGTCTATCGTGTCCACAACTTTGTTAACGGCTGAAAAAAAAATTAACGCGTTTTAAAGAACAAGGGCAATAACTCATCAAATATTTTTCGATGTTTCTGATTTTTAATAGGGTTTATCCTAATGTCAATACAAACACTCATACCAAGTTTCATCAAAATCCATCAAGAAACCAGCTCTCTATGGTGTCCACAACATATTTTCAAAAGCAAGGGCAATAACCCATGAAATATTTTTCGATTGGTCTGATTTTCAATAGGGTTCATGCTTGGGTGTTTATGAACACTCACAGCAAGTTTCATCAAAATCCATCAAGAAACCAGCTCTCTATCGTGTCCACAACTTTTCTAACGGCTGAAAAATTAACGCGTTTTAAAGAACAAGGGCAATAACTCATCAAATCTTTTTCGATGTTTCTGATTTTCAATAGGGTTTAACCCAAGGTCATTACAATCACTCATACCAAGTTTTATCAAAATCCATCAAGAAACCAGCTTTCTATCGTGTCCACAACATATTTTCAAAAGCAAGGGCAATAACCCATGAAATATTTTTCGATTTGTCTGATTTTCAATAGGGTTCATCCTTGGGTGTTTATGAACACTCACAGCAAGTTTCAGCAAACTCTATCAAGAAACCAGCTCTCTATCGTGTACACAACTTTGTTAACGGCTGAAAAATTAACGCGTTTTTAAGAACAAGGGCAATAACTCATCAAATATTTTTCGATGTTTCTGATTTTTAATAGGGTTTATCCTAATGTCAATACAAACACTCATACCAAGTTTCATCAAAATCCATCAAGAAACCAGCTCTCTATGGTGTCCACAACATATTTTCAAAAGCAAGGGCAATAACCCATGAAATATTTTTCGATTCATCTGATTTTCAATAGGGTTCATCCTTGGGTGATAACAAACACTCACAGCAAGTTTCATCAAAATCCATCAAGAAACCAGCTCAGACAGACGGACAGACAGACGGACGGACAGACAGACAGACAGACAGACAGACAGACAGACAGACAGACAGACAGACAGACAGACAGACAGACAGACAGGGGCGACTACAATATACGCCCACATTAATGTGTGGGCGTATAAAAACGTTAATATGAATGGTCCATTAAGAATTTAATAAGATAAACATGTAAATAAATAAATAAATATATATATCTAATTCCACAGATAAGTATCCGAATAGTAAACTATATAAACCCTTTCGTTTCATTTCATGACGATCATTTCAGTGAGCACTTGCCATTTATAATTGTATACCCTTTGTAACTAGTGCATGAGTTCGTCTCACATTGGCACTTGGTTACTCAAAATGTTTAATCAAAAAAGTATTTTTTTCATGTCTTCTTCTGCTTATGAATTGCATGTTATTTAAATTCGATATTAATTGTGTAACATTATAAATACTGGTCAAACCGTATGTTGTAATGTTTCTCAAAATCAGAAATATTTTTACACAGTAGTAGTGCCAAGGCAGAACTGAATCATTTAAAACTTGTCTTCAACGCTTCTCCCACACATTGTGATTGGAAGGGCAAATATAAAGAAATTACTCTAAAAAGATTAAAGTGGAGTTAGCAGACCGAAATATCATCACTAAACTTGTATCATGTGTAATTGTTGGTTTTTATAGAAAAACACCCCCAGATCAATATTATATAACTATTGGATTCTTTATATAAAAATGATATTCGAAATATCACGAATAGCTTATGCATATTCATGGTCTAAACTTCTTAAACATTTATAGTACATGTTACAGCAGTGTCTACGACACTTTGTCAGAAGTAACCTTGACAATTACAATAAATACCGAAAAACAAAACAACGTTTCTAGTCACTTTCAACTTCACAATTGAATGAGGAGAAACGTATAAAATAACAGAAATGAAAACACTTACTGTTCGAGAATGGTAGTAGGCCATCGAAGCAGACTTAATATTTAGAATAACACATCCTATGATCTCGAGGCATGCTCTGGTCATTGTTATGAATAAAGTTAACGCCAGATTATATATACATGTTCAGTTTTGACGACCCATGAGTATTTTCTGCACAAAATTAAATTTCCTGCATTATGTAAACATAGAACTAGCGAAAAATGTTCCCTATTGTCATGACGAGAAGACATTAAAAAGCAAACGAATGTATTTTGAATTGTTTAATAATATTTCATGTGTCTTAAAAAACAATTAAAAATGTCTAAAAACCCAGTTGAATATCATGAACACAAAGCGTCTAGGGATATGTAATGGAGATGGGATTTTTTATGTATCAATAAAATCAACTCTCTTGCCAATATAATGAGCTGTGTTCAGTCTATTATGTCCCTCACGCTTTCTAACTTTTAACCAAATTCAAGAATTTGATAGAAAAATGTTTATTTATAGCGACACCAAATGTAACTTTTATTATATTTAACATATATTCCCTGTTCGACAGTTTTATTGAAGTTTTTACAGGGCTATATTTCGTTCTCGACACAATCCAATTATCTTGTATTCACACAAGTCTAGTTCTTCAAGAACCTACTTCACCTTAAAAATTATGAAATAGAAATAAAAAAAATATATCCATTTCAATTGCCGACACCATTTTAAAAACGGAAATGAATTATATTATACGGCTTGCAACGAGTTTCTCATATTTTCTGACCACGACGTTTATTTTTTTTTCAATTAAACTACGATTTGTCATAAGATTTCTGTAAATGTGAGTCGTATGTAGTTTTATTTCTTAAACTTCCAATTGCTGAGTTTTAATTAAATAGGATTTATGTGTCGGGTCGGTTTCTGAGATGCCAGCTTTACGTGTCGGAACTGTGTCTAGAAGACTCTTCAAAGGATGTCGACATCCGTCTGGCGTAAATTCTTTAAGACCCAACGTTACATGTCCACATATAGACTGATCGTGAGATGTGCAGGTGAAACCATAAACAATTAATGTAATTTCAGTAAGTTCAAAAATCTGAGAACTTCTGACAACGTCCAATAATAAGGTCATGGAATGCTGATTTCAATCTGCAATATATTATATTTCCACTTATCAATGTTTACAGATGTTTTCATTGATTGAATAGTTCATGACATTGTGCTCAATTAGCCATTGTGGTCATGTACTTCCGAGTTTTGAGCCTGTTTTGAAATGATTTTCTGAAGAGACACTGATATGGATTCAATTTAATTGTGGACCAGCCACTAAATACATTTGTTTCCTATCTTAATATGTCAGTAACTTATATGGTTTGAAGAAGCATCTTGGGACATGTATTCCCATTTACAAGGGGGATTATCTGGCAAAGAGATCTGTCTATATTGATTCTGTCTGATAAAACTCTGTTCGACACTCGCCTATCTCCAATCAGTGGGCAGAAGTACGGAAGGGTGTCCTGGTGATTAAATCGATGTCCTTACAAAGGAAGTATTCTTGTGTATTCAAATGTGATATAGATGTACATTTTGTCTGTCAGAAAATATTAGTAGAAACTAAGGTTGGGGCCCGTTCCAAGGGAGATGCATATGCCATTATTTTTTATGAAGGCATCAGAACTTGAATGATGATGATATGCCCTCATATTTGTATAAAGATATAATGTTATCTATATCACTATTACTGCAAGATCTGGCAATGTGGATATTTCACATGTAGTTTAACGAATAAGACAGTGACAATAATTAAAAAGATAGTGGACCACGGCCATATTCGCCTAACGAAAAAGCCTTAAATTTTATCAGGATAAAACTTAACTTTCTCAAACCTTTCGATTTAGGTCCAATAACATCAATTTTAAGTTTCAACAAAATTGGTTGAAAACTAAGAGAGTAATAGCATATTGAAGACTTTGGGGCGAGGGCAATAACTCTGCTACTAACGGTCGAAAATATCTCAAATTCAAACTTGATCTTTTTTTTCTGAATAAGTATAAACATACCGAATTTCATTTGATTCCATCAAAAATTATAGTTTTTAGAGCATTTACAAGCAATTGATGTTGATAGAAGCACTTACTGGATAGAGGTTAAAGGGCGATAGGTCCTAACTCCTCAAAACTGATGAAAGAGGCCTAAATCTTGAAAAAGCTTTAATTTTAATCAGGAGTAAACCAATTTTTCTCAAACCTTTCGATTTAGGTCCAATAACATACATTTTAAGTTTCATCAAAATCGGTTGAAAACTAAGAGAGTAATAGCATATTCAAGATTTGGGGCAAGGGCAATAACTCTGCTTCTAAGGATCGAAAATAGCTCAAATTCGAACTTGATCTTCGTTTTATGAATATGTATACACATATCAAATTTCATTTGATTCCGTCAAAAACTCTAGTTTTTAGAGCGTTTACGAGCAAATGTTGACGGACGGACGGACAGGGGTGCCGACAATATACGTCCTCATAGAGAGATGAGGGCGTATAAAAATCAAAACAATTTTGATGTTTTAAAAACGCTTCTTGTGCTCTAAAGGAACTTGAACAAACGAACAAATAAATTTACTGTTTAATTCAACGGTTGATATATTATATGATGTTAATCCTTTATCTGTTTTTTGACAAAATTGTCACTTTGTGGTTCTTTTATTTAAAAGTTTCATTGCTTAAAATCCTCAATGTTATTGGCATTTTACCATAGAAACAATCTTTTTTCCTTTAACTTCATATCGCAAAGATAAGACTGTGCTATGGCTTTAGTGACAAAAATATTTGAAATATATTTATCAAATTACAAATAAAATATGATCACGTTTCAATACAATCTGATGCCAACGTGAAACCTTTTGTGGCTGTCATACATAAACATGGTCTTTCCTTTTTGTACTTGTCTCTATGACTTCGCCATAAGTCATCTTACCGATTGCTCGTATCTAATTCAAGTGCAATGTACTTTTCCCATAAAAGTTCGTCATAATTTAAACAACTAGTAGAATACTGTACAATCCAAAGCATAAACAGAAATTGGTCTGGAAAGAGACAGTCTGCAACAGTTTAAAAGTGTTACTAGCAAGCACCTATTTTAGAAGTTGCAAGTCTGTTAAATGTCACTTGTTTATCTGCATTTAGTATAACTAACTTGAAACAAGAGTTGTATTTTCCTGCCCAAATACCGGGCAAGATGGCCGCCTATCATGGCCGAATTATTATATAATCTCGAACATCGTCTCGAACAATGACGAAGGTTGAGCCGAATATGATGACATAAGCTAGATTGGTAGACAGTAGAAAAGGAACATTCTCTTTATTGTAAATTATTAACCGTTTATCCCAATCTACAAGTCAAAGGCTACGTACTCTCAAATACAGAAGTTCAAAAGACTTCGAACACATATTCCTTGTGAAAAATTGATTTGGATAAAATATTAAAGCTTTAAACGTGACACCCGAGATACACATTCATTTCCTGAGTCTGCCTACTTCACAGGCTTGCTGCCAGTCAATGTCAGTTTGTCACATATAGCTAAACAAAATTCCCCCTAGTTCAAATACTTGTCACATGTTAACATTTCACCAACCTAATAGAAGTTGGAAAGAAAACGTGAACTAAGCATTAAGCAAGTTAATCAAAGTTTATTTCGTTCAATAACCACCTTGTCAAGCCCCGAGCTAAATCTGTACCCAACAAATTAATTTTCAAGATATTTAAAACATTTCATGTCTACGATTTCAATAAAATAGAATCGATTTTTAAAGAAATTGTTTAAATGTGGAGGACTTTTAATGGAAAAGTTTTGTTGGGAAACTTATGTGATAGTTCTATTTTATTTATCATTTTGATTTCATTTATTGATTTAATAGGTTAACACAGAAGAAAGCAGACGCACTAACTTTTTAATTAAAAGACATTTTTATACAGTTCCCATTTTTTATAGTGTATATTTAGTGTAACATCCAATATAATATTTGAGCAAAATATTGCATTCTTATTATAAAACTATGCTAATGAAATAGAACGATTATAGCAAATATTCCTTTTAAATGGCACGTTCCTCAGTCTAAATGTCACTGTGAAACCATAAGAGGAAACAATTCTGAAACGAACAATTCTGACAAACTGTTATTGAAGTGTTCTATCTCTTGTCGAAGTTAACTATTAATATGGCTTCTGAACACTTGTTTAGCAAATGGAAGTTTCTATTCTATAAATTGCCGTCCAGCGAAAAGTTTGCATCTTAGCCGAGTTTGAGAAGTTAAATCATATGGTCATTCCTTTAGGAAGACATCTTGTCATCAACATCAGACTGGTCAGAAACAATGGTCACACTCTGGCAAATCAAATATTATATTTCAAACTATCAGAGTTACGTTAATTACCCAAGATAATACTAATACAGTCAATTCAGATAATGTTTGAGTCTAAGATATAAATTTAGAAAAACAATTTAGACATGTACTGATTATTAGCTTCTGAATAGGGAATATACTTCACAAATTAACATCAAGGAATGACATATTCCACAGTAAAAAGCCTGGATTAAAAATTGTCCACGGTAATACGGTCTAGACACAGGTCCCCATAGGATAAAACGTGCTAGATTTAATCAGCATTTAACTCAATTAAACAAAGAGCCAACAAGACGTATTTAGTTTAGCATACGGATACTTTAATTGAAATGCCTTGCAAAACCGATGGACTCCACCAATCGGCAGTGAAAAAAGTCATGAAAATGGGTATTGCAAGTGTTTTCTATTAGGCTACTTATATTCACATGCAACGACGGAACGAAACAATTGATATATTTGGAAATACCAATATTATGAAATCTTTGAAACATAATAGAGCTGCAAGTTAATGTTTTGTAAGTGTATAAAATAAGAAACAAATCAAGAGAAAAGATAGTGACTGTTTTAGAGTCTGCATCATAGGTTATCGCAGAAGAATAAATCTTGACATAGGTATACAAGTAGACTGATTTTGTTAATTTTGGTGATGTTACAAACATGCATATTTAGAGTTAGCCCCCTTTAGTGCAGAATGCATCATTTATATCATTATAAATACCATTGAAGTTGATAATTGTAATCGTCTAATCCAAGAAACAAATCAAATATCAGTCCACATTAAGTTTTATAAAAGCAGAATTGAAATTATATTTTAAACCCAAACCCAACCGCAACTTACGGTGGCCCATATACGACATTCCTTTTTTTTTAGTTTTCAGTAAAAAAAAAAATTCTGAAGGCTGGGTGAAAACCTAAAAAATAAAAACGTAAAACTTATTTTGGGTTTTGGGTTTTTATTTTGAGTTTTCACCCGGGTGAAAACAGTTTTCACCCAGGTGGAAACTCATTTAGTTTTTAGTTTTTATTTTTATGTTTTCGGTTTTTATTTTTAGGTTTTCAGTTTTTATCTTTATGTTTTCGGTTGTTTTTTTTTTAGTTTTCAGAAAAAAAAAAATTCTGAAGGCTGGGTGAAAACCTAAAAAATAAAAACCTAAAACTTATTTGGGGTTTTGGGTTTTTATTTTGAGTTTTCACCCGGGTGAAAACAGTTTTCACCCAGGTGGAAACTCATTTAGTTTCTAGTTTTTATTTTTATGTTTTCGGTTTTTATTTTTAGGTTTTCAGTTTTTATTTTTAGGTTTTCGGTTTTTTTTTTTTTTAGTTTTCAAAAAAAAAAAAAAAATTCTGAAGGCTGGGTGAAAACCTAAAAAATAAAAACCTAAAACTTACTTGGGGTTTTGGGTTTCTATTTTGAGTTTTCACCCGGGTGAAAACCGTTTTCACCCAGGTAGAAACTCATTTAGTTTTTAGTTTTTATTTTTATGTTCTCGGTTTTTATTTTTTAGGTTTTCACCCAGCCTTCAGAATTTTTTTTTTCTGAAAACTAAAAAAAAAAAAACCGAAAACATAAAAATACTAGAGCTGTGAACAGCACTGAGCGTGGCCCGTGATACTTTGCCTGATGGCTGTAAGACTTTTTGAACTTCAAACCCCTAAAGTCTGGTATCCAAAACGGTCCCTGATCAATGGTCAAAATGGTCCTTCCAAAAAGTCAAAATGGTCTCAAAATAATATTTTTATTTATGATGTTACAAATTAACTAAACATAAAGTGCTACATAATATATTTTTTGTATAATCTTTTTGAGAATTGGAACTTCAAATTATATTGGAAGTCTTAGAATGTCTTGGACTTTTTTTTGGCCATTTTAACCAATGAATTGGTTGAAATCAAAGAGGAAATTCAGAGGCCATTTTGATCAAAATAGGGTCCATGGTGACTGGCCATTTTGACCAAATTTAACATTATGGCCATTTTGACTTTGGCAAGATTAAACATTTACTTTTTATTGCAACGGATTAGCGCAGACGCTAATGACCCCTCGTTTGGTCAAAATGTTCTCTGATAAATGGTCAAAATGGTCCTCAAAAAAGGTCAAAATGGTCCTTCCAAAAAGTCAAAATGGTCTCAAAATAATATTTTTATTACATAATACATAATATATTTTTTGTTTAATCTTTTTGAGAACTGGAACTTCAAATTGATATTGTAAGTCTTAGAATGTATTTGCTTTGATGAAAATATAAATAGGGACATAATTTATGTCTTCAAAATTTGTTGTTACAGAATACAATTTTCAGTCAAAATTAGTGACCTTTTTTAGGGTTAAAATAGGTTCCAATTATTCCTTTGATTATCATCATATAAGCTACAATTTATAAAAAAAATCAGGGACCATTTTTGACTTTTATTTTTTTGGCCATTTTGACCATTTTGTCCTCAAAAAGGTCATTTTGACTAAAGAATTGGTTGAAATCAAAGAATAAATACAGAGTCCATTTTGACCAAAATAAGGGCCATGGTGACCAGTCCGTTTTGACCAAAATAGGGGCCAGGGTGAATGGCCATTTTGACCAAATTTAACTGTTATGGCCATTTTGACTAGGTGCAATTTTGTATAGGGGATATACCCCCTTCCCCAACATTCGAACTGTGTAAACGTCAATATTTTCCTTTAATGCTGAGTTGAAATACTGTCTTTTGTTTCAATGGATTGGAGCAGTCAGTAGCCAGTTGAATTGATGTATGTTAGTCAATTAAGTGCCGTGGGTAAGAATCACCCTCAAAATAAGAAAAAATCTGATATTATATCAAATATAGCAAACACTACGCTCGAAAAAACATGTTAATTTGTATAAAGTGAAAACAATGTGTAATGAGATTAATTTATTTTTGACCTATAATAATTTTAGCAGACGATAAAAAACAGTTTGAGCACTTACTTTTTATTGCAACGGATTAGCTCAAACGGGTAAACAGTTTCAATTGCTGTCTGCTAGAGTCCAGCCCTAGAGTTAAAAGATTTAGTAGTCTGACTAATTTGTTTATGACCTGTAATAACCTTAGCAGACGACAAAAAGAAAATTGGTGTGTATCTCGTAGAAAGAGTTCTGTCAATGGTACACAAAAAATTCGAACAGGTTAATGTATCTAAAATTCACTGCTCTAAATGATTGTACGTAAAATTAATATAAGTGAAAATTTTGCCAAAAAAATGAATAAATTTTTTATACTTTTTAGAGTGTTAAAAGATTACATAATCAGATTAATCTGTTTATGACCTAAAATACTTCACACCTCCATGTGAAAAGTTCACATGGATAGTTTTATTACTGTATTATATAACCTGCTATAACCCTTGTCAATCATTTTAATCCTCTCTACTTCTATTTTTCTCAGATTACTCAGGGTACTCTATGCGTATTTTAACTTTAATGGATTTTGTATTAAACTGCTCTTGTCATATGTCGTTGAAAAGAGAAAATTTAGTACATACTGACTATACACACCATATTGCTTTTAGATAATTGCATTGTAAGTTAGAACCCTCAGTCGAAAAAAATGCAATAGTTTGAAAACATATTTTAATGGGTTATTGTCATATATCGTTTAAAAGATAATCAAATCGGCATTACAAAATTGAAAAATTTAATTCTCTGCGTTGATTAGAGAATGCGATATAGATGTCCAAAGTTGACAAAAATGTCAATTTTCAAATGTCCATCAAACCAGAAGTTAATAATTTTCAATTAATATCAGCATACCTATGGATAGCTGAGGTCAAGGACATCCTTCATAGGAATTTTCAAGGTCATCAAAGGTCAAGGTCACATAATATGGCCTTTTGAATTTTTAAAAAATTCAAACGAACATAAAAAAATTTCAAATTCGAAATTCAAAATTCTGTTCCAACAATCAGTAGACAAGGTTACAAGGTTTTGATAGACACCAAAATCATAAAAATCGGATAAAAAATAGAGGACTTATTGATTTTTTGCTGAAATGTGTCAGTCTGTGACGACAGCTTACGCATCACTTCCGGTTTGGATTTTTTATGCTAAGTGCATTCTTATTATGACTGACAGACAATATATATAGTTTTTGTCAATATCTGAAATTTATACTGGAAGTGGGGCTGCTAGGCGTGATTTTGAAAAACCGGAAGTTCTCACGTCAAAACCGGAAGTGATAGAAAAATTTTGATTGATTAATTTTATTTCTATAGACATTCTGTACATGTCCTATGAATTTCAGGTCAATCGGATAATTAGCGGCTGAGTTAAAAATTTTGAGCTTTTTTGACAATTTTGGTTTCAATTTTTTTTTACAAAAATATTTAAAAATTGAAATTTTTGTAACCGCACTTGATACGTCTTATTTCAATGAATATATTGAAGAAAATTTCAGCCAAATCGGTTCATAAATAAACCTTTCAGACTAGGTGCAAAATAATTGCATATTATGCAATAGCCCACTTCCGGTTGAGAAAAAACTGAGTTTTAGATATTCATTTTTGATTCCAGGTCATTTAATAATGTTTGGTGGATACAATTATGCTACACCATTTTCGATTTTCTCTAAAAAGTTTCCCAAAAAAAAAAAAAAAAAAAAAAAAATAAACATAACGAAAATAAAGCGTGACAAATCGAAAGATTTGCCACGCAAAAAACTAAAAACCTAAAAATAAAAACCGAAAACATAAAAATAAAAACTAAAAACTAAATGAGTTTCCACCTGGGTGAAAACTGTTTTCACCCGGGTGAAAACTCAAAATAAAAACCCAAAACCCCAAATAAGTTTTAGGTTTTTATTTTTTAGGTTTTCACCCAGCCTTCAGAATTTTTTTTTTAACTGAAAACTAAAAAAAAAAAGGAATGTCGTATATGGGCCACCGTAGCAACTAGAATATATTACATACCATACCAGAAGTATACAAAGAGCGTTCTGAAATTAGACACTTTTTTCAAAATAATCTCAATTTGTAGCTAGAAATTAATTTTAAACTTTGGACTAACCCCCTGAAATACTACAGTAAACGCTTAATAAACACAATGGAAAGTAATCGCAAGCAGATAACGACCAAACGAAATTCTGTGTCGAGCACTATTAAGAACCTAAATCAACTTCTCAAATAAAAATACAGGCACTAAGGAGCCAAATAACCATGTAAAGAAAGTATTGAATGTAACATATTATTCAGAAGAAGCAGGTCAATGTGCTGATCATTTTTGATAGCAGATGGCCGCGTAGGAACACTACTGGAAATGTCTATGACTTCAGATTTTAAGCCGTATATCACTAAGAATTACCTGTTGTGTTATTAACACTTAAAATAAGATTTTAAGCAGCTTATGGATTTTGATCGACAATTTAGTTTAGTTTATTAGGTCATAGATTAGTACATAATCTTTATCTAATATTTATACGTTAGTTACACTTTAGCTTTATATTATATTTATAGTATACTACGGGGAATTCTTGAAAGCTTTAATAATCCCACTTTGCTGTGTTTAATATATCAACTGATATGACGGTAATAACGTCCTTAATCCGGACTCCTACGATACCAATGACTGAATTGGAATATATACTAGATCCGTCAAATCGAATCATTTTATTGTGAAGAAAGAGATTTCCAAGACAGTTATGATAAAGAAGCACTAGATGAGCTCATCAACATGGCTTAACGAAAAATTTTATATGTCAAAGGGGTTTAAAATCATTAGAATAAAACCTGAAAAGCTGATGCGAAAAAAGTGATAAATGAATTAAAAATAAAAGATAAAACTGTTCACATCATTGGTGAAATATTAACCTTTAACTTCATACGACATTGACAAGATATACGCTTATGAAGAATTGTATCCATCCATGAAAACATTTTCCAACATTAGATTGTGTATTTAATAATTATGTTTGAGAACGATTTCAATAACTTGATGCATATTTTGCATGTCAGTATAAGGAATTCATCCAGGTAATGGAAGGCAAAGGTTGCAAAATTTACTTTTGTTATGACATATTTCTTTTCTTTCTTCGAAGAAAAAAGTCAACGTAAAAAGGGAAATATTCAAACCTACCGTATGAAGAAATTTTGAATCGTCCCTTTCACTGTTTCATCAACTTAAGAAAGCAATCAAATATTTTAAATGAAATATTCATCAAGCATCGTTTTTATCATTCATATTATTTCTATTCTGAAGAATTCTTCAATTGCTAATATCCTAAATTATTAAAAACCAATTCGAGCAGAAAATATTAACTAACGAACCAAAGGAGACGTTTATAAAACTACAATCGCCTAATCAATCTTGTAACCCTCTCGAGATTCGACTGGAAGTCTCTGAAGAGATGATAATTCATTCGATTTGAATTGCCCAGTTTTAGTCAATTGCCTAACTTGGCTCAAATCTCCTTTAATCCAGTCAAAGAGAGAAATTGGAATGACTTTAATTAGAAATGTTAGTCTTTCGTTCAATAGATCTTTGAACCCTGTTTACGTAAAACTAAATCCGGATGACTTACTTTTTAAGTTGCTATAAAGAAATACTATTTTGATTTCCCAAGTTGTAAAATGTTAATATTCTTCAGTTCAATGTTTCTAGTGGTCTGAAGATTTTAAGCGACTCGAAAGAGCAATAACTTTTAGACTCTTTCTATGGTTGAGTTGATTTGGTGAAGGTTGTAAGGGAAACCTTAATGATTCATTAACATTTAAGATGCAGCACATGCAGACGTTTCAAATTCCTGACCCATGCTTGTCCCCTTCATTTAAAATGACCAATATTTTCTCATTAGCCTTCTTCACCTTAAAATATCACCAAATATTTGCAATGGCGATTAATGTGATATTTATGAATAACTGAAAAATATCAAGGTACGCATGTATGTTCACCATTGTTGTGAAAAACATTTACTTATACATGTACATATTTCATCACCACAATAATACCTCCTTTAGAACATGACAGCATTTCTGATATGTAATTTTGAGGCAGTATTCATCCTTTAATAGAATAGATTGAGAAAAATTAAAAAAAAAAAAAAAAATGCCAAAGATGATAAAATATCCCGAAAATAAAGATTTCGGATAAATTTCCGTTTGAACTGGAGTTGTGGATGCTTTAATAAGATTTTAGCAAAGTTAACAGATTAGTAAAATACTTCTTTAGCTATTTGAACTATCGAAAAATATGCTGCTGCCCATTGATATAAGTTTATTTCACTTTTTATTTATTTGGTAACATCTTACACGTGTTATTCTATATTTTATCAACAGTTGTAGGCATGCCACAAATATGGAAAGTGTCAATTAAAAATAATCTTAGTTTTGCCTTTTCGATGACACTGATCGTTGCAAAAGTGCCTGATCGATCCTTTTCATTTTAAGGTTACATTACTTAAACTGGCATGCTTTTTATAAATTGTGCTCTTGAAATCGAAAACCGTTAGGATTTGATTTCCATGACGTAACACAGACTGATCTGTCTTAATTTTTACATATATAATGTATTTGAGACTCATATAGAGATAATATATGTATTTATCATCAATAGAGAAACAAAAATCCATTAATTATAGTGTCTACAGACGGCTTTTATTTCTCGTCGCAGACTCATAATACTTTTATTAGCTACCTTCAAAAAGGAAATGGGACGTTAAAACCGTCGTTAAATTGGAAAGTAGAATGAATTTGACATTGGGCAAATAACAGAAATAAACTTTAACTTATATTCTAATAGTGGCGGTATGTATATGGAAGCATGGGCGCATGGAAAGTTTTGTATTTGGAGTGATTCAGAATTTTAGTCATGTTTTGTTAGCTTTCATTTATTAGAACAATAGAATGACATAATTAAACTCCTTCTGTAATTTATAAGTGTGCAATTGCATCACTTAAAGTCAAATGTTGATATGAAATCAAACCAAGCATATTTTTCCAATCTTGACAAATGGGCCTCGACATACAATTCGTCCTGATGGCTCTTCTATTATCAACAGAAATGTCATTAGATAATTATAGGTCTTTAACAGTGTCTAAAACCGGAAAGAGAAAAGGATTAACAGATAAACTTCTGTACGCAAATAAAGCCAATAATATGGCAGCTATAAGGTCATCTGCCCTGAAGAGAAAGGCAAATATTCAAAGTTTTTTTTCGTCAAGATGATTACATCAATGAATTTAAAATGTACCGTCAACATGCAATAAGATAGATGCTACAAGACTTAATTGTTCCAATGGTTCTGTGTGACGTAGGATAAATAGATTCAGATACGACTGAATGAAATATACTAATACTTAATACAACATATATATAAGGCATGTTTCGGACTACATTAAACTTTATTTCAATAAAACACACTTTGAAGTTTTAGCATTTTTTTTAGCACAAAATATTCAATTAAACTCGACAAGAAAGTTCTGAACTTTTCTTTCAGAATAAAATCTTGAGATCAAACATTTTTGATACCGTCAAAGCATGTTTAAATTTTCTGAGACGTCATGCTTGTTTTATTCAGAAATGTTACGTCAAAATGTCAATGTTATTGACAGGTATAAAGATATGATTTTTTTTATTCCAAATTTCTAAAATCATATTCCATTTAAATGAAACGGAAATGCAATTGCAGTAACATGTTATCTTTAGATGAAGAAAATAGGTCACAGTGTTATTAGAAATAAATGGCGATATTATAAAGACGATTGACCTTAAATTTCGACATGTCTCTTTTTATCCTGAAACCGTCTTCACCATCATTTAAGTTCCTGTTTTGGGGGAAATAGCAATTAACTCATACCTTTTTCTAGCTGAATATCTACTATCCATTTACAGAACAAAAGAACAAGTAATACTTCCAAATGGTGTCACTAGGCTCTAAAATGAGGATGGACTTATATTTTGTTTTGGAAGAGAAACGCCTTAAATCGCCAGACCCACAGTTACTGTGTTCAACTGTAAGAATTTTCTTCGCCCATGAACAAGATGTGGGATCTGATAAATGCTAACACTACTTCCATTTCCTTGATCATACTTATTAACCAGCAAGGTCATCGGGCATGTTAGTTTAAAAAAATATTCCCAAAATAAAGTACGTGTATGTGGAATTTACCCAGCAAATGAAGCACTTTTAAATGGTACTATTCAATAAAATGGATTGTTATTTCGTCTGTCTGGAAGAACTACTTGAATCTTAGAAATTGTGTATACTGTCCAATAAAATGAGGAATATTTTTCAACTATTCTAAATGTGAGGGAATTGGAAAGGCTGACAGTTTACTTCCTTTGAGACCTTTGCCATCAAATCCACGTCTAGTTACGTTTTAATGGGTTAAATTGGTCTTTCATGAGGCCATTTTCAAGAAACACTGTACTTACCTATGTGGATACATTCGAAACAGGATTCAACTTATGAACTGTTTTACTTTGTGTTCCACCAATTAATATGTTGTATATAGAATTGTACCTACAATAAAGGAAAACCATATTTAAAATGTAAAAATGTACCAATGATATATGTACATATAATAATGCTCATAAACAAAATAATATTTCGACTTAAACATGAAAAAGCATTCGTCTTTGTAAGAAATCGTTTCTGTACCTTTGTTTCTATTAGATGGCTGTGTTTCAGAAAAAACAATTGTGTTCAGATGACTATATTATATCGCTATTCCCAACTTGACAATTAAGTTGTTAACCGTCATATTAGAAAATAACTGAAAAATGTGGTATCATACCGGTCATCCACTTTTTACAGGCTTTGTTTTCATATTTAACATTCAATACACGCCCAGTTACCCATGTGGTAAGGATGGAAGGTATAAAACCTGCTTTTTATTTCCATTCCACGATAAAATCGCTCTCTTGAGTTTATGTCACAGTCTGTTGTCACCAAAGAGCTTTATATATGGCTATTGTGTGAAGTGACGTATTGAATAAGAACAAATTATAGTAAATTACTAGATGAAAATAAGGAAAATGCATTATAGTAATAGGAAGACGATATCCACACCATTCAGAATATTATCGCTATTTTACAGTTTTTAATTTAAATTGTCTACCACTCTATTTCCAGGTCTGTTAGATTTTATCACCCGGTTTCAACAGACACGTCCTACTGTGTTTCATATTATGAACTTTTCAAAGGCAGTCCTTAAAAACGTACTTAAAAAGAGTTACTACTAAGTCCAAGTTTCCTAGATTAAGAGATTATTTACCATAATCCACAAGTATATTAACGTAGGCACACAATGTTGAATTTGTCGTTTTCACATCATTTATTTATTTTACTCATTAATGAATGTGATTCTCTATTTAAATAACCCCAAAACAAAGCTCGACGAAAATTTAACTTCTAACTTCATTTGAATCATTTTAAAGGGAAGAACTCGTATGATAATCAATTCGATATTATCATACAACGTTTTTGATTATTACATTATTGAAACCTTGTAATGCCTCAAAGTTTCGGCTTCAAATTTATATACGATGCCTACTTTAACATTAAAATCTATCATTACTGGAACTATATGAAAATGCCAATTCTGAATGACTAAAATGAAATATAACGTAAAAGACCTCAAGGGTTGAGTTCAATGTAAACACATGCCAACTTTTCCATTCAATGGAACTATTTACAAATAGCTGAATGGTTAAAGTATCTAAAATACCATGAATAACTCTAGCGAATATTTTGGTGTCAGTTCAGCAAATGTCAGCAATTGAAACACGAATAGAAAACTCCTCAATCTCAATTTTAACTAAAAAATGAGTTGTATTTTTCCCTGCGGAAATCGTTGCAGCAGTTTATTATTCCTGATGAATGGTTATATAACAAGACACCTGCAGGACCTTTGAGGAACATTTTCTGAAGATAACATTGATTTGAAGAAAAATGACCTCTTTTAAAAAAGATAAAATTTGCCTCCAGAATAATCATGAATTGAACGTAACCTTTTATTCATTCAACCGATTTAATTTCAACAGCTGCACATACAAACCAATACAGAGTTAATATGTTAAAGTGGATCTACGAAGTGGGTCAGTGAGTTAGACGCTTGCTAGTTAACCTGAAGGTCCGTGGTTCGATATCGGCATAGGTCGAGATGACAAAGCCTAGTTGTTCGGATGGGATAATGAACCGAGGACCTGTGTGTTCCAAGATGTACACATTAAAGACCTCTCGACAGTAACAAAAAATAATAGAAGGATATTGCCGCTGTTCTGTCAAAATTTGGATTCTCGAAGATATAGGTTGATGTGTGTGAAAGATAGGCTCGTTTGCCTGTTGTAAGAACCGAGAGTTTTAAAAAAAGATAAAAACCATATGATAATAAGATTGTTTAAGTCTGCTATAGCCTAGACTAGAATATATCTTTTCTTCATCACCAAGAATTTAAATGATGAAATATTTTCTGACAGAGATTGAAGCGATAATGATCAGTTTAGAATATTCTATTCTTTCATATCGAAATATTTGCTCGTCGTCTATTCCTTTGAGAGCATCAAAATAGCGGCCGATGAAATCTCCAATTATCTTTGAATTGAAGAAAACGAAAAAAAGAAATACCAAATCAATTTTATCTTACTTTTTTCTCTCCATATATTTTTGAAAGATCAGAAATGATTTAATTGAAATATCAATCAATACACAAAAAGCGAATTTTAAGTTAGAAGTAAGAGATTAATAGTCCATTTGACAACGCACAAGTAACAAGAACACTAGGAAAAGTCATCGTTTAATGATGAAAAAACGACTTTAAAATACTTTGCTTACTGAGTGGGTGATTGTCTTTTGTAAAATTAGTTCATGTCAACTTCTAAAATAACATTATATTAGCTGCTATCTTTTACTACAAGGTTCGTAAATATTTTTAATGAGATATCAGTTAAGTGTCAAGCCAGTTTCAGTGACGAATTGACGCGTATGGAAGAAATATTATGTTTTAAGTAAGCATTATTTAGAGCCTATGTTCCCAACCAGGCGTTCTAGTCCCTCTTGGGGGTACCAGCAAACACCACAAGGTGTACCTGAGAAACCTCTCAGACAATTTTATGTTAAGTATGAAATGGTTTAAATATCAAACTCCATCGACCGACAAGTATCGTTTTACTTTCATATTGGCGATTGGTAGGTGACGGGGTACCAGGAGATTGCTTGGAAAAAATAGTGGTACGAAGATACACAAGTTCTGGAACCGAGGATTTAGAGGGTGATGCAATGTTTCTAATCAGACTATTAGTTTTTGTTGTTTGTAAGTTTAAATATAGCATAAGAAACATTAGTTTAACATTCCTGTAAAACAAATTAGTGAAACAGACAGGCTTATAAAATACAGTCAAAAACTATCTTATGACAGATTGATGTCCATTATATCATTACATACTTGAATCGGCAACTAATAACCCCTAAATAACATAATTGTTAAGAATTATTTCTGCTAACGTAAAGAAACGCTGTTAGACTGAAACTTTACAAAAGAAGTAGCGGTAAATTCTATAGAAACGGTCAGGAATGAAAACATTACTCTATGCTTCACAAAAATAGGAAAATTAAGACAAAAAATCTGAAGGAAATGGTGGTCTTGAAATAGCTTATGAAAGGCAATGTTAAGAAATAGAATTAGCTACAATTTCTTCGCTCAACTTCGTGGCCATTCATCAAACGAGAAAATTGCTTGTTTTTCTATGTCAGAAGCTAGAAACTACTTGCCAATCTCTCTTAATCCAAATCAATTACATTTGCCTTTTTTGGTTTATACTTCTCAATTGTTCTGTTCTTTTTTCTGTAATCCAGAGATTGGAGGAAGAAGGTTAAAGGTGAATATCATCTGATACTAGTCAATAATCCAGAATTTATCAGATCAAAATCTAATCTTACTGGTAAAATGAAACGTTTTGCGTATTTAGTAAAGGAACTGTTACAGGTAGAGAATGCGTTTTTATTTTTTTACCAAACTCAATTCAAGCAGTACGTCACTAAGTCTCGTCAAATGTGGAGCTGTCAATGTCATTGACTAAGTCTGAATAATATGAACCGAAGACAGAAACAACTAAGCTATGCTGGCATCGTAATTCCTCGACTCTCCAACCATCAAAAAATCTACAATTATCATGGAATTGATTCCTTTAAACTAGTAATGGTAAACGAATGGGAGACAATAAAAGATGTGGCTATCTGGATAGAGTAGGTGGTTAAATACAGATCTATCAAACACTTGGTCAATAATTAAGTTAAGATACAGAAGACTAGATAGGAAAATAATAGCATCTACAACAGCTGACCTTCTCTTATCATGCCTTCATTTTGGAATATTAATACCAATTTAGAAGAAGCTAGATATTAAAGAAATGTAATCTAAGTATCCTTGGAAGAAGAGACACCATGTGTATGACAATAAAAATTGTTACCTTCATTCTAATATTAAACCAATATATCAATCCTTGCCGGTAATCAAAAATCAAATTCAGATGTTATTGCCAAATACATGAAAAAAAAATAGTGATAATAAGCTGTAAGTGAATTCAAACTTTGCAAAGATGTGGTGTCTGAAAAAGCAATTGGGAATACTAATTTATACGTACTGTATGTTGATATAAGATGGTTAAAATGTGACAACCACCGTAAAATTGATCAATTCAATATTCCAATTGTTTAACGGCGCGTTAATTTTTTCAAAATTGCAGTAGATCTTGAACCATATATTTTGCTATCGGAACTGACATGCCATTTATTTAATTTACAGTTTTATTTTCTGTGGAGGAGTCAAATTATATAGTTTTATCTGTGATGTGGGATCATAAGAATATCAAGAAGAAACAAATAATCTCCATTTTACTGATTGTTAATTGCGATGGGTCAAGACCTTGCTATCCGAATCTTTTAAAGACATCTGAAATGTCCAGCAATTAGTGTCAGCAATACTGTAATTAAATGAATGAAGTAACACCCCAATCGCTAGATAAGTTAATCATAATTTGTGCTTGGGATGGCGAAAGCAATTCTAATTGGACACTTGATATTTCAAATGATCCTTTCTGTAAATCCTAAATAGCTATATACTTCTTTTATCAGATTGCCTTGGTCTCGAAGAATTGCATATTTGCATAAGTAATGAGACGAGAGACGCACTAACCTTTCTCCCAAATTGGAAGTAAAAACCGATAGCAAATCTCCACAGAGACATTTATCATGTTCGAGATGTCTTAAGAATCTAATTTATCTTAAGGAACATTTTATCTTCATTCATTTTCTACAGACGAAATCGTTTCCTAAATTACGACCGATTTCTTTGACCGTGTTTTACGACCATTCGACTTTTTTATTGACTTATATTGGATCATTGTAAAAAAGTTAGAAAAAAGAATCGACTGGCAGAATCTGCCATCTTGATTGTCAGATTGTTATTTAATGACGGTATTGGTTTAGATAGTGTCCCTACATGTTTTTTGTCAAGCTCAACAAGAGATGTCTGTACCCGATAACCGTTATATCTAATGTTACAGAATCGTTTGTTTCAGCCAAATGATGTTAAATAGTCTACATCTTCATGGATGTAATGTTAATAATATGACATGATATTCTTTATGCTTGAAATAAATCTTTGCTTATGACCTTCTAATTCGTAACATTGTAATTATTAAAAGGTATGAATCCAAATTCAGTTTTTGATAACTTGCTTGTTTATTGTATATCATTTTAGTTGAATTTAACCGATCGAGAAATTGCTTGTCTTGTACATACAGAAACGAAGCTTTAAAATATTCAAAATTCACATATAATATAAATACTATCATATGATAGAGAGTCAGAGAAGACAGTATGTTCCGAAATAGCTTACTTTAATTGAAGCTTGGAAGTTTGTTGACTAAGACAAACAGTACACTGGACAATTATAAATGACCATTGGTTTCTTACTGACGTGATTGATCTGCCTGACTTAATCCAATCGGTCATCACGTAGTAGAGAGAGTACATTGATTCCGACTGGTATCGGTACAGATAATTGTGTTTCTGTCAACATAGCCTGAATATACCAAGCAGACAGTTTGCCTTATTGGTTGATTTGACATGTGTTGATCAAAGTTTCAAATAGGAACCGTATCATCATGACAGAATTACGGATCTCTTCTCAATACGATACTTCAAAAGACCTCCCAGACAGGAAATATTAGTTACAAAAACAAAACTGTACTGTTTCCGTGATCCTTTGATACACTCTGTCGAATAAATAAATATGCCTGTACATGTGGCAACGAACATAATATTCCTTCCTCCAAATTATCTGTATTTGGAAAATAAACTATTAGTTAACAATAGGTCCTGTTACATGAAGGTGTGTGCTGCATTCAGACAATTCTTCTACAGAAAATTAGTTATTAAACAGTTTGACAAATTTACTTCGAGTGTTTACAGGCAACAAAATACATTGTATTTTTTGTCAATTGTAAATTTAGAACGTTACATTGTTACATCACATACAATATAAAAACCCATATCTTTTGTAGGCCCGTTATGTTTTTTTTTTGTGTCGAAATATCTACTAACACTGTCATACAAAGATTCGATTTGTGTCTTTCAATTATCAAGTACAAAAGAAAGCCTGGTTGTTTATATCACAGCAATTATGATGTATGGATTCCATGTGTACAGTAAGTAGAGAGGTAAATTTATTAATCTTTAGGGGATTCCCATAATATCGTCCATCTAGCCTTCTAAATTGATCAGTGACATTAGACTAGGCTGGATAATTGACAATTTGATGGAATTATCTCAATAAGAAAAGTTATAGTGTATTAAATTGATGGTACTATTTCTGTCAAGGATTAAATTGTTTTGAATTGACTCAGGCTCACAAATAAAGATATTTATTTCCTTTAATTATAATAATTATCCATTGTAATGTATTGCAATGGTTATAATGGATATGCCCGGCGGAATACATGCCAATTGCGTTTACTAAATCACACAGGCAGATTGTATCTAGTCTTAATACACAGAGAAGGTTGGGCTGAGATTTGACATGATCAATGGTTCTGCTATTGTTGAAATCTGGATGCGAAGGTAGTATGTGTTCTTCTGATCATGATTGATCCGATAACAGCATAGATCACATCGAAATATAACCTTCCCTGGAAATCAAACCGAATTTGTCTGGTTTAATCACATTGCAATAAATGGTTTCTAATATTCCTGATACTACCAAAATAGAAAAGTATGTTATACACGAATGTGAAACAACTTTAAGCATGAATTTCAACATGTCAACTAAAATGCTAAAAAAAAAATCGAAAGACTGCTGGCGGAAGGATTTTATCTTAAAATAGACACGAGTTGATTGTTTGCTTTTAAAGGTAATTTGAAACCCACCCACAAGCTGGCATAACCCGTCGAGGCTGGCTGGTAATTTAATGGCTGTGTAAACAATTCATAATATCACCCTACCAATTCTTATTAAAAGATGTGCGATCTCCCAACACCCCCGCTATCGTATTTACATGTTATTATAAATCCCGATATTGCCCTAAATTATGTTATGTCATTTAGTATCATTTGCTGATAAATGACAACGTTGGAAAAAGTTAGCAACTCTTTTCAATAATCACATAAAATAGCGATGCTATGATATTTGAACGGATGTTTCCATGCCCTGCTGTCTTTCGTCAAATGTATAAGTAATTACGCCTTATTCATTACTATTACTAAACAGAAGCTCGATAAATGACGAAGAATTCTAGAATTAAAAGTAAAATCCGAGCACTATCCATTTGGACTAAAAACTCATGTTAAAAGCCATTAATTGGTATAAGTATGCGTAAAAGCATAACATTGTTTATTTTACGGGGAAACTGTGGTAAAAAGTTCCGGCTCTAGCAGATGTTAATGTTTAAGGTTCGTGATGTATTAAGTAGAATAAAAGAGTAGCTTTCATGATGAAAAGGAAGATATAAAGCTATGGTATGATGCAGGCTAAATGCATCCGGCTCTCTTACTTATACGGTCAATCAATCGGCATCATTTGATTCTTATTCACAAAGAAGCTAAACGAAGGGAATAAAATGTGTTTTTCTTCCGCAATTTTACAAAATAACAACTGTATCAATACAGGTAGAAATTAGAAGAAGTTAATCGTATCCAGACCCGTTCTATTTTCTAATGAAAAACTATGAACATTATGCGTTCATTAATTTACCAGGTTGCTTTTACAAGATATAATTGGAACCTTACGACGGTACCGAGGCAGTGTGCATCCGGTTTCTTCCATGGGTGAAAAGTGGCATTTTTAAATCCTTGTTGTCAGGTTTACAGAAGAAAACTTGTTTTACATTCGTTAGTGAAATGCAGAAGGTACAAACTTTTAAAACGCACAATTTTCGGTAGTCAAAAGGAAAATAAGCATTTTATGTTCGGTAGTGAAAAGTCATCTGATGAAAAAAGCCTTAAAAAGTCGTTATCAAGAACTACGTGTGGTGAAATGAGCTGTAGAACCAAAGGTGGTAAACAAGAATGTGGATCACGTCATTGAGGTCAAAGTGTTCACCTCAAGAGTGGATCGAACAAATTATCATGGTTAGACTCGAGATATCTGAAGATTTGGAACCCAAATTCTCGTTTTCATGTAGTTGAAAATAAATAATTAAATGACAATACCTGGCAGTCACTGCTTTTTACACACTTTAAATGACTTCAAATAACGCAACTTTTCCTAGAGGGATTATAACTAAACTAGTTTATAATTGACAAGGAATTAACAATATTTGGACCTGGGTTCATTAATATTCATAAGACACAAGTGTATTTGCGCAAATATGAGGCGGTGTCTTCTAGGAAGGAAGATGACTAAACTATACTTCAAGTGCTCGACATGTAATGTTGACCACCTGATTAGGGTATGAAGGATGTTGACATTGTTAAAATTAACGCACTGCAGCTTTCTTCAATTGTTAGTAAATTGAATATCATCCATTATCCTTATTACAATTAGAAAAGCTTTAAAATAGTATTAATATTCTTAAAATAACATCACTTCGATATTTGCTTCAGATTTATATCTTTTCGGTCAAACTTTATATTTTACCACAGTCTTCACGCTCCTCCAACATTTCATTGATATTCACAAATAAACCATGAAACATTTCATAAAAAATCTGATGAAAACTGGCTAAGCTTCGAAATATTCCGCTCAAAATTTACTCTTATTAGAGTATTTACACATTACGGTGGGTGTCTTCGATGGGTCAGTATACACAAATTTGACTCATGGTTTGCTAAAAATACAGAGTGCACTCATTTAATTTACATAATCGAACAATGGTTTATGCCACTGCCAGGGGTGAAGTTTGTACCCGGGAATCCCGTTCTGGGGAATGGAAACATAGATTTTTTTCAAGTTTATATCACCAGTGACAGTGGAAAATCCTGTGATAAACCATCCTCAAAAATAAAATATTTGGCCCATGAAGTCATTTGAAACTTTTTTGGCATTATCTTTCACAATGTAACCAAGAAGAAATAATGAATAGATATTTAAAACGGTTACTTGCCTTGTAAAGTTTTGAAATGAAGTAGAAATCATTATTTTACTTCCGAGATCATTCACAAGACAAGTGGTTGCGTGGATATACATCAGATAGAGTTTTACGTCTTTTCTGCACATGTATAACTAACCAGGACGGCTAAACGCCATGTAGTGTGCAATGAGGAACAGTTAGCAATAACAGCCACCTCTTTTTTTCGAATTACAACCTCTGCATCCTGTAGCAAACGGGACCTAGGTTTACTACCCCATCAATTGACACTATTCCATGTCAGCCACTCTAACTTGCATCACGGTATTATCTCGATCCAATGGAACTTAGTATCATTGACGTATGAAGAAAACTGGTTGAATTAAAATAAAACGAAGCTAAACCTTCTCGAGGGTTTCTCTTAGATCAATATCGTAATTAAGGTACACGTATATGCTTTATAATACATATTGTGTAAATCGAGTTCCTTGTATAAATTCATTATAGGCCTACTCCAGAAGAAGTACCTAGAGCTAAAATAAAGAGATCAAAGGCTTCCACGTAAGGATTGTGAATAGTGTTAAAGGATATTTTCCCAGAATTAACGAGGGATGTGTAGAGGAAAAACATTAAATTCACAACGAGACTGTGAAATAAACTATAATCACATTAGAAACAAGTGTGATCGCCCAGCCATAAGCCAGATAATACCTTTGTGTTAATAAAAACGCTTTTATTCAATAATGGAGAACAATGTTGATGCGAGATATGATATTTAAAGCCAGTCAATAATTAACATTAGTAGTAGAAGCGCACTTGTGAAGGCGAGTTTTTTAACTTGCTATCCAGAAACGCAATTTTAGGTACAGGTACATTAGTATTAGATAAATATAAAGTTACTTCCCTTGAATTTTATAAATTACCCTTGTGACGTTCTATTGAGTGACTGGTTGAGTGCCAGATGAGGTTTGCTTACTGTTCTAGACACAGGCCCGTAGGCAGGGGGGGGGGGGGGGTGCGTCGGGTGCGTCGGGTGCGAACGCACCAAAAAATTTCAGAGTTCCGCTTGTTTCGAACTGAATTTATTTTTGAAGTCCGAAATAAAACTCGAGGCTTGATGCACTTCGTTGTCTGTCGACAGAAATCATTGAAAGTTGCAACAAGACTAACAACGCGCCTTTAAAATTCAACGTCATGATTATGGTATAAAAACGTTTGTGGCTTTTCACTTTATGGCAAAAACTCGGCAAACTTTTGCCTTTTCGGCTAAACAGTTTTGAACGGCCAAGGGTTTGAAAAATCGACCAGAATCGAGAAATTTGGCCGTTCAAAAATGTTTAGCCGAAAAGGCAAAAGTTTGCCGAGTTTTTGCCATAAAGTGAAAAGCCACAACAGACATGTAGAAACAACTGGCTTTTGCATCAGAATGCAAATTTATGGCGCCTCCGCTAGCTCCCTCAACTGAAAAGCGCTTGGATGATCGAAGCTATTTATCCAGACGCTAGAAGTGTGTTGCCAGATAAATGAACGACAAGCTACTGCCATGGAAAAAAAAACTAGTCAGTGGCGGATCCGAAGGGGGGGTTCGTAGAGGGCGTACGCCCCCTTTACTTTGTCTTTTTTTTTTAAGAATGGGGAGAATACGAAATCAAAAATGTCTAACCCATTAACGTTTACTATAAAACATACATGGTCCACGTCAAAAACCGTTAAATTAGTACAATTTATACTAAATCTATGTTTTTAAGCCAAAACAAGGTCAAAAATATTTGCGCAGCCAAGATTTCAACCTACGCCGACCCTATCCAAAAACCTGGATCCGCCCCTGCTAGTTCCGCTTGCAGGCTGTAAGCACCCCCCCCCCCCCCCCCCCCCATTTAAAGACCTGGCTACGGGCCTGAGACACATTTTTGTTTTATATTACGAATTAATAACTCGTATACTAATATACTTCCTCATATGAAAAGTTCATAAACTGCTACCAATAATGCATTCCCAATTTGTTAATATGGATTTCGAGATTCGTTTAACGGTTAGACTCGTTCGTCCTTGGATTCTGGGTATATTGAAGAGGACATATTTCTTGTCAGTTGACGGGGGAGCCGCGGTGGCTAAGTGAGTTAGACGCTTGTTCGCTTTCCTGAAAGTCTAGGTTCAATCCCGGCATTTGTCGAGACGATACCTTCGGATTTATCAACCCGGTTCCCCCCTGTCAGTGATGCAGGTCGGCGGGGCTGACATGAATAAAATGATGGGACAATAAACCGAGGTCTTGTGTGCTATTGGCTATGTACGTTAAAGATCCTTGAAAGTTGGAAATCGAAAATAAGAGCAGGCTAATGCCATTGTCCTGGCATAATTTCCCTCATTGCACACTACATGGCGTTTGCCCATTCTCAATTAACCCATATAGGTGCAGATAAGTAGGACGTGAAACTCCATTCATTTCATTATTCAGTTGATGGGTGAACTCAATATATATACGTAACTCAAAACCTTTTTGCCATTTGTGAGCAGCCAAGGTTGATCCAAAAATCTTTTAAACCCAGTGTCTCAAAGTAATTTTTAAACACGTCTTAACGATATGTCAATAAATCGAGACCCCGTGTGCTACTAGTCTATTCACAGAGTTACCTTGCCCGATTGGATTGAATTTGGTTTTATTTCATTCTACAATTATGCGTTTAATGTACATCTCTGAATACCGATTTATTAGAGGAGAACAATCAACATGTGTTGATTTGGGTCTTTGATATACATTAACAATCGTAAAATCCCTTCAAATTTACCTAAAATTATATATTATTATTTCCGTACATTTCCTGTATGTTTCATTTCCTAAGACCAAGATATTTTGATGTACTAGATGATGACGTTCACTTTTAATGTTTATCAGCCTTTTAAAATTAACATCCATTGACGTGTAAAACACATTTTGCACGACTGTGATAAACATGAAAGAACAAATGGATTAATGAAATAACATGCGAGGTATAATAGAAGAGTAAACGTGTTGATGGAATCTGTGTAAGGTAAATGATACAGAACAAATTAATGAGAGATTAACTTTATATTTTACGAGTTACTATTAGCAGTTATTTCCAGAACATCATTTCCTGTACAGCTTCGATCAACAGCCCATAACCGATTGATTCATACTTATCATATTGATCAAACCAGTAACTTTCCCCTTAGGATTTATTTACTAACATTAGATTTGTTTTCCCAATTAATTTTTCAATCACGGATATGATGGTTCTTGACAGTTTTAAACCTTGAAATGTCTGTTAAATCGCATGACCAAATCATTAACATATTTTCAAGCTTATAACACCGAATTTGATTAATTTTTTTTATTAACATGTTCTACAAAAGTATAATATTAACAATGATATAATTGACAGACAAACAATTCAAATATAGCTTGCCAGGTAAGGTAATATACGCCCATTGGCAAAAATTGGGGAAATTGTGATGAAACTACAATCGTCTAGAAAAAAAGCTATTTGGTGTTCGGACCCATGCTTCGTACAGTTCCCGTTTGTCCACAACCTATTTAATTGTTGCCTCTCTTGAAATTGAATATCGTCCGTGGTAGCTTGAAATGAGTTGAGCGGGGATTTCAATCCTATTTCGATTTGACTTTCTTATTCTAGAAATTAATTTAAAAGTGGTTCACAACTCAGATTAGTGACATTTTTTTATCATAACAACTTCAAGCAGATTTGATTGCATGCGGCTTTGTTGTTTTAAACCAAGATATTAAAAAAATGAACAAACATGGAATGAAGAAATATGACGAAGAAAATGTGTTCTTTACGTGTAAAGAATTTAAATAACCACCATTATTGTAAAAAGTAACATTTTAAAGCAAAATTATTTTCACACTTTCTTAAAACTCGAGTGAATTTTTGATCCTCAGGGATCTCGTGTAAAATTTATTGGAAATTACCAAGTCGGGTCATAAATTACTGGTATCTATTTTCTCCAATTAACTTTTAACTATTCCCCCAAGCTTCACAAATATCACTAAAAGCCCGAGCACGTATAGAAGAAGTTTTTATGTTTGCTTATAAAATTCAATTTAGATCTTTCCAGTAATTACTTCAACCAAAAATCGGATGACGCAAAGCTCAAATAAATTCGACAAGATTTCTTAGAGAATAAGTGTTAGAATTCTATGTGAATGGTAAACGGTAAAAATCCTAACATTAAATTAGACTTGGGTTTTTATTGTCAGAAACTTGCGTCTTTCTATTGATTCCCATGCCGATTGCGTGAATTACTTCTAAACACGGCTTACTGGGAGGCTGTTGGTTATATTGATGACGACATTTCCAACATTAAACACAAAAAAGTGTGGAAAATGCATCAAAGATATGTAAATAAAATAAAAAGAGGTTTAAGTCTGATTTGAATGGGGTTTTCCGGGTAATAAAATACGTTAGTGACAGCTTTCAGAGGACTAGGCGGCAACTACATGGCATATAAATGATGTTCAGAAGGCATTGTGTACTGAAAAGGGAGATAATGGCTTGATAACGACTTAATAAAGTTGACTGAAGTGTGAAGTGGTACCTCCTTCGTTTGCCTATTCCCATTCATTCAGTATGCTCATGTTAGACCGTAGCTTTTGATATGCCAATTTTCTCCCCACAAAAAAGTGTGCCCTATCCATTTGTTTGACCAAATTCTGCTGCAAGTGTGCGAGGAATGAAAATGCTTAAATACATGTAAGAGCCAATGCTATAAAACCATGTCTGTGTTATTACTGAACGGTTGTACGATAACCCACCGAATATCAATAAGAAATCGACACAAGTTTCATAAATAGATAAACTATCGACACTAACTTAATTTCTTTCAATCCAACTCTTTTCCCGAGTGAATTTTGATTAGAATATTGACTTAACTGTCGTTATGTTCAACTAGTTTCATTTTTCCTTCAAATTGAAATCAAATTTAAACGCTAGATACGATTTTATTTACCGGATATTACCGAATCAAGTTACATTATTATGTTTTTAAGAGAAAAGCAATATTACAGATTAAATTCAATTTAAGTGAGGGAACGTTCATTCTCTGTAATATGGCGCAATATTTCATCTGGGTGAATTTGATTGCGTATTCATACTACTTGTATTATCATTTCAAGAAGAGTGTTATTCATGGTTCATTTGTTTTAGTCGCAGAAGGAATGTTACAACAGTCGGAAGGGAACATCAATTTAACGTTTCTGTTGAAATGTGGAGCAAACAGAATGTTGAATTTCCATATTACTATAATTGCATAAAAGTTGCTCTATCACCCGATAAAGAAAAATAATTAGTCGTCTATTTCCTTACAAGATGTATATCTGGTACCCCATTGATGATAAGGAGAGAGGCGTTAAGTAGCACGAATTAAAGAAATTCGGTTAATTTACCCGATAATACAAATAGTTAAACATAAGTTGATGATGAAAGAAGACCAAGAATTAATTCAGTTAATGTATGCAATATTTCACCAAATGGAACACAAATTTGAAAAGGTTCGATTTAAGGATCAATTTGTAACCACTTAATGGGTGAATGTCCAGACATGTTCTTTAATTAGCTATTGACCATGTTCAAATATAGTAACATGTACTTTACTACGTGAAAATACAACCCTTACTGTTGTAAGTTTTGAATAGCAAGAGCGAATTTAGTCTTACACAATCCCTTGATGAAGGAGATATATCTAATTGTTCTACTTACAAGATATATGTTCTCTTGTTTCCCCTTTATGTATATGACTAGCTTTGAATCTCTTAGAATTTTGTCTGAAAAAAAAGAAAGGAAATAAATGTATGATCAATATAATTCACATTTGTTATTTTGAGGAATTACTTTTGCTTATGGTGAAACAAAATTGTTGATCATGAAGATCATTTGAATGAAAACGCAATCACTCGATGACTTATTAATTCTTTATCTAAATAATGACCTATGCCAAACATAAAATTGATGATGATGTCTTAGCGGTTGTTTTTCAAAGGGTGAAACTCTTCCGACATAATAATTGTTGTAGTCAGGGCCTCAAATTTGTTTAATACTCTCAATAATCTCTAGAATATTTGATTAGCAGTATAATATAAACCACAGTATTTTAAGTTATTAGGCATTACAATAATACCACGATAACTGATGTAGAACATAAGACCACAATAATTTATCACGTAATGTTGCCTGTGGACAAAGCACAAAATTAACATCCTTTTTCATTAATGCAATAGTTGAATATTTTTGCATGCCTAGGCGACTATGAAGAATTAAAATTAACAGCTTTGAATGACAGTAATTCTTAAAGTTTTTTAAGTTTATTTCACTCAGAAATAAAACAAGTATTGAATTAAACATGTATTACAGATTTAAAAGTAAAGAATTCCTCATGTCACAGTGACCAAGAATGAATGATAGCTGACGAATGCATTATTTTACCATCTTAAGAGTTGAAAGGATTATCTTTCCTTAAGTCAACAGTGCAATACAATTACATGTTATAGAATGAAGGAATTAATGCAACTTGTGTTCAAGTGTAAAAAAAAATTCGAATTATCCAATATTTCTGTTGAAATGTGATAAGCTTCTGCAATATTTCTAATTGAAGGCAGATTGTGTTAAAGCAACACGTCGTCATGTTTTCAATACTTATTTTCGAGCAAGACACGCAAACCAAGTAATAAAAATGCTATCAGTTTGATATGCGTTTACTTTATCCTGCATCTTTTAAAGTTGGTTTACAATAACATATAGCAGTTACGTTACGTTCATCTTATTCCTATTATTTTCAAATATTGTGACCAATAGATAGTAATGTATGTAGCAAAACAGTACCAATCTCCTAAGGGGTCTGCACGAATCATAGTCCAGAACAGCCAGAAGTAGATTTGAGTGAACTGGAACACTGTTCCAAACAAAGATCCTAACTAGTACAGCGGGAACAGTGACGAAATAAAGATGGCGACAAATGTTGCAACTGTTTTTCAGTGCAGTGATAGCAGTCATTTTCTGTTTAGAACTACTCAGATATTAGTTCTGTACAGAACTTTCCACTTCCTGTCCAGAACAATTCCAGAATTTCTCGAAAGCTTGTTCAGAACAGAACATTTGGAACAGGTCAAGAACATGCAGACCCCTGGAGTCTATGGTCACAGTCATTCTGGAATCCACACCTTTGTCAGGTAGAATCCAATTCAATGCAGCTCTAAATGCATCCGAACAATAAATTGTCAAGACTGTAAAATGATGGTAATCTGAGAGCTGTGTTTTCTATTGCTGCTTTAATTTGTGTACTTTTATTCTCAGAAATTTAATTAAACCTGTCCGCCATTACTATAGATCTTTTACATTCAGAAATCTTATATAAAAACTATATTTCTGTTATTACAGATAGTACAGATGAGTAGGCAGACAGTTTCTAGTTTTTGGGGTCATAGATAAATAATACTATTCTATCATCAATTCTGATGTTTCAACGCCCACAGGAACAAGGGTCGCCTTCTTTTTTTCTGTTCGAAGTACCTTGTTAATATTACTACGGTGTAATGTATTGCATAACCCTGCTCTTAACAGGCGACCTAAATTGAAACAATTTGTAATAATTGTAAAGTATTAATTCAATGTACCACTACTTGTTAAATTTCATTGAATGTATTTGAATACTAATTTTAAAGTAGGCTAGATTGTCTTCGACTTCTCTGAGCTTCCGAAGCTGTCAATTTTTAATGGATAAGTCATTTCGTCGTAATAAATCGTATCTATGCGGGAGTTTCTGTTTTTAGCGTGGGCTTTGGAAAAAGTAATTCGTGCACATCATAACTTGTACTTATTGAACACGATAATGAACTGATATTCTCATAAGATAGTGTTTGTTGTAGGGATTCTGACACTTTTGACGTTTTTTCAGAATAAACTGCATAATACTTAAATTTTCTTTAAAGCGATACCACTTTTTAAAATGAACAAACAATTAAAGTTCTTAAACTTGACCAATAAGTGTATATATACTCATCAACGGTGTCAAAATGTATACATGTACACACAAAATCCAATCAACCCATAAAACTATGTAATTTTCCATGAAATTACAGGTTATTATTGAAAAACGTTTAATATTTTGTATAATTATAATGTATAAGACAGTTACCTGGATTTATCAGATTTTACAGGTTATCTGTTGTATGTTTATGGCATAAGTCCCTAATGAATATAAACTCTTATTCACTAGTTTTGAGAATTTTGCATTTTTTGATCATTCCAAGAAGTAGTAGTAGACAACGATGAGAATGATTTGGAAAAGCGTTTTGTGATTTGCCATGCTGTGACTTCGCGTGTTCACTTGCAAAATCATGTCAGGAAGCTCAATATAATATAATATAAACTTCACGGAGACTTCGGTTGGATAACGAAGTGATTCGAAAGTTTGATAATTACAAACTATATAATAAGCCTCTCGTGTAAATTTCTCGTTTTTATACCGTGTGTCTGATATTTTGATAAACGTATATTCATGCAATTCAACTATTTCAGTCGTATGCGACCATTATATATCATTAATGGCAGTAAGCAACTAACAGTCACGTAAGACTTTTCTGTAGAAACCTCATAATCAGTAACGTATTACCGTGTGAAGTCAATAGTGGCTCACTTCTACACAATCTGATCGTTAGCTTGGAACCAGACACATTATTCGCGTAGCTGTCTCTCTGATACTGGAGCCAATACAAGGAAACCATTAACTTCAATGACGTTACAAAAATGACCAGTACTCCTTATAAATAATATTAATAGTAGACGTTTAACCTTTTCAGTAGCCTCGTAGGATTTCAACGATCTATAGTATTATCCGAAATGGGAGAAAAATTCAGATTTTTCTTTTATGGAATCAATTAATCAGTTATAAGAGTATGACATTGATTTTCAAAATCCATTTAGATACACTGTTAATTAGGTGGCTTACTTTATTAAACTTAACATGCCATGATATTGCTCAATAAAAATAGGCATGTATAAGTCGTGGGTAGTTTAGCTAATCAAATGTTCACACAATAATTGTTCATTGCTACATAAACGAATCTAAGATGATTTGTTGCTGACTGTAATGTGAATGGTATTAGTCCCAACCTCTGTAATATCCTCTGAATTTGTCATTATATTGAGAGTTACTGACAACAGGGAACAGAAATTTAATGTTATAAACTATGCTCCAAAAGAAAATTCAGTCCGTTGTCAAACGGTCACCGTGAAAGTAACGCTGGCGCTCTGCAACATATCACGGTAATGAACGGCGGCCATTTGACCGGACTACATCAATGTTATCATGTAATCTCGTGATTCTGGTAGTTCAAGCATCAGAGACGGGTCATTCGAGGCTACAAGTATTTGTAAACAAATAACACAAAAACAAACAGATATGTATTTAAAATGATGATAAAATGCGTAAATGGTGAACAGATAGTCACTACGTAGCATTAAATGCACGAGCAGGTGTCAGAAAATTCCTCCACAGATTCTATTGCTATGAACTATATCTATGTCGGGACGTTACAAGCAAGTGGTAAAGTGTCAAAGTAAAGAGTCTCGCGTATGAAGACACAACGAAAAACACCATTCATTACCGAGACAGATTATGGTTTACGGAAACTGCCGAGGATTGCCGATTGGTCCGTTGTATGTAAATTCAATTGTCTACTTCCGTTTTTGTTGAAGTCAACCTTTATTTATGTCACAATTTCCTTCATATCTTGTGCATAATAGGACACACGCATGTATCAGTTTTATAATCTTGTGATTAACCGAGCAGTCCGTTTATGCTGTTTCAATGTACTAATGTATTGATAAAACCGTAGTGTAACTTTGAAACTTTCACCCATTCTAAGTTAAAACTTATAAAAAGGTTGGTGTGAGAAGGGGTCTGCACGAATCATTGTCCAGAACAGCCAGAACTGTCGGAACTGGATTTGAGTGAACTGGAACACTGTTCCGGGCAAAGATTTTCTGTCCAAACTAGCGAGGTGGTGCAGCTGGAACAGTGACGAAATCCAGATGGCGGCAAATGTCACAACCGTTTTTTAGTGCAGTGATAGCAGTCACTTCCTGTCCAGAACTTGTCTAGAACTACTCAGATTTTAGTTATGTACAGAACTTTCCACTTCCTGTCCAGAACAATTCCCGAATTACTCGAAAGCTTGTTTGGGACAGAACATCTGGAACAGGTCAAGAACATCTGATTCGTGCAGACCCATGAGGTCCGAAAGCAAAGGTTATAATTCGCATCATCTATCTTCATTTTCACTGTAGGGAAAGCTCCGAAGAATTATTAATAGGGCAATATTTAACTCTCTTGATACCCAATTCTGATATAATTACATATAGGAGTCTTGTCCGGGATATAACCTCTAATTATACCCATGTGGTAAAGTAAATCATTTATCAAGATTTTCAAAGAAGGAAGGATGGTCTCAGGAGTTCAATTGACTACCTTCAAAATGTTAAGATTTGAGACTGTTTCGGTTGAAATAGGAGACCCATAAGGCAATTGATTGTGTTTATGGTACTTCTGTAGCGCATCTGAAGTACTATCCTTCTAAAATGACAACCGTAAGAAAAATGTATATATCACAGACTGCCTTTTCTTTAAAAGAAAATGTCTTAATGTGGCCATATTAGGAGCTATGAGATATATAATACCGAGATCCTGTTTTGGTGGTTAGAATGATTAATCAACAAGAAATCAACCTCTCATATTAGATTAAAATTTAATATATTTCTCCCGGTGTATTCCCGGTTGTTAGCGTTCAGTGAACCTGTACTCTTTATGGCCCTGTATCCATGGGCTGTTCTCTTGAGCCGTGTACATTTGTGGCGTGTCACAGGGACAACGAACCTTTGTCTTACTTCTTAATACCCAGGGAACACCTTGACTGCGCACGGAGCAGTTGACACTGAATCCATGGAACATTACCAATGGGAACATAGTTCATATTTTTGTACCTGCACAAAACAATTCGAAAACAGTTCTAAACAATGTCCCAACCCAGAGCAGTAGAGCTTGTATGAAGACACCTTGTCTTCCAAGATGAGCACCAGCAAGAAAAAAAAGCGGCATCCTCCTCATCCTACTGATTTACAGTAGTTGGGTTCATCGTACAGCTACTATTGGCATTAATACTTGTCTCATTAGCATTCGTATATAGACTTTTTTGTTTGCCTATTTCCCATCGCACATTTTACACGTCAAGGGAATAAACTTTAGATACAGAGCAGGTAGCAGTGCCAGGTCATAATGCCGCAAGGGAACAGTCTATGGATACGGGGCCTTACATTTGTCTTGCCCTTGATTGAATGCGGCTTGAGTTCTATGTGGAGAAATGATTAATACGATTTTGCCGACATACAGAGAGAATCCATTCGTCTTGTAGACACATCTATACATCTATTCCCGTTTCATGACAAATGATAAAAACTCGTAACTAGTCAACCAAATACGGTACTTTACACAAGTGCCAGATAGAAACTTATTCATTTGGAAAGAGATGTGTCGACTGAGGCTATTTATTAATGCCTTGCCTTCAGCTACTGCCAAGCAGAGAATAGACATTTAAAGCTTTTACAAAACGCTGACATCTAAAAGAAAACTGTTTTTGAACGAGGGGTCGACAGTAAAAACGAACTGTTTGAAGAAGTAGATGACCCGAATAATGAAAAATTGCGGTAAATTCAGGCGGTAGATCGATCGTAAGTTGAGTAAATCAATCATATTATTATCGCTAGATAGAATTCCTACTAAATTAGGGCTGGAACAAGCTGTCACATATTACGTTGCTTGTCTATCATACCTCTTCGTTATTTGCCATAAAAAAATAACAACAGTATCAGCTTCGTGTACGTATACAGGGTAGAAGAATCATCTGTAAACTTTGTTATCACGAAATCCAATAGCGCAAATTTTTGTCAATGAGTTTGCATGGACACGTTGCCTGACTAAATGTATTATTATGAGGAAATGGGTGGTCATTGTGTTACTCGCGTCTAAGGGTATTCTAAAAGTTAAGAAAACTCTGGATTCTGTTAATACTAGTAATACGATTATTCAAGTCAATTGGCAAGTATTTGAAAATGTAACGTTCGTGGTTGTAAATAACGTGGAATTTGGTTAAACCAAATAAAATACTTTTCAAAGTGTACACGGTCAAATGGATATTATTTGTGCACCGAATGAAGATATTCGCTACTATTTATCAATTTTCAGTAAAAAATCTCAATGTTTGATTATCCTACGATTCAACAAAATACGGTGTTTGTTACGAACAGTTTTAAAGCAATGTTATTATCTTTTTTGTAAAGCTAGGTGGCATAACCAATTACATTTTTTTTTTTAAATAGATCAGATAACTTTTCTCTTATTAGGAAAATTATGTTTGCTGCTATTTTGAACATTATTCGTAAAGATTACTTTGAGCGAGTTCCCTATATAGCTTTGTAATCATCTCAAAGTTCAGTCATTATCAACAAAATAGTCTAAAGATTTATATTTGGCATAAATATTGAATTCCCAAAGAAATTGACGCCATTTGTGATTAAGTTCTATAGAGAAAAGCGAGCGAGGCTAAAAATTGATTCGATACCAGATAAAGAGTTACAGAAGAAAATTGTGGCAATCTTTTACTGGAACTTATTCAACTTTTGACATGGGTTAGTTTCTAATAAAAACAGCTTAGAAAAATGTAAGACGATTCTTAATATTATATTTGAGAATTCAGGACAAAATATCAAGACTGGGGCTTATTTTGTAACATACTTCGCGTTTTTGTATTTTTCAATTTCAATGTGACCACTTAGGTTCGGCAAATTTATAAAATCTAAGAAAACGTTCTTAACGAAATCTCAAATTGTTTAAATTATTGAAAGAAGATCGAGATAAAATCGAGATATTTTTAGTAATCTTAATTCATGACGATCAAATGTTCGCATATACGACACCAATTGTGGCACCCTTAACTCGAATCCAAATTTATGTATCAGTCTAAAAAGCAAAATCATAATAAATTGGGGCCAGGGTCATTTTTTCTAATATCGTAAGATCTATATCCATAGGAAAGAAATATATGTCAAATTTTGACTAATGCTTAATGTTTTATCAGGATATCTCAATGTAATATATTATATCATAAATTTCAATCAGTTATGTTTGGCAGATCGTATTAAATCATTCCCATTGGGGTTGGTCTTTTTAACATATTCTCTACCAGTAATTTATTTACAGATATTATTTTCCTTCGTTATACTAGTAATTCATTTTCAGCACTTATATATATGTATTAAGGTGTGTTAGTAAGTGATTATTATTGTCCTCAAAACACTTCCTTTTAGTCTCCATTTTCAGTCTATTCAAAATAGGATACCAATTGGCTACAAACACTAAAAAACCAAATGCTAGACAATTCGGTTTCATTCGATCTAGATTTTCCGAGCCATAAATCAGGAAGTGGAATTAAGCAGAAGATGAATGATTTGCGTGTAAAATAAGTCGAGATATAAAATAAATTAAGTATGCAGTCTTGTCAAGAGTAATCATACTTGATGTATGGTATTATACAATATCTAATATATGGCCTTCTCAAGATATTAAAAAATATCTCCCGAATGAATAATTCTCAAGATCGTTTCTCTGTCTTATAAAGAAAAATGACGACGGAGCATGGTATTTAAAGTTAACATCACTTCAGCAAGAAAAAATCATCAATCTGATACTCAAGCTCAGATAGAAAAAAGGCTGCTCATTTTAATGATGCATCTTTGGCTTAATCCGCTATGTGCCCGATCTGATACCGTGATGTGGTCTTTTTCAGATTATTTTGAGTGTGTAAAGTTTGGTTGGTATGGTAGATGGTAAGAGTCGTCTTATAATTAGAGAATACTGCAAGAAGGTTAACATCGAATGCAATCAACAAAGATTGAGTTATATGTTATCATTATCAATATAACAACATAATCTACCCGATGAAACTCGGAATGGTGTTGTGGATTGTTGGGAAATACCAATAGGCTATTGACATCTTCACCACTGTACCTGAAGCATTATTCATAGATAGTACAAGAATTTTAAGTTTAAATATTGTACAAAATGAAACTTTAGTTACATGATGACATGTTAGAGTACCCTTGAAGATTCCAATTCATTTCAAGTTTCTAATTAAGAAGTTATAAAAAAAAATATTCTGGTTCTTAGAGTGTTGAATATAATAGAAATTAAAGAAGTACCAGACTATTAGTATATGAAAGATATGACTACTGATCGTCAAGACATTTCGGTAATCAAAAGAAATACCATCAATACGCCGAAGTTGGCAAGCAGTTAATTCCCGAGATAACTAAAGCAAAAATATAAATCCATATCCTAGATTAAATAATTTCATATTTTTTTCTCATCCTGGTTCAATAATAAAAGTAGTCAGAAATCAATAAGAAATGGTAGAATAGAAATATTTTGTGGCAATACGTGTGTAAAGAGTTCGTCAAGAGAGATTCCTGAAATGGCTAATTGGCAGCATTTTTTTTAAATTACACATTACAGTGGCCGATTAATATGGCGGAAATGATAGTAATATTTGCACTTAAGTTCTCAGCAAAGAGCACTGGTTGCGTTAAGAGGGTCGTACTGGAACATAAAGACACAATACTCCGTCAGTTCACCAGTTGTTAATAATGTTTTCTCTATTGACTTTGGATTCTAATTAGATTGTATGACAGTGTGCACTAGATCGATTTTAGTTACGATCTTGGTTTTTTCCAGTCTTTAACATCTTTAAGTTTTTCAGCCACATACTGTAAATATTAGTGAAATATTATGCCACAAAAATGTTTCACACGAAAGAATTGCGTGCCATAGGTTGACCAAGCCCCTATTTAATAAGAATTTAAGATCCAGTTGCTCTCATATACTGCAAGACACAAGTCTTGAGACCGTATGACATTGGCATCTTGTCATAAGTTTTTGCTTAAATATGTCAGTTTCTGCAGACTTAATTTCGGTTATCATCTTATGTTCTGCTTATAACAATGATCATATGTGGTAAATCACTTGAGAGTATGGTGGCAGAACTTGTAATGATGTGTCCCGATTGTTAGGTTAGTTAAATATTCAAAAGAGTGACAGGTTCAGTAATTGAGCAAGAAGAAACTTCAATTCAAGTGATAGATCTAATACTTGGCATTTCTCCAATGTTATCCGCAATGTGTATCTGTGAATGAAGTAAAGAGCTTCCCAAACCAGCATCTTGTTTGCAGACATAATATATTTTTTTTCGTTTTGAAATCAACTTCGCTTTAATTGAGAAGAGCGAAATATCAATCGACCTAAATCTTCCATTGAAAAGTGCCTATCTAATTTAACTTTTGTACCATTGTTGAGTTCAATAACTGTCCCTCGAGGTAGTCAGAAATCATTTGTCAAATTGGATGCACAAGTCAACTTTTTCATCAGCATTTCTTTACAAATGTTATTACCGTCGATGAAAAGGAGGTTATTTACAAATAGATTGGAGTGAAATTGCATTGAAAAGATTCTTTTGTTGGATACTGAAGTAGTCAATAGATGGCAACGACAAAAAGTCGGACAATCAAATCAGTTTTAAAAAACTGTATGTATACATGTATCTTCATATTGATTTTTCAGAAAAAAAATTATATCTGACCTGTAAACTTTAAGTTTAAAAGCAGTCAATTGTTGACAATTTTATTTTTCTACTTTAAAATTTTTCAATAGTTTTTATTTCATCCGAGTCGCAGTTAAAGACCAAGTTCTACTGGTTTGCGAACTATATGCGATGGAAAAAGTGCACAATTGCAATGCTGCGCAATGACATATCCACAATATTCGTCGTGATTGCAATTACCTATTCACTGGGTCCCAACAGCTTTGCAAGCGCTGGAAAATCTGTCGTGATCCAGTGAGAAGGCTTACGATCATTGCAGAAGCACGGCGAGCGTCTGCATATGCCATTGCGAAGCATAGAGATTGTTAAAGGTTTTTGTTCTCCATCGATTTGCAAACCATGACAGAGCCCAGTGGGACTGAGGTTTTTATTTACCAACACTCACACGTCGTCAACATGTCGGGGTATTTAAGTTAGGCGAATCATCTGCAATGGTTAGCGAATAATTAGCTGAAAAATTTCCATCGCAAGGCATCGCAAAACCTTCTTTTCGAAACACGTGTTGAATTTTTTTTTCTTTGGAGGTGTCCACATTGCTCTCGATTTTGTCATTCTTTCGGATTTACGAAATTGTCTACTTGTTGTACGAATTTTTATTAACCTTTGTGGATTATTATTATTATTTCCAATTTGGGTTTTATTTTGTTTTGTATGTTTTCAGCTTCCAGAGATAGCTTGCCAGTCAAGGTAACATACGCCCACTGGCAGCTTTTATCAAATTATCTTTGACAGAATTGCAACATTTGGAAGAAAACAGGTAATAACTCATACTTAAATATGTTTTGATTTTCAAGAGGGTTCATCTTTGGGTGGTATTAAACAATTTCAGCAAGTCCTTAAAATCTGTGAAGAATTGGGCCTTGTAAAGTGGATTTCAGACTAAAAATTGAACGCATTTTGACGGACAAGGGTTCACTATTAGGTAATAATAAACAATTTCACCAAATTTCGTTAAGATCCATCAGGAATTGTGCCTTGTAGAGTGTTTACAAGCTAAAAATTGAATGTGTTTCGAAGTAAAAGGGCAATAACTGATAATAAATATTTTGCAATTTTTCCTATTTATAAAAGAGTTCATCCACGGAACATTACATTATAAACATTACCAGTAAGTTCGTATCAGTAACATACCTCAATCACCAGCTTATGGTGTGTATGTTTCACAGCGTATCTGCTATACTAGGGCCTGTTCAATTTATGAAGACTTTCCGACTAGAGGTAGAGTTTTGACTTACTTAACACATAGACTTCAAACGTCAACTTTATGGTCGTTATTATGTGTCTTTCATCTTAACGGATTTGTTTAGTCAGGCATGCATTTATCTGTATCTTATGTTGACCTATCACGAAGCAGACTATCCTTACTCTTTTCGAAACACCTGATGGTACTTTTCTAGTAGTACATTGCTATACATCTATTGCTCTCGATTTTCTGCTCACGCTTCGGTGATAATAAATTGTTGTCGGACCGGGGTGACGACACAATTTCATGTGGGCGTATAAAAAAGTGAAAAGTTTGATTTCAAAGACCACTTTGTTTCAATTCTCATTTCGGTTCTTTACGCAAGGATAAGCCAACTTTAAATGGATATTGTTGTCTATAAAGAAAAAAAGATCGATGTATCGATAAGAAAAGCTATTGGTTATTCATTATGGAAATAAAACCAATGCCAGAATAGAATAAGAAGTAGAAATAATTTCAGACTTTCAGGCAATTCGTCTTCCAGGAAAGTTGAACAGAATGATTATTGATTCCTACCACAGATTTCTCATTATGATGGTATTACACTTGTTGGAATAATAAAGCTTCTATAATACTTTTCATTTTAAACAGAAACTAAAAAAGAAGAATTTGTTTTTATTGTTCGGAATTGCATGCTATAGCCATAGGAAAATATAAACATGAGTTGCTATGATAAATGTAATTATGCAGCATGAACCATCAAGAGTAACATCAGTAGTACATTGAAGAAGGTACCCTGAATATCATCTGAGATTCAATATTGTGTAATTAAATAACTCATGTTATCTATGTGGACTCTCCGAAAGAGATGCCAAATTGTCACATCAGTCGCAAGATTCAAAGATTCAAAATATTCAATTTTAGGCCCTACTATACTTGTCTCGTGTAGACTAGACTTATATGTTTCCCTATCCATTGTACTTGGAATGACAGATTTTATTGAGTTCCATGTAATAGAAGTTTGATTAGTTTCATTGTTGCTACTGTTTGCACCACGTTCAACTTGACTCAGCCGTAGAATTCCAATAAGGTTAAGGAAACACGCTTTATTATGCTCTTTGAAGTAAAAGTTTCCTTCGGGTTCTTTAGCAATCACGAAATTAATCTCAACAAAATATGACAACATAGAACAATACGCCATAAAACGAATCTGTACTTAATATGCTGAATTTATTTCTTACACGCTAACTGCTATTAAATCTACTCTACTTAAGTATGTATACATAAACCAAGAAATTGTCGCCATGCTTATAAGTTTTATGGGATTAAATTGGAATAGAACTTTCAAAATTTGATATGAAATGCGCAATAAAACTGTTATTTATGTTGTTGACCAAATTAAATGCGTTTTTTAACGTTATTTCTTCAGCAATCAAATATCGTGTAAAGAATGATTTGAAAAATCTTAACATTACAATACAGAATATACGGGTTACAGTTAGAATGTTAAAGGACGAAAATATGGGTGATACACGTGTTAAGTAACCATGATGGCTATTTATTAATCAATCAAATCACCCAAAATTAACACAAGTTTATATTCATTACTTGCCCATAAATTTCACATTCCTTTTGGAAATATTGGCTGCAATAAATTGGTTGTTTTAAAAAACGAAGAAATAGATAAACCATCTTCTACGACACATGATTTCAGTACGGAGATTATTCACAGATATAGTTCACTTAAAACCTGGGTTTTCAACTTGGGGGACATGTCCCAGACTGGGGCCATTTTGACATTTTCCAGGGGACACAAACTGAGGTATAGGTCTTAAAAAAAATTATGATATTTTGTATTATCTTGGTGGATATACATCTAGTCACCACTCTCCGCAATAACTCTATATACTTGTATTATGTACCCCCGCAGACAATTTTTGTTTAGAGGACGTGGCAATTTATTTATGCGTAAGCGGGGACACTGGAGAACACTAGTTGAAAACCCAGGACTTAAAACATACAGCAGTTAAGTGAAAGGGAAGACAGAAAACGAAGCCATCAGATTGACGTCTTCATCAATGAGAAAATGTCATATCAAACAATGCATGCCAGAAAAACTTTCTGAGATCCGAATTGCCCTTTAAGAAATAAATAAAATGTTATTATTTATTTTACTCGTATTCTAAATATAGGTTAAAAACATCATTGATCACATTTTAATTAGAAAGATATATTTTAATTTCTGAATGGAAAGCAAACAAGGTATATTTTTTCATCCTCTTACTTTAAATGTTATCATTCAACAAAGCTGATAGTTTCGATTGATTTCCATGGATTCTTAGTTCAAATATTATCTTTTCTTTTTGTAGCGTTATTTATATTAGAATAGTCGTGAATCATGTTTCAATCGTTTCAAAAGAACGACATGAAATAAAAGAAAGAGGAAATACCATTCATAATCAATAACAAAAGAAACTAAATATTCATAACCGTTTTTTTAAGGTTTTCAATAACTAATTGAAATCTGTATTGCCAATATCTAATTAATTATTTAAAATTTTACGCCCTCGGGAGTAAGCGGTGCAGAAAAACGTTAGGCAGATTGTTTAAGACATAAGTGAAGTTTTCCGCTAATGAAAAATGGCAATAATTTACGTATACCATGAGAATATATTGTCAAGATAGCGGTCAACCCATTTCAACTGTTGTATGCAGAGTATTCATTTGTTTGTAGAGTCAAAGTACGTCGCAATCGCAAGCCCAAACAGAAGCCCTCCCCGCCCCCCTACATGTAAATCCACGCCATTGATTGTGACGACTATGCGCAATATTCATGCAAAACTCTTTCAACATAAATGATGAAACATGTGCAATTTTCAGTTCATTGATGAAATTTTTAAAGTATAAAAACTATTTTAGTCAGATAAAACCTGCTCAGCACTCTTGATTATGTATAATATAACATCGTTATATCGTCAGTTCATGCTATTTATTCTTAATTTACTCCAAATGTATTTATCTCTCTTTGAACTTTTAACTGAAATATTGACTTGAAATAGATTATAACTTCCCAGTGGCACTGGTATTAGATAATTACTACTGACCTAAAGACGACTATTGAATTCATGACACGCACGTTGATAGCCCAAGGGAGAATCGGACAGGTTTTTTTTTGTATATATATGTTAGAATGATCTGTCATTTCCTACAGATATCATTTCCATCCTTTGAACTTTTCAAATCTTTGCAATCGTGGTAGATTGACCACAAGACACAATTACAGTTTCCGTCGCTAATCGAGTTTTAATAACAGTGCTCCCAGGGAATGTTTGGAACAAATCTAGTAGTGTGTATTAAAGGAATAACTTTTGACCTCCCTTTACTCTCGTCTTTATGGATACATGACGTGAACTATTTGGTTCCTTTATAATTGTCTTCAAAACTTTGTCAAACCGTTCATCGTTTGTTATCTACCTATACATACTCATTGCCCTGGACATAAATAAAATTGGGTTTGTACTAAAAATATCGTAATTACCATTTTGTCCATGTCTAAATCGTTTAGAATGGAGCCAAATCAACTAACTGATGACATTCTGATTAGGCAGGACCACATTATCAACATTATACCCAATTATCTCAAGATAATTTTGTCTTCCGACTTATGTCATGTAACACTTGGCATATCGGTAATCTAACGGAAACATCATCATGTCGCCCTTTATATTGCCATTAGCCTGATATCAGTGTTTGGAGTACTTAAAATCGCCAGTATCAAAATACTCAGCCATTTACAACGGAAGCTCTCAGGCGACATATGGACTGTTATTGTGCTCAAGCTTAACAGGTAAACGTGACAGGCTATTATCGATTGGAATTTGTTTCTGGTTCTTAGATGTCAGATATCGGCGAAATTGACTCTGACAAATCGTGATCTTGTTTCTTGTATGACAGCATCACCAGAATTGCATTTTTACTAGATTATCTTCAGTCGACTTGGAGAGAAGCTTGCTGTGAGGGTTGATTTTGAGCAATACCAACATCATCTCTAGTATGCCTTTAAAATTGGTAATTGGGGCATTTTGGTTTGGGGACATTGATCTGATCTAAGGATTCATCGAAACAACCACATTAAAAAACCAAGGCAAATACGTATATTATTGATGAAAGACTAGGGAGTATCTTTGTCACAACAGTAATATTTCACTAGATAACTTCAACGTTTTTTTATATTTTTAGTACTTAGTCATTCGAATTACTGTTATAATGTTTATTATACATGCTTCATAGACTATAACACTTAGTACCGTTTACTTTAAGGCTTATTTACAGTTGGATTGATAATGCCACAATGAAATAATTCGGCCAGTATATTGTCATGGATATCAATAATACCACATAACGCAAGAAATAAATCTTCCGTTGTGTTATTTATGTCGGGATGAAACTTTCAGTCGTTTTAGCATCTTGTCATTACGAAGTGTTAATTTGGCTATCATACCCGTCTGCGTCGTAAACGCCGTTTTCAGTCCGAACACTAATATGGCGCATCAAATATTCTTGATGCCGGGAAACATTATGTATGTAACTTCTTATTTCTCAGAAGTCATGCCAAGAGATAAAACAGACCGTTTATCAGTATGCTGTTGTCGAGATCTGTTCATACCCTACCAAATATAATATTTACAACACATCAAATAAGTTACTTCCACCAATAGGCAACGCATGTATAGTTGACGAATCGCACTTTCTTCATAAAGCCCGCCGCAGACGAGAGCCAAATGCTGAGCTATCAGCCTCAAGTAACTAAAATCTCACCGTCTGCGAGCAGTTTTTGTTGCGTTTTTCGTCTCATGAGGCCGTGAGCCAAATATCTATCCTGTGTGATATTTTTCCGCGAGGCAAAAAACTCACCGTCTGCGGGGAACATAAGCTGTCAGCTCATCCAAAGATTTTAACGGACCAATAGAAATGCGTAAATTAACCATGTGATATATCTCCCGCAGTTGTTCAAAATGGCCTGTCTGCGTTTTTTCGAACAATTGGTCACGCGAACGGTCATTTGATCTACTAAACGACACGTGCTCTCAGCCAAATGCTTATCGTCTGCGCTGAACCATTCAGCTGAGGCAACGGCTTCGCGAGGTCGATAGCTTAGCATTTGGCACTCGTCTGCGGCGGGCTTAAGAAAAATATCAAGACAAAAAATCCTCATAAAACTCAGATTTAACATATCCAGTTGTCTGTACATAATCATTGCATAGAAAAGTTGGGGTTTGTTCACTGACTTCATCATTATGTAATTACATACGTCATGCTAAAATATAGTTATTGCATCATATCAAAATAATTGATGCCTGACATACAAGGTTGTCATTATTGCAAAATAAACCACATACATTTATACAGAGTGGTCTGTGATTCCAGTAACTTTAACAAGATGATTGCAAATAATGTATGGTATAGCGATTGTTCTGTGTGATTTCTAGAAACGTGAATGTAAATAGTGTATGGTATAAATATCGAGTAATCTGAACATGTGAATGTAGATAATGTATGGTATGTTGAGTGGTATAAATATGGAGTAAGCTAAACATGTGAATGTAAATAATGTATGGTATGTCGAGTGGTATAAATATGGAGTAAGCTGAACATGTGAATGTAGATAATTTATGGTATGCCGAGTGGTATAAATATCGAGTAATCTGAACATGTGAATGTAGATAATGTATGGTATGTTGAGTGGTATAAATATGGAGTAAGCTGAACATGTGAATGTAAATAATGTATGGTATGTCGAGTGGTATAAATATCGAGTAATCTGAACATGTGAATGTAGATAATGTATGGTATGTCGAGTGGTATGAATATCGAGTAATCTGAACATGTGAATGTAAATAATGTATGGTATGTTGAGTGGTATAAATATCGAGTAATCTGAACATGTGAATGTAAATAATGTATGGTATGTCGAGTGGTATGAATATCGAGTAATCTAAACATGTGAATGTAAATAATGTATGGTATGTTGAGTGGTATAAATATCGAGTAATCTGAACATGTGAATGTAAATAATGTATGGTATGTTGAGTTGTATAAATATCGAGTAATCTGAACATGTGAATGTAGATAATGTATGGTATGTTGAGTTGTATGAATATCGAGTAATCTGAACATGTGACTGTAAATAATGTATGGTATGTCGAGTGGTATGCATATCGTGAATGTAAATAATGTATGGTATGTTAAGTTGTAGAAATATCGAGTAATCTGAACATGTGAATGTAGATAATGTATGGTATGTCGAGTGGTATGAATATCGTGAATGTAAATAATGTATGGTATGTTGAGTTGTATAAATATCGAGTAATCTGACCATGTGAATGTAAATAATGTATGGTATTTCGAGTGGTATAAATATCGAGTAATCTGAACATGTGAATTTAAATTATGTATGGCATGTAGAGTTGCATGAATATCGAGTAATCTGAACATGTGAATGTAAATAATGTGTGGTATGTAGAGTTGTATGAATATCGAGTAATCTGACCATGTGAATGTAAATAATGTATGGTATGTCGAGTGGTATGAATATCGAGTAATCTGAACATGTGAATATAAATAATGTATGGCATGTCGAGTGGTATGAATATCGAGTAATCTGAACATGTGAATGTAAATAATGTATGGTATTGAGAGTTGTCTGTGTATATCGAGTAATCTGAACACACAAAAAAATTGGAGAACGGTTTATTGATTTGAACATGGAGTTTTCTGAACACGAGTATGTAAATAATGTATGGTGTTGAGAGTGGTCCAAATTTCAAGTTATGAGAACATATCCATGTAAATGATATGTGTATCCTGTAGTCGTCTTGTGAAATATTTCATCACATCCAGATATTCATATATTTCATATGGATTGATCTAAGCAGGAAATTACCTGAATGATATATTAAAGAGGTTTGAACATCGCCAATTCTTCACACGGCAAAACAAATGTAAGTAAGGTTCACCAAGATGTCTACAGTTCTCGTCATAAATGATGTGTTTTATCAGTGGGCTATCTACATCGGTAAATAATAAGAGAAATATAATTGTTATTTATAACAAAGTTTACTTATAATTACCTTTCGATCTGTTTAGTGGGAAAATTCAACCTGGTGATATATTATAATCAGCACAAACTAGCACTCCAAATACTGCCAATAAGTTGGATATCAGAAATTACAGGGTTCTATGGTTTTCAAGGAGCTCAATTTGGTTCTTCAGGAGATTCTGTAAATAGACAAACAAATAATAATTATAGAAAATATAGTCTACTTAGTAATTGTAGTAGGTTATTGTTTGCTTATAATCAGTCCTTAGTGAAAACAATGGTAATGTATTATGAATGGATTGTATTATCATTGTTTTCAAGCCTGTGAAGATGAAATGTATTTAATCAAATCGGTTATAGTATTCAAAATATGAATATGTTCATTATATAAAGTACCCAGTAACCAATTGAAATCACGATATTATAGAATTACTACTATATTATAGTTAATAAAAGACATGAAAAGAGGATAATCAATTTTTCAAGGTAATAAGACAAGAGGATAAAATGAAGAAATAAGAAATTATTATAATAGAGACTAATTATCAACAGTTGTTAAGGCAGTTGGAAAATCTTTTCTGATTACCACCTAGTCGCAGGTAATTGATGAGATCAATGCTGGAAATCGATCAACTATACCCAGTTAACCCGACATTTTTCTCTTAATTAATTTAGAAAACAGGACATCTTGCTTTGTGTCAGCGTGTATAAATATTTTATTTTTTATTTTTTTTTAAACAATATTTTATTCATATAAATACGAAAAGGATTGGGGAACAGGCTTTCGCCTATATAACCCCTATATCTCTTAGACCTTTTGTACACTGGAAGCGAATGTTAACTTGTCATCTTCCAACCTTAGATCTTAGGTATCTCAGTATCTCAATCAAATGAATTGGGAATCAACTGGTACAGAATCAACAGTTTTATTACGAACGAATAATCAGTACCAAGTGAATGTGTCGAAGCAAGTTCTCAGTTTTGCAGATATAATGCACTTCCCCTTGTACTGTCACGGTATGTTACAAGGCCACATTCATTTGTCTCTCTGTAGAGTTTTATTTTAAATAGGAATCGTTCTATTATAGTTTTCCATTGACTGGAATGACACTTTTGTCTACTACATCTGCCGATGATTTCAGAATGTTGAAGATTTCATTTAAATGCACCGACATGAAGCGAACTCAAACCGGCGTCCATTCATCAAATGCTAATAACAGAGTTGTTAGATAATAGAGTTGCTATTTCTGAACAAAATACAGTTGATTTAACAGTAACACTTTCGATTACCTAATGCTATGATGTATGTATGTCTTGTTGGCATCATTATCATCTCCCTAGAATAAAATGACACAATTGTTTCGTAGTTTTTAGCTCTACATAAACGCTCCAACCATCATCCGAATGACCACGAACATATCGGGATGATGGTTTAAAGTGTTTCAACAGAGGACTATTATGACTACTGAAACACAGAAGTTACCGTATCGTCAGTCATATATACAGATACCAGTTTGGAATTTTCGCTCTGAATTTTGGAAGTGAAAGACACACCATGACATATTGACCTACAAGTCAATGATTCGAACTCTTAAGGTTCTTTCGCCTTTCTTTCAAATCTATATGGAATAATATATAAATTACATCCAGATAAGACATATAATTCCAATTTCGCGATTCCCAATGGGTTTTCAAGGTTGACGTTTCCTCATCACAGATAAACAGATTTGATCCGAGATGTTCGCATTTGTCAATTTTTCAGATTGTGTACATTAGAACTTAATTATAGCTCATTTCTGATACTAATGTAACTGGTTTTTTTCAGTTTTTATATTGTATATCTAAGGGTTAATGATTTGGTAATTTTGATATTACATAATATCTAAATACATTATTATTTTTATTCTAGACATATAGATGCAATAAGTGTTCCAATTTTGTACTCTCTCTTTCGTGCTTGGTCTTTCGGAACTCGTGTATTGAAAATAAAAACATAAAAAGACATACAATTTACTATTCAAAATTACCTGTTTTGCAGTCGTGTTGTGTCAGTGTACGTTATTACAAATTATGTAATTTGCATATATTTAACATATGTTAGAATTAAGTCATATGCTGAACATTTGCAAAACACATCAATTGCTAAAATATCTGTTACACGTCGCTGTGCTTGCAATTTCCAGAACACCTTTCCATATTCATTCACTGCACTTATGGTGTTTTATGCACTTCTCTTGCTGGTTTCTTATGTCATTCAGAATGATAACATGAAAAATTGCACGGATACTTTATATGTGAAGTGAACTAAATTACTTACGAATATAAATTACTAACAGAAGCAGTTCAAGAGGTAAAACATTGATTTGTGCATGAAACTATGCTACTAAAACACAAACGGATTTAAAAACACAAATGTGTAATACTACATCAAAAATAAAGTAACTACTATTACTACAAAAAAATAAAGTCAGGGGTTCCGGAAAGAACAAGCACGATTCCAGGTGTACCTAATTTGTTACAGAATTTACAGAAGAAGCCTTATGTGTATCGAGGACACTGATAGCATCGATATGCATCATTCCTATATTCAGCCAGACGCTTTTAACAAACATATTCCGATAAGGAAGAAAGAGCACTTTTAGTGAATTAGCTATTTAGCTTTGCAGATGTGCGATTATATCATATTCAATTGTCTGACAGACTAATATACATTGAATCATCAAACGATATTCGCTATCATTTCAATCTAAAGGAAAATATTGGAGGCGTGAAACAAGGGAATTGTAATAAATCTATTGTTTTAATGAGAACACCATGTCTCTGGACGGATATTGCTTATGTTTTATGATAAATACCATTAATAACCTATTAAAAGATATCCATTATGTTATGTGTCTTTTACAGAGAACACATTTATATTGCAATATGAATAGAACGCTTTGAACATTGTCTTTCAACTTTTTTTCAATTTCAACCTGTCCATGTAATTGTACTCTCATTTTTCAATTTTGTTAAATGATATGAATATACATGTATATAACCCTTTGATAGAAAACTTGTGATGCAATGTACAATGTACTCTTAGATTTTCATTTTTCTACTTTTTTACCTTTTGGTCTATCATATTATTATGATGAACATTTTCTGTCTTTCTAGTCAGGAAGTCATGAGATAGGTGAAATAAATGTAATTTCAGGGAATGAATGGTACCTGTACATATGCATTAATATGATCTTGATGATCATACCACCTACATAAATACAATTAGTGTCTTACAGGTAAGCTATAGATCTCCACATATCTTTGATTAAAAACTCTTCGCTAATTATTTCAAATCTCCAGCGATTACCTTAATAATAAAAGCCATTATCACTTAATGTATCCTCAGCTCACCACATTCCAGACCATTCTCATTTATAACTTGACCACAGTTTGTTGACCTAGCTTATCCATCCACCAGACACTTTTGGGCCTCATAACAATTTATACAGGTATACAGACATCGTGTGAAATATGGCATATGTATAATATCATCACTCTGAATTGAATGGTGCTAGAACCATATTTTACGACAATGTAAACCAAATTGGTTTGTGTTAAAGAAAAATCCAACGATATTAGTATTTATATGAGATGCCAAAATTTGCTCGATGGTGGAAAGACAAACCTTATTGCAGAATATATCGAACTTTAAGTGCAGTATGACATAAGACATAGTGTATCCATTTTTATAACGATTTAGAATTCATTTCCTTTTCAAGACATAAATGGTGTCTGCATATCCATCAAAGACTTTCAGGATAACTAGCAGTACTTAGTTATTGATCACTTTCCTTTTAAAAGCTTTCTGGTTATTTGAAGTGACTTTCTATAATTTCTTGCCAGAGATTTACATGGTATTGTTGGTAGAGAGTTGTTACAAGTTACAAATAATAAAGACTTTGGACGCAGTAGTCAAATCATCAATTGGATATGATGTCATTGACATTTGCGGTTACCTATCTTACATGTAAATTGTTAAAAACTGTAATCCCTCAGTCTTATCTGCAACTCATTTACTCCCTCTTGACCTCTTTCATATGCAGAAAATTCCGTTACATGAACAAGTTTGTTGAAAGCATAACTTCTAAATATTTTAACGTGGGTTTATATAATGGTTCACTTTAGTACACCGAGTATTTTAAGTCAGATTTTGTTTTAATTAAATCAAGCGTTAAAATAATATTTTTTAAGATCTCAGTTCCAAATGATTTATGTCATATTTTTTCATGTAAACCTTTTTTCTCTGTATCTTAGATTGACATATGTTTGTTTTTAGTTCTTGTTTTATCTCATAATATATTTCACGAATTTTTAAACCTTTTCTCATAAAAAGATATTTCAGTTGTTTTATCATTCAAATCTTTGTATTATTTTTCTAGATAAATAACATTTTAAAACAGTCAAATGTCTGGTCAGCTGGTACAGATTCCTGAGTTCTGATTATAGACTTTAAAAAAATACCACGTCTTAAAATGATCAAAAAATCAAAAATCTCAAACTTAGTCAATAAGAGTTTATTTTCATTTAGCAATTGTCATAACTATACTGTATGATCCAGATTATATTTTATTAAGCGTTTTTCAATACAAATATGTAAGTTCTTTCCTGTCCAATCCAGGGGACGAAAGTGACAAATGGGATGTACAGAAATATAACATGGTGACTATGCATTATAATTATTATAGAGGGAAATTATCCTGGATCTAGTTAGATGGCTACACAGAGAGCTGTAAACTTTTAACGATTTTAGAACAACACCTGCCAGTTTCAAACATTTAGTTTAATAGCTTTCACACATGGCACCTGTTAAAATCATGTTCCATCTTCAGAAAATTGAGCACTTTTAAATATTTCTTGGTAATCATATTGAAAACTCATTAATACCATGTCTAAATAATAATCATTATACCACTTCTTTATCTATATTTATAAAGATCTGTCTCGCTCGGAAGTATATCATTCAAATTAGTGTAAGCAATGTCATATCAAACAAATACTATCGATATCTATCGTATGTCGGTGACTTGGCAAAACAATGACACCATAAATAATAAATGCCATCAGAAATAGATCAATTGTTAAGTTTTCCTGTAAGGATATGTAAAACACTAAAATATCCACAGATAAAGAAGCTTTCACGCTAATTTTCACTAATCAAATGATTTAATGCTGGTAATCCAAAACAATGACAGTAACAAAACAGTGACGGGTACGAGTATAGGAGCCGTCGGTTTGAGCGAAGAGCTATTACCTAAAATATGGTTGAGTTAATTGTGGTTGGTCTATTATATGTATGAAAATGTCACGTTGACTTCGACCTGTGTAATTGTTGGTAGGTAGACGAAAAGGTAAAACCCGCTTTCAGCAAAAGACTTTCCAGTGTTCGAAGCCTCAGTGTTACATGGTTATAGACATGGCTCGTACGAAAAATGGGTTTATATTATTGTTTACACCGAAACTCACCCTTCGTTCCGAACTCACGACCCTAACAGTCTCCCAATCCCAAATCGAGCTGAGTCCACCTGTATGGATTTCTGTAAGAGTTCCGTGGGAAAAGAATTAATGTACCACCTCCTTACCGTAGTGCATTGTGCAACTGTCTGATTATTTTTAATGCACAATATCATAGAAAATAACTTTCACTACATAGAACATGACTGGAAACCCTAAACCGTAATGCAAATCAACGTCACCATAAAAAGTAAGAATCATTGTCTCAATATAACAAAAATAATTATGAAATAACTCATACACAAATAACTCAGACAATGGTACAATGTTATTGTGAAAATATTCGTTGGGTTGGCAAAACAATGATAGCATAAATAATAAATAATATAAGATATGGATCATAGATTTATTTCTTTTATCTCAATCTATGTAATCTATCTGTTAGGATGGGTTCAACACAAAGAACGTTTATCTTTCATTAAAGCATTAACAATATGTCTTCAACAGACTACCTTACTTTGAACACTTGAGAAGACAAGTATCTCATTTAGAATGACAGTAAACACAAATCATGGTAAACAATTAACACTGTAAACCATGAGTTAACACTTAACTAAGCACCTTGTAATCTACACTTAACACACTATTAACACTTTCTTTACACGTTAAATAGTCATACGATACACTAACCTAAATTGATATTTTGCACATTCTTAACGTTTGCCTTTTCATGACAGATTGTAAACTACAATCATTAGACGATCTTCATACTGTGAGATGTTTTACAAATACAAAATGTATAACCAGATATGCAATATATATTTCCTTGAAGTAACAGCAAATACCACCTACTACATGTCTCCAAAAACCAAGAATTGGGATTGGATCACCCGAGAGAAACTGTGATGCTTAAGATTGTAAGAACTTTACTATTTATGAATACGTCTATGCGAATCTGTTAAAAACTAACATTAGTATTTGTAAAAAGAGATAATAATGATAGGTATAACATTAGTATATACTTGAACATTGTTAATGGTAGTGTCAAAATATATGTGAACAAGATCCAGACCTACTTTATCAGTTTGTGTACAGACTTCGAACATATGATATATTATTGTTAGACATCTTGCTCTAGGCATAAAGAAAAACTTTTCCAAAGTCGATTAACGTATCAGAATGTGGCTTTTTCAGCTTGTCGGATTTTGGCTTTGGAATATTGATGCAATCTGTGTTTCATACGTAAAGTCGGCTTCCTCGTGATCTCGTCGCTTTGAATTTTGTATCCTTGTTATTGTTATTAAAATTGAGAAATTGATAAGACAGATGACTGTTATCCTTATAGACATAGCATCATATATTTTAATCATACCCAGATTCATATATCATACTCCATCATACAATAATCCTTCCTCTCTTGTCTAATAAATTCCAGAATTTTCTTCTCCAAGACAACCGTTTCATCATTATTGTTTTTCACATTGTCATTTAAGTACCAGAAAAGTTGGTCTACATATTTATTTATGTTATATATGGCTGCATTGTCATTAATAACATGCGTTTAATGCATTGACTGTGTTTAAAATCAGACCCAAAAATGTAGAATTATCTTGGATTGACTATACAATACAAAACTTTTCAGACTTCAGGTCGAAGCCAGTGATTTTATAAAACACATTTTCTTTTTTCAGCTTTAATCTTTCCAAATGTTTCAATATTAAAATGGAAATAGTAACCCAGGGATGCCAAATTCACCTGAAAAACATCTTCTGCGTATGATAAATGTATCGATAACCATAAAATGTCCCATAAACATCATTACAATAATATCGGGTATGATTTATGTATTACGATTATTGCATTCTTAGAAGAATTATTGTTCTGTAGATCATATCCTAAGATACGTCAATCGCTTAAATAGGTGGTTGTGGAACCAGCTAATATGAATGCATTTTATATTGGTCTCGACAGAACATATTGGAAGATCAAAGTTCCATAGCTTTTTCTTACTGACTTCAAGAAAGCGTCTGACGCTCTTGATAAATTATTATGCGAGTTTAACATGGTCTTTGTAAAATACATAAATCTTGGTCTCAAGGAATTATATATGAGATAAATGTTTTAGTGCTAAACATCATACGATTGGATCAAACCTTCCTACCTACATAACTAAAAAAACCTCGAAACAATCAAACCCATAAGCAAGCAATACACTGTTATAGAATGACTTAAGACGTTTTGTGTTTCTGGTAGGTTCCGAAGAGACAAACTCGTTTCCGATGCATTTTAAACTAGGTCAAGTTGTAACAGAGTCTGCAGTTACAAAGTCAATCCGTGTGCATAGCATTAAAAACCAAATCGTGCCTAATGTGGGATATGCTACAAGAGAAATTTTTAACAAGATTGGTTCAGAAGTGTGTATAATAATAATTCGTACAAGAAAAACAAGTACCATTATTGTTTCTTAACAATATGAATTGAAAAACTTCACAGGGGGGAAAACAATTTCTAAAATATATTACAAAACATGTAAAGAGTTGTAGATCTCATCAACGTTTTGATGAATGATAGCATCACCATTTTACAGTTGAACGATGATTTATTCCTCTTCACTTCAAACGAATCTTAGATAATATATACCTCTACTCATGTACCTGCTTGCAACTAATTGTTTTTGAGATATTCTAGTCTTAAGATTTTAAATAAAACCCGACTTCAAAGAAACATAATGCGCTGTTTTAGATAATATGAACATCACTTTTTGTTTGTTTATGCACAACAATGTCTAATTAAATGATCAAATCAAACATCGTGAGAATGCACATGCCTGAAATCAGTATCGAGATCAGACCCATTGTCCTGACAACTTGGCCGTTATTGTATCACATTACATGTCCAGTCAAAAAATATCAGTATCATAAACCTAGTTGTTACAGTAAACATAATGTCCTGTTCGGACGCCAGTTTATCCCCTTCAATAAAATTTAGTCTTTGTACAGTATTGCTTTTTTCAATGTTTGAATGGAACAACTTAATTTAAAAAATTAACAACGTTTGATCAGGCCAAAGTATTGGACAGCCTAACTAGATAACGATTTATACACACTAATTACTATGTGTGCGTTTCTGCTAATTAACCGTGTAAAATGTTCCTAATTTGTTTTTCTTTGAGAATCCCTACAGTGAAACGGGTCTGACTTAACTTGGTTCAAATTACTCGTTTCAGACTTATTGATGTGCCTCGCGTGGGGTCTCTTTGACGGTATGTAAAATTAATACATGTATGTAAAATTATCAAAGAAAGTTCAAAACATTCTAAAAACTTAATCTATTTCACAAGGTAATGACGTGTTAAACTAATGAATTCATGTTTTTTTGCTCTCTCTTTTGTAAATTTGAGCTGATCTGTAGTTTATCAATCCAATGTGCGTTGACGTCCGCACTTATCAACAGCGATCATCTTTCTTGCTATCTTTTAAACGGGCCTGTGTACCATTCTTTTACTTGAAGAGATCTACGGTTGTTAAATTTTTCATCTATCCGCTTGTTTGTTTTATTTTTCATTCATCAGGATGTGTTTGTAACTGCACTGTATATAATTTTTCTTGAGAAAGTTCGGATTTAATAATCTGTTCAGATACTCTTCAGTGTATTGTCCCGTTGTCAAGTAAGAACTATCTTTATCTCGTTTAAAATGTCTACTATTTATGACTGAATTCATCAATAAAAACGACAATGTTCTTCTTTTTTTCATAACAAGGTTTCAAATTGTGTGTTCGCTGCATGCGTTCAACGATTTTCTTACATTTTGGTTTTCTTTTATTTCTTAACCAAAAACATTTTTGTTTGCAATACCGTTCTTTGAAATCGTTCGCTATTCATTGGAAACTTTAAGTACGCTATTCACAAGTTAAAAAAATAAATTTAATTTAATTGCAATCGACAAAGTACAATTTCTGCTATTTGTGAGTACATTTTTGTTCTTGGTGATCGATGCTGGAAGTAGCACGATAGTAACACAATTATGTTTAGCACGCATATGAAAATAGGAATAACACAATTAACTGTCAGAAGGTTAAAAACCTTAATGATAATAATAATGCCATTTTGCCTTTTTTCATATCTGGATATTCCAATATCAGTCACGTTTTATGTCAGAAGACAACATCAAGGTGATGAATCGATATCTTATTTTTATCTTTTGTTAAGATGTATCTGTAGGTAATTACATTTTAGATGATCCTTTTGAAACCAAGACGTTTACAATTCTGGCCTTATGAATTTTTTTTACACTAAACTCAATCATATTAAATATGTTGTGTGAAGAATTTCAGAGAGTGCAAATCGAAAAATAATAATAATAATAATAAACTCTTTATTTTACATGGGTCAGAATTAGGCCCAATACCACGAGTGATAACGGTCCTGTCTCACACCCAGCCCAAAATGGCAGACAGTGCTCGTACTAGTAGTGTTTGATTCGATTTCCATGTTGGATATCAACAATATTTCAGACATAACATCCACTGAAATGTTTTATATTTCATTTTTCAATATCATTTGATTAATATTATTAGAGCCATCTTCTTAATTTATCTGGACTAGCCTGGTTGTTTTATGTTTTAAGTACGTGATTATTACTAGCATGGTGGTATTTACTTGCTAGCGTGTTGGTATGAGGTACGAGAAAGCACGGTGGGTAAATAACACAATGGCTCTAATTAGGCTACTTTTAGCGTAGCACACAATTCTTTGTTGATATTTTCATATCCTGCAAATTGCTCTCAGACTTTACGTTTTAAGTTAATAGAACAATTTTGACAAGATCAGCGACAAACACCAATATGTTAGCATAATTTTATTAGCAATTTGAAAGTTTAAACAATTGAGTCTGGCTGTTTTCTTGGCATACATTACCTCTTAAGTAGTGGTTAAGAAGACATTAAGGTTTTGAGAAACCAATTTCTGAGTTCTATGCTTCCTTGACACAGTTATCAAAATCATATTTCGACAATTGTATATAGCGGAAGTTTCAAAGGTACCATTTCCGTAACTGTTTTATTAAAGATTAAGCCTTGAGAAACTGAGATTTGACCACGAAATGGAACCGACAAAATGATTTAAAATACACAACTAACGCTTAAAGTCTGTCAGTATACAATTCAAACAGGATGCACAAATCGTGTTTAACATATCATTACATGCAACCCAAGACTTTTATCTCTTTTACCAATCTTTCACACGCAATAATAGTTCAACTTTGAATTGATATGGGCATTATGCAACAAACTAACACGTATTTTTTCTTGAGAAAGTTATTGTACAACGAATAATGTTTGCAATGGTTTGTCTCTTTCTATTCCATGGTTGAATATATATTCCATAATAACTGAAATATCTAATTAAATGCGATTCTTCAAGCATAAGAATTATTTGTTATTCGAATCTGTTAAACAGAAATTTCATTTCGAATAGCTAGTAAACAAGAATTAATACTATGTTTCTATACTCAATAATAACTTCTCTTGGTCTTTTCTATTAATGTTAACTCTCTCTCAAGGGAGACACTCTGATATTAAGGAGCACTCAATCGTAGAAACCTTGAATTGAGTTTTAGTCTATTATAGAAGCAGCTAGAGACATATTTTGGTCACGCGATGTTCTTACTAAGATTATAGATGTCTACTAACTAATGATTGGTATGTTTATATTCAGCATGTTAGTCTATGACATGTATCGTAATCTTTAATCTTTTCAGACCGTTTCAAAATAGGTAACAGATCTTAAGTTACCACATCCGATATAATGCTAAGATTCCAATATATGATATTCAGTAATCTCCAAATGGGTATTGGGGTAGTTAAAACATGTTGTCACTTTTCAGACCGTTTCAAAATACGTAACAGAACTTAAGTTATTCGCTAGTGCTAAGATTCCAATAGATGATCATCTTCATACAATCTGAGTCCGATATATCTAAATTAGATTTAGCATACCTCATGTATCACATGCACTCCAATGGTATATTATTTGATAATTAGATATGTATCCTACTGAGGACGATGTATCCTACTGAGGACGACATCACATAATGTATCACAAACATGCAAGACTCGAACTTACGCCTATATCTTAACAGGCCATGTATAGCACTAAAAATATTTAGCATAAGAATTCCAAGACAATTACCTAATGGAAAGTTATGTGAGGCGTAATATCGTATCAAGTACATGTATCACGGAAAGGTTTTGAGTTACAAAATGGAATCGGACAAAAGCATTAAAACCATGTCTTTATCACAGGAAGTTCATTATAGACATATAATCTTATTGTAATATATTACAAAATTGTCACAGGAGACCGGAAGTAGTATTTTGTATAATTGAAAAGATATGATCTAACTGATCTCAAGTCTATTTGAAATTCTAGGAGCAGTTCAAATACAATTTTATCCCATAATGTAGTTGGAACATTGAGCATGACATTATTTCATATTTAGAACAAGAAATACCAATTTTAGAACACGACTGACTTGTCAGGTCACTCCATAGTCAAATAAACATCGATAATAATGGCGGAATGAGAGACAAATTTGAATTAGAGATTTACATCACTTGGCCAATCGATTGCCCAGTCCTGACAAGACGTCGATGTTATACGTCATATTGTCACTTGTAATGGATGAGATCTTTAAATATAAATTTTAATAGGACTAGCGTTGGTTGCTGAAGTTAAATGTCGTCTATCCAGCATAAATAAAATACTAAAATAACATCATTAGCTTTGAAAACCCTATTTAAAATTTCCTGCTTGTGCACGGATCAACAAATACGACAGTCTGATATGGAATGACCGCATTCAGTAGTCAATTTCAGAAATGCGTAGGGTTAGGCAAGGAACATATTAAGATTCAATAAACTGCAGTCCAGAATCGTAACAATTAATTTATTTATAGAGTACGACAATGTTTTAATAAAACAACTTTGGAGCATGTTGACTTTAATTAATAAATATCACGCACTGACTAACAATCATAATCTAGACACTTTAATTAATTCTGGCATACCTTTCTCCAAGCATGCATGAAAACATAACATATGTTACAATCGAACACAACCTTGGTAGACATGCTTTACACTACTTGTTACTTCTGGTATCGCCAATTGTGACCTAAATGCTTATATGTACTCGTAAATGAGAAGTAGAAATGCATTTTGTTTTCTATTTGGGATATCGTGCAAATAATACATGATATTTAATACACATATCTATGAGGCTTCCTGGTCTGTTCAGAAAGTCTTCAGACAGTCTCATATATTCACAACAATGTCTGCCATATATTTCTCCAAAATCAGGTTTCTTAAAAATGCCACATGGCATCAGGGAATCCATTGTCCTGATCTGTCTGAACTCGACCAAGTCGGTATTGTATGATTTCGTTATTTGACGTATTATTCTTTCCGATTGCCCCTTTCAACCTTCCTTACCAAATGGAATTCTTTTACTTAAATGGATTTCCCAGTCATATACTATATAATTCTCATCTTGTCATCGATTTTATTCTTTTCACCAAACTTTTAGGACATGAACAAACATCAATCAGTCTATTCCCCATTAGTAAGTCGTCAGTACATGTATCCATGTTGAACCAATATTGATACAGTATATGTAAAGAAGATCAAAGTGTTATAACAGCATGGTGGTAAAAAGATTGTGATTGAATCAATCTGTAATAAACTTCATTGTACTTACGTTAAACCCCCATCACACCGGACCGCGACCATCTACGTTCTTACGGCGACCAGAAAATGGACAAATTCGCGGCAAACGCGACGAAAACTCGAGAAAAAGACTCCGAAAAAAAGCAAAATCTATAACAGCCGCGCTTTTACCACGACCTATGCGATCATACTGCGTTCTCACGACGCGCCCGCCACGACTTTTACCCGCTTATGGCGTTTCTGTTTAGATCTAACGGCGTTCACCTGAGTTCCCGCAGCGCTCTCACTACGCTTTTGGGGTCTCAGAACGCGTAGTAGGGTCGTATCAGAAACCCGAGGGTCGTGGTGAGGACGCCTTGAAGTCGCCGTTTCAAGTGTAACCGTTTTCGCAGCGTCTTTACCACGCGTGAACTGCGCTTATACTACGTTCATGGAGATGTTATGGCGTTTGTATTACGACCTTTGTGATCCCACCGAGTTCTCAACGCGTTCCAAGACGGATCGCCGGACCTTGACGTTTGTTTTGAACATGTCCAAAACAAACGCCGTGACTCTGCGAACATTGGCGACCATGGCGACCACAGAACGATGTCTAGCGTCGTTACCACGCTAATACCACGCTTATGGCGACGTTACCACGCTCTGGGACCATTTTCCGTCGCCGCAGCAGCGCAGTAAGGACGCCTCTCCGGTGTGATGGGGGTATTACTCTACAAAATATATTGATTTTCTGTTGCTGATTTTGTGTCATGCTCATCGAACTTTCAACTAAGTCCTGTTTTGACAACCAAAAATCACATAGTGTACAATTTTGCTTATCAAAACCCCAAGTACTACATGAGTAGTACGATTGTGTATCTCTATAATATGTAATGTTTGCACACTTATGACCATTCAGGCATAGTTTTGGTACTGGTTATTTTTCTAAGAAATCCTCCATACACATCTGTGTTATGAATAACCGAATAATATTTATTATACAGTCATTCAGTTAAGTTAATGCACGGAATGTACCCATTATTCCCATAAAACCAATGCACCTATTATCTAATATTTCTATTTTTGACTCAGATATCAGAGTAGAAATCTTTTGTGTAAAAATATGCCCCCGCAATTTTCATTAATAGTATTGCATTTGATTGCTAATAGAACTATTAAGTTAAGTTAAGTTAATGGGATAGGTGGCGCCATTTGTGCAATCACGACATAATAATACAGATGACAAAAAAATCGACACTCAAGTCCAAAAAAAAGAGAAAATTCATCCGGGTTGACACAAACGATATGTCTTTGTATGCTATTCTCATGGCATTAAATCCTTCACAATGGGCTACTATGAGCAATGCTGTAGAAGGACCAGCACAATTCAGAAACTTATTTAATGTGGATATTGATCTTGTAATTTTGTTAGTGTTTAATCAGAATTGTTAATTAGAACATATTTGTAAATTGATATTCAAATTTATGTATTACTTAATTAAATAAACATGCCGTTAGTTCCATTAGTTATGTCTATGAATTAAATAACATTACTAGAGAAAGCCACACTGGGTGACAATAGTATTAGAGAATAAAACCAACAGAATGAATATTTATAAAGGAGACTAGAACGAAATATGGCTTAATTTTAGACTTTGGTCAGGCTAAATTGCGATCGGCCTGACATCGCATTGTCTGTTTAGAATAATGCATGAGATTCTTTGAAAAAAATGTCTCTCTGAAGGAAATAAATCAGACTTTAAGGCAGGTCACATTAATCTAGAGAAGAATCGTTATAAACAATCTAGAAACTTTACGTCCATAATTTACAAGTAAACATGTCATTATCTCAAATATACCTCTTAAATGAATCTAAATCCTTTGTTTAAGGAGAAACACTTGCAATGGTTTAAACGTTTTCTTTTTCACCAAGATGAACACGGATCATTCGTATCATAGTCACAGCAATTCGTCCGTTGGATCACTTTTACTTTCCAAATTAGTGCATGGGATTAGATTTTCATGTATACAGTGTATTTTGTCTTTCTATACTTCAAAATTCATATCAAAATGAAGTACTATGATCATGGTTTTTTTTTTTGATAATCAGGCATTCAAATCGCGTAAATCGTGTAATAATCACTGGGCAAGCAAAGTATAATAATTAAGATTCGGAAGTAAATTTAAAAAGTTCCAAAATCCAGCCAAAATATCAGATCGTATGAATAAGTTTTAGAAAAGAATTCAGTAATCGATCCGGATATAACAGTCCATTAACTATTCTCTTGGTATTCTTTATTTGTAATACCTGGAGTTAACATTTCAGACAATGCCTATTAAAGGATCTATATTTAAGCCAACTGTCCATTATCCATTGTTTTTATTCGGTTAGAGCCTCGACTGCAGGCTTTTCTACTTGACTTAAAAGGATTTTCAACGATTCGGCATTTATTCAATACTTAAAGATGAGTTCACCTGGGTCTGAAATAAGCACATATTATATAATTTTCTTCACCCAGACCATTTAAACAACCAAATATCACGCTGACATTCACCTTAACCATGTCATGAGCGAATCGCCTGATAAAACATCGACGTTGAAGCGCCAGAATGAGTATGCCGTGACGTTAACAATCGGTGATACATAACGATACAATGTATTTTGTAGTATCGCATATTGTTAGTTTATAATATACAGATGATTTTATTTAAAGATAAGGAATTCGAATATTCTCTCTAGGGTATATTACGACCGTTCTCATTTCTAAAGAAAAACCACGAATATCAGAACTTATCCTTGAAAATAATCCCCTCAAAGTGTGAAATGAGATGTTATAGATTCCTATCTCTCCAGGTACATTCTGATATCAGCTAAACTTGACCTCGCTATCTACAACTATGTTTACTAATAGATACACGATTTCCTTGTAGTATATACATTATCTATATATGTATTATTTTTTTTAACAACAGGTGATATGTTTCTTTTCATACACCTGATATCACTTCACAGCAGTCAGATTTTATCATCAATAAAGGCGAAAGCCGGCCAAAATAATTCGAAACACATCAACAACTAGCTACATGTTCAAGTATACATTTGACAACTACTCTCTTCATATAAGAGTATACTTGAAGCTAATATATACATGTAACAACCATGTACCAAAGACCATGTTAATGCATGAACAGCTTCATAATATAATCCGAATCGACGTTTAACAAATTCCTAAGTTATTACCTTAAAACGTATCATAATAGAATGTACTTATAAATTGCAGCTACTAATAGCAAGTAGGTTCTTTTACGGAACCGAGAGTATTATAATGAAAACCGGAAACACTTTTAAAACTGATAATTAACATTCGAAAATAAAAAGGGCATTGTAAACGACGATCTTATTTATAGCATTGCAAATCATTTTTTTTTTTTTTTTTTGGATAATCTTTGTAAAATTTCACTCGATGTTTGTTGATTTGGTACTTCTTTCAGTATGTTACATAATTTCAGTCTGAGTTTGTTGATAATGTCACATAATTTCAGTCGCAGTTTGTTGATAATGTTACATAATTTCAGTCGATGTTTGATGATAATGTTACATAATTTTAGTCGAAGTTTGTTGATAATGTTACATAATTGCAGTCGAAGTTTGTTGATAATGTTATTAATTTCAGTCGATGTCTGTTAATAATGTTGCATAATTTCAGTCGCAGTTTGTTGATAATGTTACATAATTTCAGTCGAGGTTTGTTGATAATGTTACATAATTTCAGTCGATGTTCCTTTGTAATGTTTATAAAATTGTAGTTGATGTTATAATAAAAATCCGTACATGCAAAACAATTCCGTTATTCAAAAATTTCGTCCAGAGCATGACAAAATCGGGTACAATAATTATATAATGTATGTTAGATATGTTATATGTTTTCTCTATCAGTTGGAAGCCAATGGAAATATAATACAGATCACTCACATATCTCTTTTCATGACAATTTCCTTAATAGTTTCTAGCGAATAATCAAAGACAGAAGCTTTTTTGGCTCTTTAGTGTGTGTTTTTTTTATTTTTCCTATTTCTAAAAGAAAATAACTATGTATAAATAGAAGATGAACGTTTCAAGGTTAAAATCTAGTTGAAGTGGAAAATTTAATTCCGTTTCACTAACAAGCGGATGTGAAAATTTCAAAATGTAATTTTCAGCAAGAGTTGGTTTTTAAAGGAAATATTGTAACTCACTTGAATACGAATTTCTTTGCTACAGTATAATTTTAACTCATTTTATCAAGAGCAACTACTTGGCATGAATCTATGAAGAAGGCAATCGTCCAGAGAGTACTTCTTTTGTTGAGGATTTTCACCCCTTGTTGAATTTCAACGACCATGCAAAACTTTAAAAACGTTGGACACTAACAGACTTTTTTTTATAAAAAGCTTGTACTGATATTTTTTTTTAAATAATCAGCTCTGTCTGGCTTTGATTAAAATCTTATAGGTAATGTTCAAAATACATTAAAATTAAATGAAATCAAACTTTCGTTCGCAGTTTAGTTTAATTTCGTTCAGTATTTGTATTTACACTAAAATTTGTATTACACTAAATTAAGGTCTAACAACTTTCTTGATTTTCATTCTGCGAATCTTTTCCCAAACCATGGAAATATAATATAGACTGGAACACTAAGACGTATATCACATCGTCTAACTTTTGTTTGAATTTATGGTTGACCTATTTTCTCCTTTTGAGACCCGTTTTGATTTCAGGTGAGATCGCTCTAAACAATAACAAATAACCAGCACTGATAATTTATTTTGTAAAGTTTCAATAAGTGTCAAATTAAGATATTTGATATATGTCCTATTTATCAATATGATGATTTGTAAAGCACAATATACATCATAATTAGATGACTTCTTGCAGAAACCGGATGTTATATGCGTCGCCAAAATGAAACGCATGCGCGTCAAGCATAAATCTTGTGTTATTATTCCCCATCTTACAATTCTATGCCCAAACCTATTTGATATGTGCTTTACTCTATCAATCTCTGCGCTGCTCTCCAGTAAATTATCTGAACCGATTAAAATGTGCATTTAACTGGAACTGAAAATAGACCCGGTTGTTCATTGACTGTTTTGAATCATTATTCCTCTAACAGATTGAACCACTCGACTTGAAACGCAACTTGCACCAAGGACGCAGTTTTGACGATTAAAATAGAAGGAATTTGGTTCAATAGAAAAGCACTAGGAAGCATACATCGAGGACAAACATCAATTTGATTGATAAGTATCCAATACAGATGACTGGCGTACCCTTTCCAATGCTTAATGTGCATCTCATGTTAATGACAAATTGATTAAAGAGTTTATTTCCAATGGAACGTAGTTATAAATCAAACATAATGATTTTCTACATGTACCTATTGTAACTTGACTGTATAGTTCTTTAGTCAGTGGGGAATATAGAGTCAATATGGTTTCCAATTTCTGAGGCTTTTGTCAACATTGTTGCTGTATAATTCTTGAATACTACAGAGAGGGAGTGAATTACCATTAATATATAACTGGTTGTCATTGAACAGTTTGTAAGTTTTCAGGTCATGCTCACCTCAAACATTTTCTCAATCTTTTAGATTATCAGCAGTAGAAAGAAGCAAATCCACCAATATGAGCATGCACCATTCAAAGAGTATCCAAAATTGATTAACGTGCAAATCCCATTTATTCGGTTGAGAGTTTCAATTGATTTTCGCTTTTTTTTAACTGGAGTCTGAGTATCGCCAATGCTCTCATTACAATACATGGTATAAAATTATAGGAATATTGTTACCTATATTTGATAAATACTCAATGTTTGTCTGGCAGGTCAACTTGAAGTGAAATAACGTTTTGAAACACTTTGTTATTCAGGTTCACCAATGAATACTAGAAGCTTGTCAAAATCACTGATTTATTTGGTTGAGTGATGCCATTACCGACTCTACAATAGATACAGACAGCTTATATTTATTGCTTCCTATTGAGTCGATCTTACAGACTGCTGTCAGGAGTGTCTTGTAACTACATTGGATAAGCAGCAAATTAACTTTACATTCACGGCTTTGATAATCAACTTCTTACTTGTGGTTCATCTTTCCTTCATGTCAGTTGGCGACAAGATAATAGCATGACCTACTTAAGCATCTTTAGTTCAAGGTGGACTTTATTTTGGATTCGAATAAAAATGTCTTTAAAAACCGCTGGGGACATGTTTTGTGATTCAGTAATTTTGGACCCAATAACTACCACTTTTTTTTTCGAGCACCTTGCCCGACTATTTAACATTTATTTCATTGAGTCACCAAGAAAATCTGGGAACCCATTTTCGGTAAAACAATACCGACATACAAAGTGCCTTATATAATCATGGCTGCAAAGAATTGTGTAACGTTGCAGACCTATTTCTGGCTTGTGCACTAGATCAAGAGATCTAAATTTAACGCGACTCCGAGGCTCCAAAGAATTCAAATCTTATCAGTCAAATTCTAACAAGACAAAATCAATAGATGATATTTGCTCAATATATATTTTCTGGCAGTAAATCCTCCACTGGAATGCACGAGAATAATGTTTTGGACGACTATTGTAGACCGGATATTAAAAAGAGATAAGGCAAGGTCAGAGCCACTCATACACATTGATGTCTGGCAAGAAGTCTTTGAAATTGATGGCGATCTGAGAAAACTGGCGTTTATTTGTCTACATTCACTAACAACGTTTGCAATACTGCCTACTGTTTAAAACGCTTAATATTTATGATTAATACATACATTTCAAAAATAATCATGCATCCATATTTTGTATGGATACCAAATACAGCATTTCCAAGAAACTCATTCAACGGACCCGATGGCTTGTGTTTTTTTTACAGTTGTACATGTTCCTTTAATATGATCGATATCTTAAGAAAGAAGCCAGTTCAATATTCATTATAGCTAATATTTAGATATTTCGAAATAAATAAATTTAGTGATCCAGTTGATGATAGTTAAATAATTATTTTGTTAATATTTTAGCAAGAAGTTGAAGCACTTGTTACGGAAAATAATGCATCCTACACAATACAAATACAATGTATGGTATATATGTTATAATGGGTTAGCTTTGTAACGTTCAAACGACCACTCTAGTGTTGCATTTTCGTCTGGTGTTTTAGCTGGCAACTGTTACCTCGACTATTAATGAAGCAATCAAGAGTTTAATTGGCCATATTAATGTATCAATTTACTTACTAAATATACCCGATATTTACTAGGCTAGACCATTTCGGAACATATGTTTTTGATTAGGGTCAACTTTGATACATAAACATACATTTTGGTATGAATTAAACATTCCACCTATTAGCCGTTCAGGTATAGTTCGTTTCCTGATTACTTCACAGTCTGGTATACAGATGATTATTTAGATGATGGGTTAGGGTTTGTTAGCTAGAGCGCACAAATAAAATGGGAGTTTTTGTGAAAATAATAAATTGAATAGTTAAAATGATTTTATATTTAATGATATATGAATGAAAGTGTTTTTGGAAACATTCTCGCACAACATATTTTTAAAATGTTACTAACATGCAATAAAATGATTGATAATGAATTCAATATTATAACTTTGAAGATGCTAAGATGAAGAGCTTTTGAAAATATAACACACATCTACCATCTGAAAAAAAACAGATGGTGGTATACAACGTCCTATTTTCACACACGTCTTTAAAGAAGTAAACATGACATGAATAAAATAACAGTACCCTAGGACGTCGGGTGGCAAATACACATTTTTATATACATGTACATACAAAAGTTATACAGATAAATATTTTGCAGTAAGGCATTTCGATTTACAATCGACAAAGATTGGTCCGTTAACACAATGCCGGTTATAAGCTTAAAAGATAGGAAATGAAATAACAAAAGATCGTGTTCAGGAACAAGTAGCAACAACCTTACATGCATTTACAAGCACTTAACCTGAGAATTTAGACTACAAGGTTGTACTATGTTCTCTGAGGTTGAAGAATTTCCTAATATAATTATGCATTCCATGATTCTTTAGTACCATTAATCAAATAAAATAACTAACATAATTTGCCTGTACATAGGTATTTTTAGATGTCGGTAACCATGTACTGCATGTCTTTATGCCAACATAATCAGCAAGCTAGCTATGAGTCAATTAGCTGCTGTGGATCATTCAATTACCAGCCAGGTGAAAATAGATGTTCATTAAGTGAGCATATCATTTTTGGGTTATACGTCTTCATTTAAATAACTACAAAATTATCGTTTTCTATACCTCGATACATATTTTCAAATTTGTTAAGTGTTCATCAAAAGCGCATTGTTGGACATCCTTTAAATAAGGCAAGTAGGTCTACTGAGGGCCAATACTCTTTTTTCCAGCCAGAAACCTAGTCCTAAAGGTCTCATTGTCTGTATGATATTACTGACTGTTCTGTTTTCTTACTATGCATACTATATTTTTTATTATACTATAAGAAGTATTTTGATTATTTATTCATTATGTTTATCACAATATTGAAGATTTATTTGCTGATCAATTTTTGATGACCTTCAATAATGAATTTATTGGCATTTCCGATCTCACATAAAATGCAATAAAAATGATCGAACATGCAAGATCAGCAATTAAGTGATGTATTGAACATATTGACGCATCTCACAGATGGGCATCATTCAAGAAGAAAATTCCAGCGTACAATATTCAAACCAAATACCCCAACTTCACCTGATGATGTCATTGCAGATTGTTGAAACGTGTGTAATAAAACCAAGGAGTAGTATACCATAAAATTGTTTTCCGTTATTTAATATTCAAACCCTCTCTGCATATTTGCTTTAAGCCAACAATAGGCCTTCATATAATATCATGTGCAATATTGTTCACCGTGTAAATGATAATTTGTTCGATACATCCATAACAAGCTGGTGAATAATAATCCTCTTAAGGTTTTATCTAAACAATGAAAATTTGCATATAAAGCTTGCACTGTGTTTGTGTATGTAAGTTATTATCTGCAAAAAAATAAAACTTCAAAGAAAAAACCATTAGCCCTATCGGTAAAGTTACACCACAGAAGAATAATTGACATATTGATTTAATATCCATTACATCATGTATAAGCATAATATAATGTTGATACGTTATTGCTTAAATAATGCAAGTATGAAATTCTTGCTGTCGTCGACATTCAAAGAATTAAGAAGCACATCAGCTTTACATATACATACCAGGCTGTGCCTGAGGACGACGGGGGAAACACGTCAATTCGTTGCATAAAACTTTAACCAGTGATTGTTGTTCCATGAAGCTGTGTCTATTGTGCTTACAATTGCTGTATGCCATTTACAAACTTTATACACACTAGTTGATGTAGCATGAAGTTTCTGTGAAATCAGTAATATATCAATCTTATTCCAGCGGATGCCGATATCGCAAACTAGGCAAACGAGTGGTGTGGCGTGAGTTATTCGGTCTTCTTTATTCTTCCAAACTCGTTGTGATCATGGTTATTCTTATTGATGGTGGTAGTTGAATGTACACACAAAGATGGTTGGTTGGTTGGTAGACGACAAGTTAACTTAAGTTAAGCTTCCAGCAGCAGCTGATATCACAAACTAGGTAGTTGTTGGTAGTGGTAGTAGTTGGATTGGTTCAATCGTGTGGTACTCTGATGTTGGTCTGGTAATTTGAGAATTCGTAAGATCTGGTCGGGTCAAATGACAAGGCTGTAAAACTCGACCCTGAGGCTGGTTTGGCGTGAGTTACTCGGTTTCCAAACTCGTTGTGATCATAGTTATTATTCTTGGTGGTAGTTGAATGTACAAACAAATAGGACCATATCCCTTTAAATAGTATGCTGTTTGGTAGGTCCAGTATGTGGTGACGATTGATTAAGAATAAAAAGTAGTAAATCAAACAGATCAATAACATCTGTTGTAAACAACCATTTATCATTTTAACAGAACAATATATGCTAATCAGTTTCTGACACGCAATGCCACCTTTCTCTCAAACATAACTGTGAAAAATGACACCATCACAATTAATAAACCATTTAATGATTTAACTGTAAATAATCAATTCTAAGAGGGTGTAAACATGTTTTGTGTGAAGTAGTTTATGCTGATCGGATAAAAGGACAGAAGATTAACTGTACTTTTATGAAAGCTTTGCCTGGTTATATTTATCTCTGCATAATCATTATTCTCACCAAAATATGCCTTAAATTAAAAGTCAAAGCTTCTGAAAAAAGTTCAAAAGATGATCTCTCCAAATACGATGGATGGTAATTTGAATTTGGCATATTTTAAGTCATTTGACAGCTCTTCTGCTGCAATTTTTCCTATCATGGGAGTAAGCGCTGCTCAATGTATCACAATCACACGATACCTGATAGATTGATTGTAAAACTATATCATAAAATAATATAGTCTTGTCTTGTAAGAGTATTCAGGGCACGATCTCCATATCGATATTAGATAATGAAAAAATGGTTTTGTTTTCAAATATATTGTTCTTACAGATATTGTTAATACCCGATCTGAGGATAATTATTTTTTAATTCTATTCTGAATGATCATGTTATGCAAAAATAGACTTGAAAAACGAAGACATGATTGGCATGAAAAACTATTCTTCAGGGTTTTCCTATAAATGTTCAATAACATATAAGTACAAAGGATATCGCATGCCTTGACAGTATTCAGGCATATTTGAAATTGAAAAATTAAAGTTCAAATTGATATTGATTCACGATATATTTCAAAATAACCTGTGAACAGTGATATTATTAAATAATAACTTCACGTCTGAGATTTAGTTATATAGTTCGAAGATTATGACTGGAGGCTGCACAAAAACGAACCACCTTTGCAAAAATTCGGTGTTAATCTGAAGTAGGTAGAGGTAAAGGTAGTTAATTAATTTAATTGATCATAGAGGATCTTGTTGTATAGCTTTATATCCTGTACAATTGATAAGGTACCTTAGCTTTAATGTTTTTTTTCACCGATTAAATTGCTCTAGAAGTCAATGTGCTCAATACATTAATAAATTATAAAATGGCATCAGATGTTGCAGGTTTAAATACATTACATACATTCAATAAATCATTGTCTAAATAGAAAGATTTATATATATTTACTGTTTTGATACCTGTCATAATGGTTCAAATTTATTCTGTCTTTAGATGTCATTAATAGATGTTTCTTATACTAAAATCAATAAGAAATGCCCATTAGTTATGTTTATATCGAAACCTGTCGATATTCATAGCGTTTTTAGATTCAAATCCTTTATATTTCAAACAATATCGCCTTCCTCATTATGTCGTTTAAATTGTTGTATTGATTCTACTTGGATAGATTTTAAATTAAGTCCATAATTTAACGATTTTTGGTAACTGTGTGCTCGCCCTTTTTCTATTATAAAGACGGGTTTCTCTATTTAAATAATGTTTTCGGTTATTTGAGCTCATCTTCTATTGCTGTCTATTAAATCTCATACGTCTTGCATCTATAATAATAAGAAGTTAATATGAGATTTCCATCAGGTCTCTCTTCTATAAATCTGATTGTCTGGAGACTTAGTACTTGTATTATTTATTATATATTTACATATTAATTAAATTTTCGATAAGTTGTAGTTTCTTATCAACATCACAAAATAACGACGTCGTTATTAACGACACACACATGGAGTAGGTAGTACCACGATAGTTCAGTAGCTAAACCTTATCGCTCTCTAAAAGCAGAGAAGTCCCTTCTCCTAAGATTTAGTCTTTTCGTCAATGTAAAAATTGAAAGATTGATGGTAGTTCAAAGAAAGGGAATACACAGATTATCTTAAAAGAAGAAATATATTTTAGAACTTGTACCAATCGTTGTAAATGTGTGAAAACGCTGGTAGGGTGCTGATGAAGTGAAGCTGAGAAATAGTTATTAAAAACAACAAATTTGAAACAAGGACTGACGTTGACTTCATCAATATTATATTATGCGATATATCGGAACTATATTTCCTTCAAAACAAATCTTATAAGTAAATGGAATATGAAATATTAATGGAATCCATGATATGTAAGGAGAAAACAACCTGACGGCTCATGTTTTTGATCAATTTCTATTATAATCTTTTCAGAAAACATGTCAATAATGTAAGATAAATACAGTGGCCTTGGGGCAAGAAATGTAGGAGAAAATGAAAATATTAATTATATCAGGTTAGAAATTTAGACCAATGTCAAGGAGTTCTGAAGATGAAATCTCAAAGAAAAAAACTCACTACTTCCTTATCGTACAAGGGTTATTCAAATAGTTTAAGATCAAACTCAGATACAGGTGCAACATTTAAGCTCAATTGCTTCTACACAACAGACCTACTACTATCATCGAACGTATACTGTACCGCAAGTTGGTGGTCACGGAGATCTGGCCAGAGACGCGTCCGAAATGGCTTTATTTTTACCATTAGACGAATCTGATCAATTCAATTCAAGCTGTATTCCAATGTCTTTCTAGTTCATCATATATTTAGCTTCATTAAAGCGACACCACCTCTTAAAATGAACAAAAAGTTTAAGTTCTCAACCTTGGCCAATAAGAGTATTAATTCAGCAATGGTGTCTTACTGTGTAGAAACATAATCCGATAAACCACAAAACTAGGTAATTGTCCATCTGATTGCAGGTTATTATTGAAATAAAAAAAACCGCTTAATATTTTGTATATCTTGTAGTAATTGTAATATTTAAGGTAGTTTTCTGGATTTATCAGATTATATAGGTAATCTGTTGTATAGTTATGACACTAGACAAGTTTGCCTTATGAATATAAAGTCTTATTCACCAAGTTTGAGCATTTTGCTTTTTTTGATAATTCTATGAGGTAGTATTTCTATAAAGAAAAAGGGGGGAAATGGATAAATACAAATTTTCTTCTCTGCCTAAGATGAGATGCTTAAAGGTAATTCAGAAACTATGAGATCAATCTTATGTTGTTCTTTCCTTTCTACGACTGACATTACCGCAGGCTGGATACAGAACATTTTAAGTGATTTTCATTTTTCTTCATTGGTACAAGATGATATTGAGCTATATAAAGACTTCTACAGTTGTTTGATTCGCCTCCAGTTAACTATTAAACCCCTATTCTATTCTGACTACCATCTTGTCATCAATATATGTAGATTTCAGTCGTAGTTTTAATAACTTTAGGCAAACTAAGCAACGGAAATCGTTAAAGTAAACATTTCGGCTTGAAGATTTTTCCGAACGAATCAATGTCGAGAAAAACTGAAACACACATAAAATTGAAAATGGTGTGTCTTTGATCGTTTTGTAATAAGGAAAGAAGACTTCAAAATCGATAGTGTCATGCTGATATCGCTGCGATGAATTCTTCATTTAACGCTTTTAAAAACACAAGTGCTCTTATCAACAACTTACAACCGTTATATCAAGTGAACATCTTTTAACCCGGAAGTGGTTTGCTATTTAGGGAAACAAATGTGATAAAAGGTTTCAGTGCCTAAGGAATTGATTTGTCAAGTTAACTTTTAGATACTGCATGACATCGTCACGTTACGTCCAACTGAATGTTTCTTATCAGGGCTGATAAGAATGGACAATGCCACACCAAAGCAGTGACAGCTTTCGAAGAGGGTGACGTAAGCCGATTTCATTTGCTTATTGTCCAAGGACCAGACGCTAGTAATTTATACGTCAAATCAATCAAAAGCAAATATAATACTTCAAAATTAATATTCGCAATTGCACAAGTGAGATATATTAATTTTGCTGTTTGTTTTAAACAGTTGTTAACTTGGCAGAAAAAGTGATGGGTATTTTTGTTAGGACCATTAAACTGCGGTTAATTAGCTACTGAAATCTGATGACATCGCAATCATTTGTAATCTTAAATTGTACAAAAATGTTGATGACATTTAAGTTAACAGGTCAATTTTTGTCAATTTTATACTGGTTTATCAGAAGAGTTGAATAAAATAAAGAAATTAATTATGTACGCTTCATTCTTTGGAATCCTATTACACCTGAATCAAAAGGTTCTTTCCAACCATAATATAACAGTATGAACAATTTAAAAAAAAAAAAATCTGAGGCTAAAATACATCAAATCTTTAACAAATCATTGATCCTTAAATCATCTTCCTTGACCGAAATACCAATTTAAATCATTACCTTTCTTGAATCGCAAAGTTTTGTGAGTGACCGAGAATCACAACTAAACCAGCTTCCTTGATTCGGCTTCTCATCCGTTGGTATTTCAAATATCAAGTGAACAGACTGTTGGTATTTGTTTTATTGATGAAAATCGAATAGTATCGGTGTCTAGTTAGATAATGCAATTTCCAAGGCAATATTCTGGCATTAACTATCTTTATACCGTCACTATACAACACTAGACAACTTAATTACCCTTCAACCTTCTCATACTCATATTCTCACCACTAAATTACTTCCCTGCTAAAATTCACTTTCTATATCCCCAACGTTGCTGGCATTTCACAGTTAGACATACAATCGCATACCTCGATCTGGAGATGGCAAATCCGTTACAACCTACAGTTACAATACACTACTACGACGAAGGTTTTCATTTCAGGTTATATTTCCAACAAGCCAGTATAGTGGAGACCAGCACTGTAAAGCATAGGAAAACATGAAGAAATCGTATTGGTTACTTTGACGCCATTTCCCCATTAAAAGGCAACATTACTTCTGTATAATAGACTTTTTAATAGCATTCATGGGTACAAGGATACTCTGTATCGGTTCTTACTTGCCCTCTTCATTAAGGCATGGGCTTTCAATGGATTAATTGTTCTAAGATGACTTGTTCTGGCTCATCTTAAATATTGACTTTCAGAAAGTAAATTATTACGACATAATAGGTCTGTCCACAACAAGTCAAGACTTTTTTATTTCATTGTCTAAATATAATGCTTTGAAGTGGCTTCAGCAAACAATATGTTATGTCACAAAAATTATAGAACATTAACCATAGCACGTTTAGTCAACAGAAACCGACTGGCAAATTAGATTGCAGAAAACTCACTGTGGATGTCCATATGCTAGACGTAATTGCTGAAGGAAAAAATAGATCTTTTCTGAGCATTTACTCGATAAATTCATATAATAATAATAATAATAATAACAATATTGTGGTGCGGGTATCGGCGCATCAGCACATCTGGTTTTGGCACTCGACTAGTGAAATCCGAAAACATTGACTTTCAAAGTATTGATATATATCAAATTGGGGAAAGCTGACTTTAATTATCGTTTTATGTGGTATAATTGATGGTAATCTGATTGAAGTTTTCAATTAATCAATAATCAACTTGCACGTGCTAATTAATTGTAAAATGTGTCGAATATTTCCTGGCGATACCATGGAGACGTCACTCTGTCGTTATTATACTGCATTTATAGTTCCGGTATATACCGTTACCAAATAACGTCACTTCCGCTCGTTGTCAGATTTTTAATGGTCCTCCTGGTGATAATGTATTTTATTTGTGTTATGTTTTTAGTTTAATTTGTTTTGCGATACATGGTTAATTATAGTTCATCAAGAGTAAATGGTGCGACTTAATGTTTAGTTTAATGGATTTTTAGATGTACCACTTGGACTAATAAAGTAATTTGCCTTTTTATTAGCGATACAGGCATACTCTATTTTTCCATTCCAATGTGTTAATTATGGCACAAAAAGTTCAGGATATTATTCAAGAATGAGAAACACGGCATTGTCAAAACTGAATATAATGCAACTAAAGGCCGGCGCACATTTAACGATTTTTAGACGGAACGCCCAACGATCTTTTGAAGGCATCAAGTTATCGGAGCGTGCACTCGAAGCACACTTACCGACTTTTAATCGCAACTGGAGCACCTCTAGCGGTCGTTTTCTGAGATTCTGTCGAAAACAATATGGCGCCCAATATATACCTGACATTCAATTGGTTGACTTAAATCCAGGTCACGATAAATTATCGGAATGACCCGCACACTAGCCGATCAGCCACGTTAAGACGTTTTTCGATTTGACATGTTAAATATCTCCCGATCAATCCCGATTTTGTCGCAGGGCTGTCGTAAGCCAACGCACATTGAACGATTTTTTGACGCCATTATAGTCGGCGTCAAAAAATCGTTCAATGTGCGCTGGCCTTAACTACGTAGTGTATGCATGCTCTGCCGACATGAAATAACTTCATGAAATTCGAAAAAAAGTAGCGAAGTCGAATGACTCTTTTAGTCCTGATTTGGATTTTATTAGAATTTGACTTTTAATAAATGGAACTGTCTGGTGGCTTGTACGGATTTATATTTATGTACAACACTTACTCAAAAAAAGAGCAGGCATCATGATGCTAAACAAATTGTTCCTGTTATGTCACATTTCAGGATGTAATTGGCTTCAATTGCTCATTAATTAGACAAGTAATGCTATTTTAAATCGCAAACAAGCCTTCAATTGAGACTGCATTATCAGTCTTACGTGGAAAGCCTTTCTTCAAACAGATTCTTAATCTTTTATCTTCTTACTTTAATACCCTCAACTTAACAAAGCTCTTAAGTAAATTGAATTTTTGCTTCAGACTTCCATTCCAGTCTAACTTTCATACACTTCTTAGTCCGCATTATGGAATTGTATACAGACAACAGATAAGAATATTCCCAAAGAAAAACAAACGAGCTCCAATTCAAAATGACAATCCGAACATGACTTTGGTTGCGGCGTAAGTTAACGTAATATCAATTAGAATCTAGTAAATTATACTTTCGTTTTCTTTTCAACATTTTGTGGAAATTTGTATAAGAATCAATTGTTAACAGTACGTATCAGAATTTGGCTGATCATAAGGTAATTATTGTTGTTTTTCATTATTTCGCCCTTTCAAAATGTTTCTTCTACGTAAAAGCGAAATATAAACATTTAATTTATACTCCACGAATATTCATTGAGAAATGCCTCACTAATGTAACCTTTAAATATAAAGTGCAAGACTGTTAAAGAATTACCAGTTAATTAATTGATTATTTGCCTGTCTAATTTGTGTTACCTGATGCCGTTACATTACCGTACTTATCTTAATGAAGAAAGGGTTTTCTCATATATTTTTTTATTTTTTATAACTAAATTTTCAAGAAATTATGGTACCCCACAGGTTTGTTACTTGAAATGAAATGAAATGGTTTTTTTTTACATCCTATTTTTCTGCATCCATTGGACTAATGGGGACAAACAAAACAAACGCCATGCAATGTGTGAGAAATTTTTCCAAGGCTGCGGTAGTAGCCTACTCTTTGTTTCGAATTTTACCTAACGTACGTTAAATTCTAACGTACGTATATGTTACCAGAGCCTTATTCATGTTTTTATTTTGTTATGACGTTAGGAACATTAAAGTACTGAACACACTGACAACATGTTGCCGAAAAGCCATGTTGTCAGTGTAAACAGGTCGGAAACATTCGGCAACAAGTTGCCCAACGTGTTGTCCAAAATGTTGCCGTTTGTGTACAGGACTAAATTTTGGTTGCCCAGGTGTTTGTTGGCCAACAAGTTGTCGAAAATGTTGTCAGTGTGTACATTACTTAAGGGTAACGGGGTCGATTTGATGCACTAACAATTTGATTTCCGCTTATAGCTGTTCTTTCTCTTATCAAACCGAGACCATTTGAATATGAGGAAATCCTGGCAATGAACGAACTATACTAATAAGGCAACTGTAAAGGCAAGACACACGAAAGCTTCATAGATTTTAACAGAACCTCAAATTCATTCTGGCAAGTTCTCTCTTTAGAATTTGAAAGCTATCAATTCAGTACAAAACAAAATTGTTTTGTTGGTGTTTCAACGACGTTGATACAACGTTCTTGTAATAAACCCTCGCTTCCAGTTTATCAACGTTAGTTTGGGATGTTATAATTGTAGACTAAGTACGGTATATCAACTTTACCTGACTTGATAAAATATCAGCAGTTTAACTTCAAACTATAGGCCTATTAATTAAGACAACAACGATAGGACATAATCCTGCCAATATCTCGTACAGTTAGGTCATCCATAAAACACTTAAATCGATTAAATAAACTGAATACAATAATTAGATACCATAGTCTCAATCTCTCTCTGGTAGTTTGTGTGCATCGTGGAGAAGATTGCCAAGAGATGCTAAGGTAGATCACATACACGTAATAAATTAGGTTGCAAAAGCTTGACTTTTCACACAATTACAAAACATGTACTGTTTTTCTAAAAGATGAATTTATTCCAAGACAAATCTATAGAGAATAGCATGGAGAAACACATGGAGTAGCAATTATTGCTTTCTTTCTACCCTTTATGAGATTTTTTTTTAACAAGACCACTTACTTCCAGAGCTAAATTCCATCATGATTTCACCAATAGACTCAAGTTCAAAGTCTGAGTAAAATATACCACATGATGGGTGAATAGTTTATGAGGAAGAAAATGAAAGTGGAACTTGATCTGTTTTGAGGGATATAATACTACCCAAGAGTACAGCAATGTTTACATACAATTCTCTATGTTTAACTATTCCATTGTTTTTCTAGATAAGGTCAGACTAATAGCTTGATCATAAGAATAAAACCTTTCCACTTTCCCATTGTTTTTGTCTACTTCAATATATTAGCTGCGATTATTTACGGTTGCGTTGAGGGTTGTGTTTGGGTCTATGAGTCTCTGAATCTGTAACACTGAAATCCATGTATTTAGGTACATGAAGTTTCAGATAATACATTTGATGGTGTTGGTTAAAAGAAATCATCAAATATTTTCCAATTTGAGTCTTAAGACGTAAAAGAGAAACACAACTTTATTTCAAACCTGTCAACAATTTTATATCTAAATGTGTTTTTATGATCATACATGTACTTCTCAAATATGACAAAGCGTTGCGAAACCCATCTGATTCACATGTATGACAAAACGATTATACATAGACCAGATCAGATGGTCAACGTTGTTTTTGTAGAATAAAGAATATGCGAATATCAGCATTAATCAATGGAATGACATGAATGAACAGTCGTATTCTTTATCGTCTGAAAAAGCTCTATTACATCTATCAATACCACATTTCAGAATTGAAATGTACAATGGAGCAAATTGAATAATAGTACTAGTAGGCGACTTTATGACGTTATTATGCACAGGCATTGACGAACTAAAGATGGTCATGTTGACGAGAAACATTTTTGTTAAGACTGTAGGACTGAGGACTTGAGGAGTGTTTTTGGTACCTTAATCAGCAGGTAAAGGAAGAAGTTAAACGATTATATCCCTTCAATATAATCTATTTAGTTTTTTATTATACGGCCTAGACAATCGAGCTCTATTTATTCAACTGCTTGTCTGTGATAAGTTTGTAGTTAGTTATTATGTTTGTCTTCATTGATTCGCTTCTGATCATAAAATTGCTAACAATACTATTAGTAATTATAGTCGTGTTTGATTTGAAAATTTATGTCCGTCTGTATAATATACCGTGATTTATACCATAATCCAAAAGAGTCAGTTCTGATCGATTCGTTATGGAAAATAAATGTTATAGCGTTTTATATCTAATATGCGATTTTTGAACAGAAATTACAAAAGCGAGCCTAAAATTATGAACTGGGGTCCCGCCTTACCTTACTTCCAAAATCAACCCTACAGAATTAGTTAGTCAGATTAAACCAAGTCTTAACAATATAGTTTCGAATAAGTTTACCAATCATTTTTTATGTCAAGCTCAAATTACTTGGAATGGCTTCGCCGTCAAGAAAAGATATTGAGAAACAGTATCGGATTAAATGCGATAAAATACTCCAGTCGATATGGTAATGGGTCCGACGCCATATAAAAAACAGTCATGTATTGGTTAAGGAGATAAGAAGCATTGGAAATTTACGTCTCATTGAACATGAAAGATCAAATCTGAATTAACATACAATGACGTTGGTTATAGCAGTCTATATTGACATATCTTTTCCTTTTAACATCCTCCAAAACCTAATAAACATATTGTTTACATTATGTCTACAAACAATATCTCGTTTCATATCATAATGGAATTTTTTTTATGGACAAGGGTATTAGGAAGAGGCTGTTTTTTGTACTAAACCTCCTGGGTTTGCAGGTTTTATCAGAAGAGTACAATAATAGATTGGTGGTACAAGTTTTTTTTTTAGCACAGTATGCTTACAGTGTCCATGCTTACAGTGGATGTATTGAAATAAGTTTGGAATGCCTTATCTAAGGAGAAACCATCTTATATTCTAAAAATTCAATTGCACCCTAATGAGACAAGCGCCAAAATAATCAAGTCAAACCTACTAAAAACAAATATTAGCACCAGGGAATTTATTACATCTGACAGCAAACATTTACAACCTCCATTGCGATCTCAAATTGTGTAGATGAATGTAATTTCTTTCGTGAAGCAACAGGCAAAAAGCAGCATGAATCACCCCAATTGAGAGTCTGTTTGGTTATTTAATATGTTTTCTTAATTGTTCAGGTAATTGAAACGCCAAATTATTTTAAGTGCCTTAATAAATATTTCTTTTAAGAATTTGTTGAAAAAATGTATATGTTTATATACAAACAGAGTTCAATCTGTAAATATTTAGCAGAAGTTTAGAGAATCCGCGTTGTTCTGTTTGGATGTTGTTAGAGAATCCGCGTTGTTCTGTTTGGATGTTGATTACCATACATGTACTTGTTTTTGGAATAAGTTCTGTCAAATTCTATGCAGATTAACTGCCAAATATTATTACATTATTGTCATTGACTTGCAATAGCATTTCTCAACAGTAAAATAAAACTTTTTTTTTGTGAGAGTCACAAAGATCTCGTCCCTTGTTATTGTGTATGTAACAATTACTATAAGGCCATTGCATATGAATAGTTACATTGTATATTATAAAATGCACTAAATAAATCATTAGAAGTAATTGCAATCCCTCACATAAGCACCATACGGGACACAGGGACCAGTAACAAATGCCTAATGTTTATTTAAAAAAAAAAAAAAAAATTTTTTTTATTGATATAGTATAATATGATAAAGGGGACCAACGAATGCTGCTAGCAAAATGTAAACAAATGGAATAAAGTCGTTTTATTACGTGAAAACATTTCGTATCTGTACCATAAATGGCTGAAATTGTTCATAAGATATCAATCTTTAAATAACATACAACATTCACTGCTTTTCATGGCCATACTTATTTTTTTACGCTCAAGAACTCATAAAATCAAAAAAAAAATCAACTCGTCAGTTAAGTTAAGTTTTTTTTTTTAATAAACAGTAGGCATTTGTTACTGGTCCCTGTGATACGGGATAAATATGAAGCTGATTGTGGCAGTCTAATTAATTAAATTCCGGTTCTTAGCCACTACTTTCTAGGGTCTAACCACGTCCTTATTGCAATACTGCAAGATTGAACTCTGACCTAACCTTAACTAAATGACACGATAAACTAGTCTATTTCACTTGAGAACCTCAGAATGTGCATTTTGTTCCCTTCACAAAATCCCAACGCTGGCGAGGGCAAAGATCTGATTGGTTAAAGCAGGGGTCATTGAAGAGTCTTGACAGTATTGCAAGAAGTGCGTGGTTAGACCCTAATTCTTTACTGTTGCTTTTTGTATGATTGCAATCTTGTTTGTAAAATATAGATGTTTCTTTCTTTTTCTTTCTTTTCTTATCTAACTTCGAGATTTCAATTTTCTTAAAAGTAACAGTATAGTAACGATCAGGGTGTTTTCCTGGAGTTGACACCAATTTTATTTAAATTCGACCAAATTGTAATGTAGTGTAATTTTCACCATTTAAAATTACTTTATGAAACAGTCCAAAAAATTTGATTGTCTGGCACCTTTCCTTCCATTCTACAGATGGGGCTCGACTAATTTTAATGTATCTAGGGAAATTTATAAATGAATGTCTATTTCATTGTTTTCAAATCAAGCAAGATATATAAAGGCATAACTAGTGAATGCAATACTTTTCCTGGAAAAGGGTATAATGGTGTTAAAAAAGATTGAAATGCGATTAGAACTCGGATCATGAACGAGCTCTTCTACCAGTTGGACATGTAAACAACACTGAAAATAACTCAATCGGTTGATATTTGAAGGTAGAAATGAAAAAAAAAACCTAACTGTTTTCAAAAGTCTTTGGTTATAATCAATATACTTCTGTTCCAATTTAATTTTCCGCTAAATGCAACAACTATAGTAAAAAACAAGAGGACATATGAACGATTTGTAAATTGAAGGTGGTAACTTCTGTATTAGGCAATGTGATAACATGTGTCTTCATACGGTCAACTTTTGCATTCATTTATCAACTGTGGGTTATTAACTAGCTTTTAGCATGTTTAAGTTTACGAAAAATGTGCATTTAAATAAATATGAAGTTATTACTGGTTTAAGCATAAACGTGCAATTTTTCCCGTTTCTATTTATAAGAGATTAGAAAAGACTTTATTTCAGAAGGCTTATTTGTGTTAAATTTTCGAGCAAATTTCAGAAACTAGTTTAATATTTATTTTCTTGTTTATTTAATCTTCATTTCTGAATCATTGAAGAACTTGGCAAACATGTTAAAATGCACTTCAGTTCACCATGCATCATAAACTAATATGAACGTGTTTTCTATTAAAAAAGGCAGGTTGAGGCGAATTCAGTTGATAAAATCATTTACACTAATCCCATCGTTTCAACAAAATGATTTTCAAATTTAAACTATACATAATTGTCGAATTAATAACGTATGATGAAGTTCCGTATACACCAATCCAGCACAAGATGAAATATTCCCTTTACTTTGAAATCACGTCAGTCTGTTGAGCTCTAGGAACTCTTACCAAAAGCTTTAGCTGTGAAAAATGCAAAGCTTAAAATACTTACACAGTCAACCGAACATTAATTACTATACATTTACCAAGTTACAGGGCCGAACAGACTTAGAACCCCATTCCATGCCAAATTATAGCACGGTATGACCGAAAACCACATTTTATTTTATTTCAACTCTTGTCATTTATCTTTTGTTATGAACAGATTAGTATTTAGGAAAAAATATAAACAATATATTTTAGAAGTGTTATCTAAAACTCAATCTGTGTGTGATGTAAGTTATAGTGTTGGTGCTATATCATTTCTATCAACACCTCCACGTTGTCATATTTTCATATCCTGATAATAATCTTAATGGGTTTAACACTTTTCTTTACATGATTTGTGAAAAACTTATTTTGTAAACCTGATATATTCCTGTTAAGAAACCATGTTAGATAATAAACTTTTAAAAATAAACAAACCTTCCTCAATTTTGAATTGCATGATATCAAATACTGTATATTCGTTTACAGCTGGTGTAGTACATACAAAAATCGAAGGTCATATTTTCAAGGAAGTAACAGTATCAATCCTTTAATAAGTATAAGCTCATCTATAAAATCATTGATGAACTGCAACGCGACGAGCTGACCCACTACCTTCTAAGGCAATGGTTCCCAACCTGGGGGCCATGGCCCCCTAGGGAGCCATGGGGTGTTTGTCAGGGGGCCATGGCGCATGAGGATGTATATCGTTTTATCTCTAGCCCAAATTTTATTTATCTATATTTTGCTGTGTAAGGTCTGTAGTTGCTTGTGGTCAAATGCATCTGACCTCCTGATGATGAGGAGGCACAAGACAACAACCCGTGCGCTATATTCCCTATTTTGCCCTGGTTTTTAATAGAACAGGGGGCCATGGCTCTGGGAGCTTGGTGAATTTGGGCCACAGCTTGAAAAAGGCTGGGAACCACTGTTCTAAGGGATCATCCACGAAAATTTAGCTCCGAACAATCCGTATGATTTCATGGAAGTGGACTTATAATCAATTGAATACCTTTGTCTACAACATTTTAATTATAAAACATAATGTGGTATCTGCCATATATGCATTAAGGTTTAGCGACTCATTGTCAACTTCGCTTCGCTTAATCCGTGTACATTTGTTCCATCAATATGAATTTTATCACTCCCACAAAATATATTACATGAAATGTGTTTTTTATTAGCGTAGTTTTCGCATGGATGATATAATAAAATTAACATTTTATATTCAATGTTTAGTTTATCAACCGTGGTACAATTCGTGTGAAACATTTTAATATTTACATGTACTTTAAAATGCAACTTGGTAGATATGAGGTTTGTCAATCCAGTATAAAGAATATATAAGAATATGTTTTGATGATATAGTAGGGACACAATGTCCAGTCCGCGTATACTTTAAACGATCTCAGCGCTGAGACACTGTGGTAGTGCCTTAAATCCAAACACTGTTTCTAAGAGCTAACATCATTCGAGAATACGCGACCAGGTTTTTATAATAAAGTCCACTGTTTCATTTCCGGGCATTTTTGTGTTACTCTTACCATTTACATATGTATACATTATATGATAGTTTTATAGTTGTGAAAAAAACCCGCTTCACATCCTCAAACCACACAATCACTATGAAAATCAAAACGTTTCAGATCTGCAAGAAGATTCGAACAACATATTATTAATATTTTGGCAGAACTATAAACTATAAAGTAAATTTTATTGTTTATGTCGGCCTCGTTTCATTATATTTGTCTTAGAGATAACATCAGATTTTTTTCATATTACAAGCTATGTCTGATAGTATCGTGATAATACAAAAAAAAGAAGTGCACGCAATAAAAATTATTTTCATAAAGAGGCATTACAAATTTTTGGGGAATAAGTAATCACCAGAAATTCAAAGCCTTTAGTGTAAAACTATATAAACACTTAGATCGGTACCTTCATTGGAATGCACTCCATATGAAGCGATGAACCAATCTATGCTGAACCTATAGTATCTGTTGTTAAATTGACATTATTCCAGTGTAACCATCATTTAAAGAAGATTATGAAAGTAACTGAATCTTGAAATCAAATATTACGAAATTTAATATACACCAAACGTTGAAAACTGAATATCAGATATCAATTACAGCAGTGTTTTCGGAAAGTTAACTCTTGGGAGTACACTTTTACAGTACCTTCAAAGACAACTATCGGACAGACAATAAGACCTGATGTTGTTAAGGAAGGCATGTGAAAATAAGTAACCGATACAATTTTTTTTTACTGATCTAATGAACTGACAACCTCCGATCTGATACAATAATTTTAATCGGTGACATTATATAGCAATTTCTATGATTTTTCTAAGGTAAAATTAATCAAACGAACAAGATAGGAAAATTGTTCTAAGACTAAGTTAACTTTCTACTATATTGGATCATACTGTAGAAATACATGATGTTATGATAGGTAAACCAGAATAATGTTCACTGCTTATAATAAAATAATGAATTTATAAAAAAAATATATAGTCAAGCTTGGCAATATCGTTTATGCAGTAATAACCATTAATACAAATCTTACTTAATTGAAAATCCCATGATTTTATTCACAGGCTATTCAGAATTACTGAAAATATTGCAGTAATGTTCATTATGTCAAATCCATTATAGCTGCTCCAAATAGACCCCATGTAAATATCTGATTGCAGTTAAATACAATCAAATGCATTTACAATATCATCATTAAGAAAAGAGTTGCTATGATTCATTGCCGTTCAACTCATAAATCAAAATTTAATGCAGTTTTATGCACCACGATCGATGGACAAACAGGCAATGTGCATTCATTAAAACCATGGACTTAGGGAAATAATGAAGTGAGAGTCTATCATCAATTTCACACAGATAGAAAACGTAATCACCAGTAAATCGACCCGCAGAAAAAATTGAAATAAATTCTACGAACTTCATATTGATTTGTCATTTCTTTTTAAATACAGACCCGAGGTTATACACGTACATTTCCGGTTCCAAATTAACTTCACGGTCTTTGCGTATAATATAGCGATTCCACTTGGCGTTGTAAATAAACAGATATGAAAGGCACTGCGAAATCGGCATTTCTGCTTAGTTCTTTGCAATTTTTACTCAAAAGTTCGGTAGCAGTACAAACTTATTATATATTATATACACGTAATTACCATACAGATACACGGAACAATTTCAAATGGTTGTCTAACATTGGTTTGATTCTCGCAGTATCATAGCATTATGTAAGAGTCTGATTAGGGTTCTTAATTACACACCTCTTTGTTGAAGTTCCTGTAACAAATTATTTTTTAATTCAAGTGGTGGGATTTCTATAGTTTGGAATTACTTCGTATTTAGTTCCTTAAGACTAACTCATAAAGTTAACATTCCAGCTCTTATTTTAGGATGATTACATGGCCAAAATTGCAGATAACTTAAGCTTCCTCGCACACAGCTGAGTTATTTATGGGTTAGCGAATATCAGAACCACTATCGTTAAACAATACATAAGTTATTAATACAAAAAATTCATCCATTTTTGTGTACAATTAAGGCACCTGTTCCTTAAATGTAAACCCACTGGATTTTAATTTCATAAAGAAAATAACAATGTACTATTTCGCCACAGATTTTAAAGTGCACTCAAAGGTTTATTGCAGTAATGAATAGGTTTTTCTTATGTGTAATCATTATAATATTCCATTTCTTGACGCCTTTCTGGTTTTATTGATATTTATCACCAAATTTCGTTTCAACATTCTGGTGGGTTGTAAACTTACACGAGTTTGACATTGTTTGAGGGTTGGATTCTGGTTTATTTGTAATGGTATGTAATTTTGTGTTCTAGGTTTTGTAACTTATTTGATTACTTGCATGATGCATTCATATTGTCAGGATAACTTTTCTTTCAATCATATCGATTACCAGTGGAATAGAACTATGCAAGAATGCATCTAAATTCAACCAGGATGAAAATCGAACTACAGAAGAGCTGGTTGAAGAATGAAATGAAAAACGCCACGAATTATACTCTTAGCTCAAGCTATATATGTATGAGAACTGTTTGCCAACAGTATATAGAGTACTATGAAATAATAACTCAATATCATATCTTTCTATAAAAATGGTCGATAATATTTTTGAAATGTTATCATTTACATAAAGGCAAGAGAAGTTAATTAACTACATCCACGCAATGTTTGGGATGTCAACACCTGTTTTGGTGAAGAAGCCACTTGGACTGGTGACACGCAGTAATTATTACGCAAAGATTTAATTATCAATGTGTTAAATATAGAAATGTTTGATTAAAATAATGTAAAACAAACCCTCCTGCTGACACAACGCGATATGCAGATCATAATCTTGACAATATCTGGTTTCTAAATCTTAAATTATTCACTTGACTAATTGTATAGACACATTTTGAATAAAACAATATGGATTGCATAAAGAATTTGAATATAATCATATCTGAGATGGCAACTTTCTTTAGAAAACATTTTCCTCAAGACTTCATTATATTGTAATGCATTCACAACTATTTACTTCAGATCCATTTAATTAATAAATGAAGGGTCTGTTCATTTCTGTAAGTAGGAGTGAACAAACATGCGGTTTTGTCCTGAAATTACTTCAGAATGGATACAATTTGAAGAGAAAATTGAAAAGAAGTAAATGCGATTCAACTTGTGATTCCATTTAGCACAGAGACACGATGATTACCACAAACCACTGCTAAAAGTGTTCGAAGGGTTCTGCCTTTCTTCTAATATTGTTATATGATTTGTCAACCATGCAAGTTACACCAAACTGACTACTGATGTCTTAAACTTTTACCTATAGCAGATTTTGACGCATGTCAGGTTTTTTGGACAGAGGAATTACGTACAACTGACCAATTTAAACCATCACTTAACACAATCTCCACTTAAAGAGTTTCCGTATACATAGTTATAAAAGATCACCATAAATATGTTCACAATATGCGTTAAGCAACGTGTGTCACTGACAGTAAGTAATACAGTAGAAAATCGCTGAAAAAGAAATAACATCGCCAAAAAATGGACTTAACAGACAATTCATTTCTTAGCGCCTTGAACACAGAGTAAACTAAACCGCAATTTTTTCGATATCTCGTGAATAACATCGATCAAATAAAAGTCCCTTACCTGTTGCAACCGCCTTAAATCACAAAATTAATCCGTTATATAACAAGTAAATTATTCGCTAATTGATAGCGGACGTTATTGCGGAAGTTTATTAGGAATTTCCAAAAGTTTCCAGATATAGATAATGACAATTATTATAGTTATTAACACGTTTCTTATTTATTTACAAATATATATACACAAGATATCACTTATTTCACTTAATGTCACAAACTGAGGTCAACTTGGCAATATTAACCGTTTTCCAACCAATATTACATATTATAAACTACAGTAGAGAAATATAGTGATTCAAACCAATTCTAAATCGTTTCTCACGTCTCTCAGTCTACCAAACATTGATTCTGCTTCTTTCACTTTAACGACAGTGTGAAATTGGAAGTTGTCATGTGATTACAGTAACCAATCAAAATTCGTCTATTGAAAGTTAGAAATAGTGGCGCGAGCAATAAATATCAGCCTTAAATACATATATATCTATAAACGATAGCCACCAGACGACAAGAAAGAAGCAGGCTGCTGAGAGAACCGCGCGTCTTACACTATATATACATTATCGGCTGCTTCTATTTCCCGCCAACACTTGTACGTATGTCGACAAATATAACTTATTGTTATGCCGTTAATAACCATGAACATTCTACGAAGAAGATGTTCGTACATAAATCAAAGCAAGATTCCATCACTGATTAGATAAAATACTAAGGTTCACTTTTCTACAGGAATCCGCGTACCTTATATGAAAGAGATGAGATGCGTATATTATATTTCGACTGTTATTAAGGTACTACTAGTATTTTCTTAAGTTTATATTAAATTAACTTTCTCGATTGTCGTTGTTAAACCACGATTCAGTGGGTTAAAAATAACCTGATTCTTAAACACAAACATTATTTTGACAAAATCGATTCTGCCGATATTTTTTTATGTCTTTTGCTAGTATGTCCATTGCTACAAATTCAACTACAATACAGACATTCAGATTCAATTGCTGTAGGTTTTACTGCCGTACAGATGGGAATGACAACTATTACTGTATTCAACTTTCAAAAGATATATTGAAAAATACACCATGCATGTACATTGTATTGCTTTTCATACGCTCATATGAATGCGGGGCGTATATTGGCCTCACCCAGGTTCGTCCGTGCATAATTGCTCGTAAACACAATACAGGACACAATTCTCAACGAATTTTTACGAAACTTGGTGCGAATGTTTGTAATCCCACATGGATGAACCCTATTTGAAATCAGCAAAATCGAAAAATATTTACCATGAAAACGCGTTCAATTCTATATACATTGCAAGCGCAATTTTTGATGGAACTTTGTGTGAGTGTTTATTATCACTAAAAGACGAACTCTATTGAAAATGGGCACAAATTTGGTATGAGTTGTTTCCCTTGTTCTTAAAATCATGTTCAGTTCTTAGCTTGTAAACACTCTAGCAGGTTCAATTCTTGACAGATTTGTATCTCCCAAAAATAAATCCTATTGAAAATCAGCAAAGTTGAAACATATTTGCCATGAATTAATGTACTTTATCTTTGCTTGTTAACTCTTTATCGGGCACACGTTCTTAATCATCCAAGGATGAACCCTTTAGAAAATCAGACAAAAATTGAAAATATTGATTATGAGTTATTGCCCTTGTTCTTGAAATCGTGTTAATGTATAGCTTGTAAACAACCATAAAGAATTTGACAAACTTGGAATGATGTTAGTTAGTTGTTATGCCATTTTTGTTGAAAAAGTGTTCAATTTTTATCCTGTAAACAATCTAGAAGGCACGAGTTTAGATGGATTTTGACAAAACTGGGTTACATTGTTCCAGTATCATTCCAAAAAGTTCTAAAGTAGTGTATGACTGAAGGTTGAATTTTTTTTCTGTAACTGTCAATTATTTTTGTTTAAAATCAAAGCTGCCAGAGGGCGTATATTACCTTGCCTGCTTAACTATCTGGAACTAATCTATTCACATAAAAACTTGTGGTTTTACTGGTGTTCTCAAAATTGTGGATAATTCATTATATAAACTTTTAAGATGGCATTTTTAAAATTAGTTTTGAGCGGAGTGAGTTTTCGAGAATTTCAATGTTTAATAGGCCTCACTATATCATTTAGTTGTACGTCGTTAGGTGTCCCCAACATTATAAAGATTTGGGATAATATGCTTCCATCTGAAATAACTTTTATTTTGTTCAAATGAGAGAACATTTATTCGAAATATCATTCTATCGTGACAGTATTACAGTGAAACAAACTAAATTGAAAGAAACATTTTAATGTCGCCTTGAAATTTTGTTTACGCTCTAAAATAGCCAATCGAATGTAATCTTGAAGTACAATATGCCTTAATTTCTTCTTTGCTTCAGTTCAAACCAAGCTGAAATGAATGCGGTTTTCCTTGATATCTAATGGTGAAACTTTCTCCAAAGTCTTGCTTCAGGCTACATTTCCTTCATTCTACATATTATGAGGCTTTTACGTGTAAATCTTCTTACCATTTCTATTATTGTTTCGGTCCGTTGTAGAATTGTCAGTTACGCAACAACTCTGGTTAATCCAATATTAAAATACGATAAAATAAAACAAATGGAATGCTCAAAGCGATATTTTACATGACTTTTTCATTCGACACCCAACATTATCAGATCACCAAATACCACTGTCTGACCTAACCAGCCAATGCGATAGAAAAACTTTTAAGTAGAATGGTCCGAAGACCGTTGACTTTCAGATAGAGATAGAGTTTGATAGAGAGTAATCTATGTAAGCGCAGAGAGCGAGCCGATCTTCAGCATCCAAATTTAATGATGAATTTTCCTTTTAAGGATTGTTTTGGTCTCGATCATTCGATTGGTCGATCGGCCGTATTTTTGCAATAAAAAGTCTAGCACCGTGTGTATGTGGATTAAATCATGATAAAAATCGCAAAAATACAATCATTATTTTTTAATGATTAGTTTAATCTGATTTTGTACTTCACTTCAAGCAAACATTTCGACCACGGACCTGTGTGTAGAGCGAGAATTACTGAGACTAAATGTAAGAGTAATTTACAACCTTGTTATTCCTTTAGTTAATCCGTTCGTTAAAACACGGATTTCAAATATGTCAAATTAGGAACACATTTATCTCCCGATAGCAGATGTTCTTAGTAACACAGATTTTTAACCAATATATAATTTTCTGATTATGTCTTTTTAAAGTTAGTAAGTCACACAAGAACTATAATCACGATTCGTTTGCCACAAACATTAAAACTTCACACCTTTTGGTTAGTCTTTCTGATTGGTCATCTACAGTTGAAAAGGGTCAATATATTTGCATTCTAGAGTCATCTAAACGACTCTCGATACCGAAAATTGGCCCATTTTCCTACTCGGGATAAACATTTAAAAGGATATATATTGCTCAATACAAGCAAGCAGGGATGTATCACTATTTACTGTATATTGCAATGATTATTTCATGAACAGAAGAAGAGTTACGTCATATTTTCATGTTGTTTTCTGATTGTTGATATTTATTCATTCTGGATATCAGAAATTCAACTTAATGTAATATAAATTTTCGAAAATATGAAGTCCTGTGATAAAGAGTCAATTGGAAATTTAAAGTCTTAATACAGGTAAAAACCAACGATCGGTGACTTAATTTTACTATAGCTTTGTCCGTCTTAATTACGTCAATGAAATATGGAATATATTATCGTGTCAAATTGTGGTAGACTTGATACCGTACACTTCCAGATAGTTGACAGAAATGTTGTTCCAAGATAATCTCTAAGGTCCCTTTGTAACCTTCCGAGCTGTTCTATTCTGGGAACACCGTCCTGAGTGAAGCGTCTCATTCTTGATTTGTCTTCGGCATCTCAAAACCATTCTTAATGCAAGTTCAACTCATTTTCATGTATTAGGAACAGCATGGCCAATTCTGTTACACCAGGTCTCATACAGTGTTTCTAATTACTGGACTATGGGGGGTCAATTCTATTTAAAAAATAAATTATTTTTTAGCAATAAAATTTCCGAGATGTGTTGTTGTCAATAAGAGATGGCATTCCAGTAATTCGTATTTACTACATAATTTTTTTACAGGCATACAACTTTCGAGTTGGTCGCAAAGTGCATATTTAAAGACGGCGGCTATAGTTTACTACAAAATTTTAGCAGGGCAGATAACATAAAAATCATGCAATGAATAATGCAAGCAACATACACCTGCCAACTATCCAGTTGAAGATCCAATAAGCCACTCGTGCACTTGTTGCTTAACATTATATGACGTGGGTGTGAATTTCCACGTTTCAAATCATATTGAAGTTGTTTACCAACTTACAGTGCTCACTCTTGTCTATGGCTTTAAGAACTACATCCATCTTCATGTGAAGCGCATTGTCTTGTGTACTTTGCGAGATGCAGGTTCTTACAGTGCTGTGAAACTCAACAATATACTAAAATATTTCTACGGGAAATAAAGTGGAACATTGAAAAGTGATGCCTATCTTAAAAATTGAAGACGATAGACGATTAATGAAAGCCAATCACGAACGATCCAAACCGTAAAACAAATCTAGAAATCCATGTGAACACATTGGTAAGCTACTGAAGTTGTTATTTGTGGAAGTATATCAGTATGAATTATGTCACTAAGTCAATGTTAAAGTTCAATTCTCAAGACTCTCTCAAAATGTCTTGCTTTTATCTTGGCGATTTCAATAATCCATCAAGAGGTAGCCACAAAGTTGTTCTGTGATAAAAATTTTGATTTTTTCTGGGAGTGATTTCACTTGCCACCAAGAAGCCAATTATATATAACGGCTACATTTTGTAAATAAATTTATCAGAAAAAACGTTTCATTGACAGATATCTTGATAAACATATACAAACATTCGAAACAAAAACCAAATATTAAAAACGATATAACCATATTTCAATGTGGGTGGTCGTTATAATTCAGTTTGAAAGAGCGTCTTCAAAGACTGAGATCGAATAGAACTGGTTACATTTAAAACAATGACCTACATTAATTGTTGTCTTAAAATTGATTACCGAATTAAACACGCATATCAGAAAGTATATCAACACGAAATCCATCGCCATAATAGAGGTTCCCATACCAAATATCCCTTGTTCTTGTTGCTTTGTGTACTGTTACAAAAACGTATTCCGTATAATACGAAAGTAAAATCTAACTGATAAATAACTTGAAAATCAGTTTGAAACTAAATATAGCTGTATCATTAATAGAATGCACACGACACTTTGATGCAGTTTATGGATTATTGAAACCAAAGACTAACGAGTTGATGTGTTAAAATCGAAGAGGAATAATTAAACGGAGTATTTTATGACAAGTGAATGATGGTTGTTTTTCTCATGTTAACAATCGATCCATTGATGTTGCACCACGTAAACCACCTTCACACCATTTTAAATTACAGTATTAGATCCTTATCTATATTCTATTTAGCTTATTTACCGTTTGACTAGCGAGCTATGACATTAGCACATTTCTGAAACAATTGATGTTAGTATCATGCAAAGTTAGTTTTACATACCTAGGTTTGGTCTGATGCACGTAATTGATTTGTGTTAATTGGTGTGTTACATTCCAACATCATTGTCGTTTTTAGTTGAATACAGACAAACTATGAACTGGTATAGAGGATGGTAATGTCACCCAACAATGTAAGTCTTGTTGTAATGACCTCTCAACATGACTATCTGTTTGCTTTTCAGCCGATGATCACCTAAGCACTGTTCACCCCCTTTTATTAATTACGAAGAATATTATCATAGGTCCAGCACCTGATAGGTATTGCTTGTTCACTTTTTTTTATATTTACGATATGTGTACATGTGTTCAATATGTAATACCCCTGACCCACTTCCAGCTGTTTGATCTAGCTTAAATTTAGCATGTACAATTATTTATATCTCTATATATAGATTATGTAGAAAATTACAGCTCTGAAGCTATCAATATCAAAAGGCAGGGAAAGATCAGCAAAGGCATCATCCTCCTGCAGAACAACGCTATAGTCCACAAAGCGTGAGTCGGCAGATCTGAGGCACAGGCTATGAACCACTCCCCATCCTCCTGAACTTGCACCATCAGACTCTCTCTCCCAGCCTCGAAGTTGTTTTTGAAAGGAAAGCAATTCCAGATGATGCAGCCTTGATTTCTAAAGTCACGTCGTAGTTGGAAAACCAACGTCGGGTGTTCTACAAAAAACAGTTTCCAGGGCTGCATCAAACGATGTGAGAACAGCATGACTTTGTAGAAAAAGACTAATAACTGTTGCAAGTTTCTATGGAAGGTGTGTCGATACAATATTAAGAAAATGTCTACACAGTATAATTAAAATGGCATACATTAAATTAATTAATCCTATTAAAATAAAGTTTTAAGTTACATTATTTCACACCAGTAATGAATCCAGTAATAACTAAAACACTAGAATTCTTCATTTCTTTTATTAGGTTACATTTCAGAAAGTGTACCGATTTCTCTCTTCCTTTGGGTGTTTATTGAAATGGGAGGGATATTCTAAAAAGAAAAATCGTTTATAAGATTACATCCTTGATTTTATTTAAAAATTCAACAAATATGAGTTTAATCATACTTAGAGTTTATTTATTTTAAAAATCTGATACCGTTTAAAGTTGACGTGTACTGTGCAGTTGTTTGGTGGTCGGTGTAATATCTCAATTAGCTTGAACACATGTGTATGATCAAACTTATCAGTAGGTCAGCATTGTCAAAGGACCTTTATTTGTAATTTTCCTCGAGGATCTCCCTCTTTGGCATTCTATGTTGACTACGGTACAGTGTTTAAAGAAAGATTTGGGATAGGCGTGTGCATTTAAAGGCCCAATCGCGAATAGTTATCCCTAAAACAACTGGTGCAGGTACAGGATGTTGTTAGTTAAGGGGATATACCAGCTTCATCCACCTCTTCCCGAAGCTCTAGCGCTAGACGACACCCTGCTTGGTTGTCAGCCGTATATTTCAATGTCAAATTAAGTCATGGCTTCGAAAAGTCCTTTAAAAGTAGGTTGAGGCGTCCTTTTTTCAAAGAAAGATATCCATACTTGATTACTTTGGGTATTAACTTTTTATGCGCCGCTACATTAAATCATCGACCACTGGATGCGTCTTGGACTGAAAAGGCAAAATACGCTTGGAATATCAGTGTAAACTGCTGTCTGTTATTGACACAATTTATTTTACTAGCATGGAAGCCTGTGATCACTGAGAGATGCATTTTCCTGCTCATTTGTATTTGGTATTTCAGTTAGCTGCTATAGCAACGTTCAGATGATGTTGATGTAACCATATTTTCATATTCTTGTAAAATATTTGAGATAAACTAGCACTTGCCATGACAGCATTATATTTGTTATGGATATTTTTTTAAAAACATCAATAAACCTAATCAAGAAACCACCAAAATTACGTTTATCCGAACAGCCCTATTACAATGATAATCATTAACATCATCAATGACATGGAATGGACTGTGTTTGTAACTGATATTTCAAAATCAGACCAGACGAGTGTATCAGGCATATTATCCCATCCGAATTTCAATAAACTTTTTAGCGTTGCTAGCTCTTATAAATCGTTTATCTGTTTTAATCTCAATGAGCTCACTGTTCAAGGGTGTGGCAATTACTCAAGTAAAAGAACGAGTTGCATTTTGTTAATAAATGTATTTACAAATTCATCATGGTGTACATTCGTTGAAGATATAAGCTAGTTATAGACTTCATTATTTTCAGAAAATATTTTTCGATAACCTGGAGGTCAAAAGATACTATATCCAGATGACACGTTTATTCTTGGTAAATATTTCAATATAAAACAGCCATCAGAGAAATTGTTGCCAAATCCAGCATTAAAAATATAACTCAGTAAATAACAATCTAAATTTAAATCATGTGTTTTTATGATTCTAATTTCTGTTGTCTTTGAAGATAATTGTAAGATGTGATTCTCTTACCTGTTTAGATTTTGTAGATGAGAAACTAGAATTCATCCTAGATCATTGAATGAATTTTCAAGAATAACTGATCAGATAAAGGGCGTTTCATATACGTATAAACAAATATTATTCGCATAATGATGCTTATGACACTTGACTTTACCATTGCTAAACACGATATCTTTATAACGTTACTAGTATAAGTGTATTATCACTGTGGCTGTTATGCCCTATTTCGGATGCCAAATAAATGTTGTTTTTTAAACAAATTATACTAAATTAGTTTGCACACACGACAATGAGGAAAGTGATTGAACACGAAAAGGCCACATTAAACCGTAAATATGTACTAGGTTATGCTGACCTGGTGTATATGTCGTAATCATTGATTTACTTGAAAATAAGAACGATTTTCCATGAATCAATTTTAGTAATTGAGTAAAAAAAAGTTACGTTTTCAAGGGAATAATAGTGTATTGTTTCTTAGAGTAGTAGACGAACACCCATTAGGACTGACAACGTCTGTTCTTTACGACTACTATGATACCCATGTAGAATAAAAACAACTTCATTTTAATCTAGTTAACACGACAATTCCATAGCCATTATTGTATTAGCAATGATTTATATCAGACGGCAATGTCTCCCTAGAAGCTAGTTCCAATCCTCCAGATTCAATCGTAAACCATTTGTCCTGTAAATTATGGGCATACATGCTGCTATTTGTCGAAGAACCAGTTTATTGCTTGTCTTAAGTATCTTACGCCATGATTGTATTGATAAATAATTGCTTATTCAACTTCAAATGCGAATGCCAAGTCTTGTAGAATAATTCTTATATTATGTTTAAATTTATTATCAAATCGATGAATGATTTTCGATTGAATTAAGTGTGCATTTGGTATAGATATCTTGTCAAAGCTGTTTATTTTTTATCTTACTGGGGTGGAACAAAGCATCCATTATATGCCAGATTATTTCCAACCCATGTCACTTTCCGTAAATTCTACATGACTCTTCTGGAGAGGATGGGACAAATCCACTTACAGAGAGTTTTCTATTGAAGTCCCTCCACTCACGATATCAAAGCGATTGTTGTAACAGTTGGTCATTGTGACATTAACCCGACAGAAATCTTGCTTCAAAGATGAAGTGCATTTTTCTTTGGGTTAAAGACTTTACATCCAATATATTATTCTTAAATACATAATACCATACATACCCATAATTTATAGAAATATGTTAATATATGTTTACGACAAAAGTGGAATATAACCAAACCCTATTTTTGCCCAAGCGAGTCATTTATTGACTCCCAACCATATCCTGCTGTTTAATCCAACAGATCACAGTCATAATTGAACTGAGCAAATGAAGACTGTCATGTCGTGCGCAATAAAGAACAAATTTGGAGATATTAGGATATTAACATAACCTTTCGGCAGCAAGGTACAGGTATGATTAACACCCCAAAAAGTAAAGCGTAGTATCAATATGAATATCAAAAAAAAAAAAAAATGATGGACAGGTACCAATGCGAATCGATTGTAGTTTGAATATATCAAATTGTGCAAAATCAATAAAATGGTTCTATGAACTAATAACAATCAAGTTGGATGGTTTAATTATTTCTCATTACTCATCTGTATATACAGTATGAGCTTTTAATGCAGCGTGAGAACATTAGTGCTACATCTGAATACGAATAACAAGCATGTTCACAAATTGCGTTGTTACAAAGAGTGTTGAAATATGAAAAGGTTTTCAAACTTAGTTTGACAATTCAATTCATATTCCCTCGGATAATTTAATTTAAATAATGTGTTATGTAAATCATGCAATTTGTAAAATATATTTTACAAGTATGTCTGCAATACAGGCACATTAAAATATATTAAATATAACCAATCTGTATCAATGTACAATCATTATTTAAAGCATAATAACTTATCAACAATAACTCTTGATTGTCACGTAATAGGATATAATATTTTAACAACGGTACGCGTAATCCTATATTTTCAGGATTAGTTACTGACCTAACAAGGTACCAAATTTCGCATGGTGTGGCATGCAAATATCATATATCTAGCTGTGAAAATCAGAAAGTAACAAATGAAGTGTCAACATTTTTCGGGATCACTGAAAAAGATACTGACAATTTACTCAGGCCAGCCATTCCAAAGATTGTCGAGATGGAGGTCGATTTTGAAAATAATCATCCAAAAAGTGGAAATTCCGTATATCTGACTGAAAATCGTTGAGGATGGTTTTCTGCAGTCACAATAACAGATGCCGGACTTGACATTTTAATCAGGTCAGAATTTTCAAGCATAGGGAATTCCGCATAGAAGAACGAGATCATTGACCTCGTGGACGTATCAGTTTCTGGTTATGTGCGATATTTTCAGGAATGAAACGACCACTACAAAGGAAGCAACTTCAGATTCAATAAGAGCCGTCGTCCAACCCATGCAATAATGTGTAGCCCACCCATCTTAAGAAACGTAAAGGAGCACGTTTACCATCCTTCGTCTAAATATACCTTAAAAATAAGTTTTTTTTTTAGCTAATTATGTTCACAAGTCATGGTCAATAATTAAGCCTTCGAAATTCATGGGTGTCCATATTTATCAGCTTTTGAAAGTAAATAATACGACTGAGTTTTAATGAGACTATGTCTTATAATAAAGAAAACACATAAAGAAATTGAAAGACAAATTTATAGGTCGAAGCATATTTGAATCGATTATGGGATGTTCATGCAGATTTAGTTATTTTTTTCAAGACCCGAATCAACCGCCGAAAAAACTGAATGTTCTCCTTTAACTTATATTCAGTTTTAAAAATTCAAATGATATGTTAAAAAATCTTACTTTCCACAAAACCTCCACGTTATTGCGTGCGCATCGGAAATGATCATGATTTCTCGTGTTAAGATAAAAGATCATTTCAGCATATCTACTCACATTTACTCGTTACTTTCTATCAGAACATGTTTTGTGAACAATTCTAAATGAAAAACAACATTATTAAGCGATTTTTTGATTAGTGTGTTGTTTTACCACGTTTCTCTCGTTCATCATCCTAATTTAATGACGGTTCTGCCAGAGAAAGGATAATTGTATAATGTTTCAATGTATCTGATGCCATTTTCAATGTTTATATAAACGAAAGAACGCTAAACCTATCATGACACAGTAATAATTAAAGAAATGTTCAATTCCCAGATTGGGACCATTGCGTACAATGAATCAAGAGTCAAGTTAGGTACAATCCAATAAATGTAATCATCTTTAAGTTAGGTGGCTCCAGCTTGGTAAATCTGGTCCACTGTGGTCTGCGTTTTGCTCAATTACACTCAAATTGTTTCTTTAGATTTTTTACCAAAGAATGTATTTAAATCAATTTAGGAACTCTAACTGAAACTTGAAATAACATCAAGAAGCGTTCTTCGATGATCCTGGTACTCGGTATTTCAGAGAAATTTATTATTGAACTGTACGGTAAGACATGTGCAATTAGTGAATCTTATATAATATACATTAATGAGCTCGACAGATAAATTAAACTTCTTTGGTAAAATATGACTAGAACTAGATTTTGTTGTTTGGATCATCCTATACTTGACATCGACAATATACCGATTTCTGTGTGCTCAGGATGTGTACCCAAGAATATTTACCTCATTGCACACATAACATTAAAAGTGTTCTTTCCGAATCGCTAAAATATGACTTTAATTGCATTCCATTTAATCAACATGGCAGTCTTGAATAACAGTTATGATTATGGACCAATACATCTTTAACAAAGCTCTATAGGGAGTATTAACATAGGTGTATGAATTTTTAATCTAGCAATAACATATAATCTTTTAAGTCATGTTCCCTCGATATTTAATTACGGCAACCACCATGGTTATTTTTTATTGTATGTAACAAACTGATATTGTCCTAATGAATAGGATCAGGGTATATTTCTAGGAACCTGTTTGGTTATATATATGTACAACAACATTTGCAATGAATAGGAAAGACTAAAATAAGTGCAATATCTTATTACATTCTTTGACGAGCTATCTTTTCCTAAAACACAGGTACAACGTTTGTCCTTATATGATTGTTAACGGAATAAAAGCATTAGAAAAAAAACCTTTTAAAATACAACTAGTGAAAGCTTGGCATTATTTTTACCATAGATATAAGAAATGTGACCAGAAAAGGTTATCTTATTGTGCAAATAATGAGTAAAATACATAATTTATAAATTAGCCGCAGTTGACATTTATTTTCATGTGTCTTGCTGTTACTTCTATGGAACATAGATGTCGAATCATGATAAAACAGTTTTTTGCAATTCTGGACATTCTACGATTAACTTGGTTATACTGACTTTCTATTTCAACTGAATTTTCTCTGGAAATTACAGCGGCAGTTATCTGGGAAGCTATGAACCAAACACGGCAATACGGTGCCAATTCCATTTATGTATCGACTGGGGACTGATATTTCCTGCCTGATTTCCTACCATACAGACATTCAGTGCATGAAACGATGTAAATAAGTACAAGCAGTGGGGCCTATTGTTTACTGTATTTCCAATTAGACACTGCACCACTAATCATTGTATTAATTAGGAAATCAATAATTTCGCACCTTACTGTACGTCGTGGGAGTACTTGATTATAATTCGTGTGGATTCATAAAATGGCGACTTTCTCATATGTTCAAAGTAACTACTGGGGCACCAAAGTTACAGATAGGAATAGATTTAGGGTTCATTCGCACTTAACAGTTTAGCAAAAGACAGACAATACATAAGCTACATCAGTCACCCGTTTTTGAATGATCCGTACCAAATTTTGAACTGCAAAAACAAACAGATTGAAAAACCAAATCAAGTTTGTCTTCTAAAAATAAAACTATTTATTACACAGAGGAACTAACATTCCGTTCCGGCTATAGATCATCCGGTTTAACGATTTTCCAAATAGATGAACCTTGCCTTCCAAAATATTTGCAAAATTGTCAGGTGTCACATGCAGCAAGTGATAAACATGCATATCTTTATAATTGAAGTCATATAAGTGTAGGCTAGGTATAAATCACTTGGTATAAAAAAAACCGCTAATTCTTAAGACATAGCCTGATAACAACAATGCAACGAAAATTACTTGTATTTAATTATTGATTGAAAACAATGTATGTGACTCTGAAGGGAAGTTTTGCTAATGTACACAATGAAAATATCTTATATCTGTTCATATTTTTTGATTATTTTTAATCGAAACTGTAAAGCTGTTGCAGTACCAGACGTACTTCGCCAACGAGGAAAGCCGAACTGTTAATATTTCAAAAGTCATTGCGAGAAGAAATGGTATGGTAGTCTTTTATTGGGTGATGAATAATATATATACGATGTGATCTATTGGTCACTTAATGGTCATGTTATATACTTTATATTAGACCATATTGTTTTTGTTTATGTGAAAAAAGATAATGATCATTAATAATGTAAACGGTTTGATTGGTTTTTACACGTTATTGACACGTACATGGTTAAAGCCACTGTATTGTAAAGCTGTTTCACTTCGAGACTATTTAACATGCGCAGTTTTTAGACTAGAACCACTGCAGTGTACTTATTAGAATCAGGAGGATACAGACAATGTGACAAATATATGTAGATATGAAATAAGCCTAATAGCTATTCGGTGCTTCCAAGATTGTGGAAGGCTCACAAAGCGAAATAAAAAACATGGCATTGATAATAATTCAGCTGTTGGGAACCATTCTCTTTCAAAATTATCACAGATATATTTCATGTTGTTTCAAACTCTGAAATAAAAATTGTACAAGTACTACCCCAAACAAAATAGTGTGTCAAAATACAATACCAGAGCAAATTATTTCAACGTGTCATCCACTACTTTGACCACCACTAGCAATCGTTTCCCAATCCAGAGATCGGTTACGAATCTCATCTATAGGTATCTGCTCCCAAGAAGTGACTATCCTGCCTTTCAGTTTATGTTCAGTCAGTTTGTCCAGCTGGCGTCGGTAATGACTCTGGACCATTTGGGATTTTGTGAAGGAAAATGTGTACTAGGGTCAGTGGGATAACATTTCCTGAACGACTCACAAGCTCAATGATGTTGGCGTTTAAGAACACGATAGAACTGAGAACGTTTTATTGTTGGCTATCGCGGCATTGACAGAGGAAAGAAGAGAGGAATGATTTAAGGTCATATCAATCATATAAATTAATAATTACCTCTGTTCTTTAAATAAGTGAATCATCTATTAATAATCAACGAAAACATTGATTCATTATACAGTTCAAATGGTGCAATAATATTAAACGTTATGCCCACAGATTAAATAATCAAATTAACAACTTGGGTATTTCTTCAATCAAGAAACACCATCGACTATTTGAAAGATAATTATTATATCATAATCAAATATTACAAATTGTAGCCAGGCCCGTAGCCAATGTTTCAATCTTGACCACTTCACTTCCCCTAAAAATTGTCAAGTGTTATTTTTTAAATACATTTATTCATTTTACTGAGCCAAGGGAAGTCTTTGTAAGCAGGCAATTTTAAGAATTTGCGTTTTCAGTCATCTTATTCTCAAAATGTTCTTATGTTGGTTCCCCAGTCTCTACAAACTTTAAAATGAAATGAATGGAGTTTTACGTCTTACTTTTTCTGCACCTATATGGGCTAGTTGAGGGCGGACAAACGCCATACAGTGTGCAATGGGGGAAATTGTGTCAGGACAGCGGCATTAGCCTGCTCTTATTTTCAATTTCCAACTGTCGAGTGATCTTTAACGTGCACAGCCAATAGCACACAGGACCTCGGTTTGTTGTCTCATCCGAAGGACTAAACTTTCCCCCTCGATTGGACGTTTGCTCCCCTAAAGGCAATTGGCAAGCTACGGGCCCGATTTTAGCTATACAGCTGCCTTTTAACTTTTGCTGACTCTTCTAAACACCATTTAGCTTTAAAATTCTTCATCATTTATTGATATGCCTATTGTGAAAAGCTGCTACCCAATTTATTGTTAATGTTTTGGATACAACTTTGGCTGCATTGAATGGCAGATCACTTAAGATAAAATGGCACTTCTTTTCTTCGACAGTATGATGATCAACACGACATGATGCCACGTAAGTTTCTTACAAAGATAGAGATTTCGTGAAATCATGTCTTTGATGTGGGAAGCACTAAAAAAGACATAAAAACAGCTTGTAAATTTATGACCAGTAGAGGCAGTGATATGTAATTTATGGGAGCTAAAATTCCATCAGTTCGTTAGTAACAAGATTAATTTTGATTGAAACGTACTAATTTGATTGATTCGTCACCTTTGAGAGATCATGTTAGCTTCACAAGGCTTTGAGATTATATTTAACTCGTTTTTATACTGCACTAGAGTACTGGCATTCATTGCGTTTAATTTTATTCTGCACTCGAGTCCTATTAATGTTACAATGGGGATGAATTAGATTTAAATCGTGGGAAGAATGTTAAATATAACTTAAAACGATTTCAAATTAGGGTCATTTTGTGAATATGAACTGTGTGGAACCTTTTTAAATTCACCATTACCTTTCTACGGCTACAGTATATGACGCAATAACTGAATTATTTCTTGGTTGATTCGGCTCAAACCTTCAGATATCTTACATAGCTGAAAGTGTCTATATCAAATTCCTGAATCAAAAGCTAATTGACTCTAGATAAACTTCACCTTCGCCAAAGTATATATAATAATAAATATAGTCACCTTCTTTTACTGTATATTATTTCAGTTTACACAGATTCTGACGGATGGTGTAATAAACGCCCCTGTTGTAAGAGCTGACCACTTCATACAAGAAGAAAACATATTGTGATATTTATTGCCAAAGATGTATTCAGTTAGTGAGTATATTCAATTTCTCCTGTATCATATAACACCAATGTGTGGTCATATCGATACACGCGAATTGGTAGTAGAGGGAAATAACTCTGGCTTGATCAAAACATTAACGTTTTTTCGCAAATTGAACTTTAAGTTCAGGTTCTTTTCCTGAGCAGATTATTTCTTCGCAAACTTTAGAATTTCTTATACACATCTTAATATTGAATTATCACAATTTATTCCATTTTTTTTCTGAAATGAAATACGAAATGAAGGGAAAGACCCCGAGGCATTCGTTATGGTAGTTTGTTATTGATCTCTTGACAATTGAATTTCCTACGGTAAAAAGCAGCAGTTCCGGACGCCTGGTTACGTAAATTGCATTTAGAGTCAAAGTTTGTAAATTTCATTTCTTGAAATATATCATGATGACTGCTTGGTTGGAACAATTTTTTTTTTCTGCAATTTAATTACCCCAAATTGTTATCATTTAGATCTCGTGTGTACCATACGTACCTCGTAACCTCCAGACAATGCTTAGCATAAATTTTTATTGGATTATTTCCAAGCAATCCAGCTCTCCAATTTAAAACAATGTTGGTGTCATTAAGGGGAAGGGTTTTATCATGTGCGCTTTAACACCTCGATGTTGAGAAGGTTGCAGTGTCAGATAAACAAATCATTTGGACTAAGTCAATGAATGGAAAAACGAAAATGAACTAGTTATAAGTAAATTGGGCCTGACATTTCATTTACATAATAAGTAAGCCAAAGTATATATAACAATAAAACACTGACAAAACAAGTCAATAGAGTCACCTTCTTCAAGTCAATTGGTTACCACTTTAAGGACTAACGAAGAAAAAAATATGACAAATTCAAATTCTCCTATATTATAATTACCCAAGGGAACCTCAGAATTCATTAACCCGGTAAACTTCTATTTTCCTAGGAACTATGTTTCACATTTAACTCTCAATAACTCTGAATAAAATCAGTTGCATGCTCTGTTATCTGTGCCTGAATGTGCAGAGTCAGAGGGACATAGGGCATCACCCTATTATCCCAAAGAATATACCGGTCATACCCTCCGAGTCGTGTTGACATATTTCAATTTAACATCTACCAGTTTATTGGGAATGCTGTTAACGGAAGAATAGTTACTTGTTTGGGTATAGATTGAAATCTTACCCATGACAGCCACCGTATAAATAAAAAATATATGTTTTAAAAAAAACCATGTCTTTTATAAGATTTCTTGCAACTCTGATGTGTAGAATTATTAATTTCATATCAAAAGGAAATGCTATTGATTCTTGGTCTGTTTCTCCTTTGATTATTTTTTTTATCTAAATAATGTATTCTATATCAGATCAATTGATCGATTTTTAACGCCACGTTTGCAAATTTAACTTGGTTCTATAAAGCACGTGCATTTTGCGTACTTGATTACTTCATATATATTTTTTAATTTACGGTACGTCACAATTGAGCTCTGGTAACATCATATTCTGGCCAAGTTATTATACAATTCATACAGTAGTAGGGCGATAAAACGCATAATTAGGCAATCAAATGACTTCCATAATCGGAGCTCCATTTATATTGAATCTCAATTAAGTACTCTCTGATTGTCCCAGCGTACCAACTGATATAAAAAAAATAATCCAAAGCGTTACTGTTCCGATAGAATGTTTAGCTAGCATTTAGTACACATTAAGAAATGAGAAGAAAATGAGATTAGTTCAAAAGATGACTTTTTGTCTGTGTCACTGCACTAAATCAAGAGCGAGAAAGTCATAATATGCCAGAATTCAGAACAACAACAAAAGATTACTGACAATCTTTCTACGATAGATTGCTATCTAATTGTAAATTTGTTTAACCTTAGTGTTTGGTTCATCTCTCTTATTTCGACAAGATATTTTTCGGTACAATGTTTTATTATCTTAGTTATTTGAACGTGTATGTTTGTTTATATATGGTGGTTATGTATAAATGTTTATATATTAGCAGGATAAAGACTGGAACTAATGAAGCCACCGTTACCATTAGTACTTATATTATTAATAAACGTCATATGGAATGAAAACCTTGAAAATAAATATCATACTACTAACTTATTTTCAGATTTGTTTCTTAGAAATAAGTGGCACATAGTTCGTCTGCAGGTCAAGATAACTGATGGAGTTGAAAAGCTAAAATGTATCCCACACTGTTTGGATCAAACGAAATACTGCAAGATAAAAATAATATTACAACTTTTGACTTTTGATGTTTTATGTCTAAAAAATATTTTTTATGCAACAGCTCAACAAACTAATATAAAGATGTATCGCAAGATAGACACCCTTCTCTGGAGACATCTAAGTCATATCATTCATTTTATTTATTAAATATTACATAAGTTATAAATTTGATCGTAGATGATACCATTCAAATTAATTTCTTTACTTGTATCAAACATGCATGATTGTTTATCATTATAACGAAGGCATATTCCTTTACATTATTGATAACCATTGTGTCAATGTGATTCCACGAAGATAATCAAGAAATACGATTTGAAAGTATAGAATCACATCATAGGTACTTTGAAGGTTGTTAAACCAGCGTGAAATGTAGATTAAAGCCAGCCCTATTCGTGTCGCATCAATGTATTATCAAAGAAAAGACGAAACGTTTATTGTAAGTTTTGATCCAAATCAGCCTCTACCTAAGCACTGCATGCTTGATTAACTGAGGCTCCGTTCTCTACAGACTACCTTCACGATCTTCGACAGTTGAAATTTGACATTAGTAGGCTTATGCCGCTGACCTGACAAAACTGTCCTAGTTCCCTACAATGTGGCGTTACCTTCTTTCATAAGCCTATGTCGGTTCGTATAACTTCCAAATCATTTCACCTTCTGAATGTTACAATATACTCAGCTATCCACCATGCCAAGAGGGTCATTGACCTCGAACTCTTTTGTCAAAATGTCACCCCAACACCACAGGAAATTTGCTTGGCTTCCTGCATCCAGTCAGAAACTGTCCGAGGAAAAGTCAATCTTCGACGTCAGAACTTAGGAAAAGCCATTCTTCGACAGCGGAACTTACAGGCGGTAACCCACTGGGGGTTAATTAACCTCACTTTGAGAACCCAGGCTATAAGATGTCTATAGGATTTTCTGATCATCCATGCAGGGCAATTGTCGTAACATTTATTCAATGCATTCATCTCAAGAGAATTACAATCTTTTATAATACTTATGATTGATATATCTCATTAAAACAAATAATATATGAAGTATGAAATCAAGACGTAATCAACAAAATGAACGTTTTGACACAAATGGAAGGAAACACCTACAGGTAGAGAATTTTATGTATACTTGAATAACTTATATATGTCTAAATTCATCGTACGTTTTTGCTTGCTTGGAGGCGACTTTTTATGTGTAACCAACACCGACGTCCCCATATGATTGAACACTTAACACAGAGCATGTTTTAAATAATTGAATAAATTTTCCCCCGCATCGCATAGTTTATACACCTTGCACACATCAAAGTATTAAAATGAAACATTGGCTTATGATATCGTTAATCAATTGAATTCTGTGAGCACCCAACCCTTCAGTTATAATCTGTTTTCTATATCTAACGGTATCTAGTTATGCATGATTTATGAAAACAAAATGTCAAATGATGCATATGTAATACTATCATATTTTTAAGGAAATCATATTGTACTTTATGTATTATTATGCTTGAAACATTTATGACTCATTTGAAAAGTATCATTTTATTTAAAAAAAATGTTTTTTAGTTTGTGTATGTAAGGAAATGATAATCTTTCAGGTTTACATAGTTGGTGGTCTCTCACTAAACTAAACTGTGCATAACCTTGTGAGCATTTATTCAGTTGTGTTAAGTTGATATCAAGGTTATACAGTTGATTCTGGTTATGGTTCAACATCCATAGTGCTTGATACAGGCTTATTACAGCTGAATTGGGCATATTCCGTCGGATTAGCATAATATTAGCATGTGGGTGCAACGATACAAATACAACATTTAATACTTTTATATAATATTTGTTACGCAAATAGCATCAACATTTAAAAAGTTAATTCAATATTAAAGTCGTCAAAGAGTATCATGCACATGATTGATGTTAAAATAATTTTAAAGCGTATTTTTACGCATGGATCCAGATGCCACATTCCAACGAGATTCCCTTGAATTATACAAATCCTAGACATCCAGAACGGGTTCTACATTCCCCGTCAGACAAATTAAACGATTATTCCTTTGAATTTTTAACTTCCATGACAACTCATCATGCTCGAAACAATATTTTGATTGTGAACATATAGTTATAAAAACAACTTACAACCACAAATCAAATAACCAACGTCTGCTGTAACATTGAATTATATGATTTCATGATGCTCGATATTTTGATGGTGAACATATAGTTAAAAAACACCCTACAACCAAAAATCAAAAAACCAACGTCTGCTGTAACATTGAATTATATGATTTCATGATGCTCGATATTTTGATGGTGAACATATAGTTAAAAAACACCCTACAACCAAAAATAAAAAAACCAACGTCTGCTGTAACATTGAATTATATGATTTCATGATGCTCGATATTTTGATTGTGGACATATAGTTATAAAAACAACTTAACCAAAAACGTCTGCTGTACCAATTAATTATAAAGACGATGCCAATTTTAGTTGATAATTCAAACTGATCATCTGAGAATTAAAGTACATGTACAAGGTTGAGCGTAACGCGGTCATAATATATCAGAGAGTTGATCAGACGACATTATGTAAATATTTAACTTCAGTCTATTATCTAGCAATATGTTATTGTTTTAGGCACATATATGAAAAATGATATTGTATACAATAGTAGAATTGCACATAATTACGTGTCTGTTGGTTATCAATATTGCTTGAGGAGCTTGGCGTAGAGATATACCGCCGCCAAGCTCCGAGTGTAGTATTGAAAACCATAGACACAGTGCGGTTTTACTTCTATTACATACAGTAATGTTGATTGGAGTGTATAGACTAAAATGCTCAAAACTAAAACACTATACATTCATTGTATAATGAGGTCATGTTTTTTTTTTATAGAAATGACCAAACGCCCGAGTGATCTCAATTCATTGCAAGGCAAGGAGATTTCCAATTCCATTAATAGACGCTTAAGGCTATAAATAGATAATCTGAATAATACGTGCTGTAAAAAACGGTGATAACTGTATTCTTTGTGGATTTAATATGATTTAATGCTAATTCGTCATCATTTGCGTTTTGAAACTTGCACTGCAACAATCTCTCATACGGAGTTGTCTTCCCCTGCAGACCAGATTACACCTCTATCAACGTCTCAGCGTTTTACATGATTCTTGTAAAATACCTTTTATGCTCTATATTTTGCTACTTTAGTATTTGAGATGAAATACAATTATTTTAAAACAGTTTAAATGTAAGGACTAGATTATTATTTTTGTGTAATTCGATATACATATTCATCCGAGAAAACGTCAAGATTTAGATGACGTCATAGAGGAGAATGAGGTCTTGACAAAATAGGAACATGATCACGTGTTTAAGAACTATTTTTTGAGACGTTGATGAATCTGGACTGCAAGGGAAGACAACTCTGTATAAGAGATTGGCTCTGAAACTTGGAATACTCGAACCTAGATAGAAACAAAGATGGCGTCATTTGGGGGTCTGTAGAAACAAATAGTAATAGAATATTATTATGGATTTATTACATTTTAGCTTATTTTCGATATATTTTGGAAGCAATACTATTTGCTTGTCGAGTTAGAATAAAAATGATGTAAAATAATTGAAAACGCAAGAAAAAGCCCCGAAGTCGATCTGTAAATTTAACTGCATCATCAAACATAACCAGGTTACTTTTACATTTGTTTATTTTAATCACATTATCAATCCATATAGCTAGATTCAATCAACACTGCCGCCTTACATTATTTTTTAAAAGTTTGGTTAAAATAAGAAACCTACTAGTTCTAAAATAAAAAAATCTATATTATTATATAAATCTGCCACCATACTATTGAGTCTATCAACACAATAATTGGGCAGACTAGCAAATTGCTACAAATTATTACATTTTAAATTACACATCCCCTGGATAAAGCTAGACTTGATTACAACGATATTATTGCAAGACAATATAATTACATTTTATATTACAGATAAAACATAAAAAATATAAAACTCGACTGAATAACATGTCTGTTTCCAAAACAATTTACTTCTGAACAGAAGTGGTGATTAGATTCTTAATTTGAAAACCATGTGTATAAATGATCTAAATCGATACGCCAGTCCACTCTTACATCAAGAAATAAAAAAAATCAACTCCATACAGGTTTGTCTTTATGTTTACAGGGCAACAACGGAACGTTTTCAAAATATCAATACGCCAAACAGACTAAACCCTCATCTTCAATTTGTAATATAAATCGAACAGTGAAATATTCAACCTCTAGACATTTTTACAGAACGTTTCTTTTTGCATATTATGGCTTAAAAGTTACTTATTTTTTTTCAAATTGGACCAGTTAAAATTACCATTTTTATACGCCCACATGAAATGTGGAGCGTATATTGCCGTCACCCATGTCCGTCGGTCCGTCCGTCCGTCCGTCCGTCCACAATTGCTTGTTAACACTCTACAGGTCACAATTCTTTACGGATTTTAACGAAACTTGCTGAAATTGTTTATTATCACCCAAGGATGAACCCTATTGAAAATCAAAAGAATCGCAAAATATTTGATATGAATTATTGCCCTTGTTCTTTAAAACGCGTTTGATTTTGAGCTTGTTAACACTCTACAGGTCACAATTCTTTATGGATTTTGACGAAACTTGCTGAAATTGTTTATTATTACACAAGGATGAACCCTATTGAAAATCGAAAAGATCGAAAAATATTTAATATGAATTATTGCCCTTGTTCTTTGAAACGCGTTCGATTTTTAGCTTGTTAACACTCTACAAATCACAATTCTTTACGGATTTTGATGAAACTTGCTGAAATTGTTTATTATCACTCAAGGATGAACCCTATCGAAAATCAAAAATATCGAAAAATATTTGATATGAATTATTGCCCTTGTTCTTTAAAACGCGTTCGATTTTTAGCTCGTTAACACTCTACAAGTCACAATTCTTTACGGATTTTGATGAAACTTGCTGAAATTGTTTATTATCACTCAAGGATGAACCCTATCGAAAATCAAAAGAATCAAAAAATATTTTAACATGAATTATTGCCCTTGTTCTTCAAAACGCGTTTGATTTTTAGCTCGTTAACACTCTACAAGTCACAATTCTTTACTAATTTTGATTAAACTTGCTGAAATTCTTTATTATCACTCAAGGATGAACCCTATTGAAAATCAAAAGAATCGCAAAATATTTGATATGAATTATTGCCCTTGTTCTTCAGAACGCGTTCGATTCTTAGCTTGTTAACACTGTACAAGTCACAATTCTTTACGGATTTTGAAGAAACTTACTGAAATTGCTTATTATCACCCAAGGATGAACCCTATTGAAGCTCATAAACAGAGACGGATTTTGACTAAACTTGATGAATGCTTAACCCTTGATGAAATCGAGAAATAAATGTTTGGACAACACTTAATTTAAATTCTGAATGAAATGTAGGCCTATGACTGCAGGTTGAATATTTGATGGTTGCTATTTTCTGCCAAATGTTCTTTTTCAAACAAAGCTGCCAGTGGGCGTATATTACCTTGCCTGGCAAGCTATCTTAAATTTATTAATTCATTTTTATCGAACTTGGGAATCCTCGTGTATACAATTTGAGCGCGTATCGATGAACAAAGGTAATAATTCTTATTACATATCTGATATTCAATAGGGTTCATACTTGGGTGATAATCAATTGTTTAAGAAAAATATATTTCTCACAAAACTGAAAGTTTTTTTATTTGACTGTTGGTGGTACGCACTAGTTCAGTCTAAATCGCGTCTTCTAGTATGTTTACATGCCAAAAATTCAACATGTTTCCAAGAACAGGGGCAATAATTACTCACATCAAATGTTTCACGATTGTCTCAAGAGTGTTTACGAGCGGACTGACGGACATTGTATAAGTGAGCGTAAAATATGTCCATGGACTATAACGCCGAAGGAAATAACAACGAAATAAGCAAATAAATCTATATTATCTTAGTCAATATTGGTCCTCAAAACAGAGCCAATTGGCTATAAATGTTATCAGAATAATAATTAATAGTCCGCACTCACATTCATCAATGACGGCGACCTTTGACCCAAGTTATTGACTAGAAGAATATCACAGATGGATTATTGACATTTATGACGTGACCTTCATATTCACCACGTGACCTAAACATCAGCCGTGACCTTTTAACTTAACCATGTCAACATCCAGTTACTACTATTTCCTAATAAATTTGCCTAATGTTAGAACGATACCAATAATTTAACACCATGCCATAACTCATATTGCGCAGAAGGGTCCTTAAAAAAACAGATCCACACTGAAGGGAAATTGAATGCATCTGTTTCAAATATCTTTTACTCTTCCATTCCCGTCCTCACACATCTGGTCATAATATTAATAATCAATCGGTTCATATAGGTTACCGATATCCAAATTATATTGATCAATCTTTCCCGTTCACAGTGCCTCTTCCATATACAATCGTCATAAAACCTATCAGACGTCTCTATCACGTACTGTTTTAATCAGGATAATTGGCTATAGAGACAATATGACAACTGAAGTCAATTAAATCATCGCTAGTATCAGACATCTAGACAATTGTTTTAGCATATTGATGTCGTATAATACTAATTCCATTAGTCAATGCGCCACAACCCCATGAGAGAGCACTAGTTCTCCCATCCCATTAAAATACCCACCAAACGCAAGAAAAGATTACCAAACCAACATCATAGTACCATCCGATTGAACCAATCCAACTACTACCACTACCAACAACTATACCTTGTTTGCGATATCAGCAGCTGCTGGAAGCGAACGTTAACTTGTCATCTACCAACCAACCGAGAAAAGAATTGAGTTTACCCTTGTACTTGTTTAACACCCACCACCATCCCTTCACCCACACCTTTTGAAAATACTATGTTTATATACATACAAGAAGATGGCCCATAATTATCTTTATTAGCATATCGTATTTTTGATATTTTTACTCAATTTAAGCATTGGAAGTAAAACTGGTAAAAGGCCAATTATGTATCTCCATTGATATAATATCCTTGTTTCGTGACAACAGTTAAAATCTGTCTAGTATCTGGTTCGAGTATACCTTCCTTTGATACACAAGAGTGATGAAATACATTAGACATAATCAAACTAACAACAGCTACATGATATATAAAATGTAACTTAGATGCCGTTAAGTGTAGACTATAATTTTCTAGGTAGTTTGAAGGAGTCGTAATGTTTTAGATACGTACTTGACACGTAAGACTTCAACCATTATCATGCTTAATACACGCAACTGGTGGAATAAGTTATTAGAGTGACTAATTTGTACCTTTGATCTGGAGGTCCAGTTTCAATTAATCTACTATGATCACCGGTTCCCAACTTGAGATGTTTACCACTTTGACTATCGTACTGTATCGGGAGTGGTGAATGATTTATTCTTTGGTCTATACTGTTTCAGTAGTTTTGAAGTATTTAATGGTCACTATCACTAGACGGGTGCTTATGAAGACTTTTCCTCGATAACATGTTGGTGGTCTAATTGCTAAGGGCATTGATGCTGAAGAAGGTTGTGAACCACAGCACTATAATGTTACATGTATACATTCTTTTGCTCTTTCAATGATTCTTAATTCACTCATGATTCCAATCCTAAATACATTTGTACTAGTAGTATCAGAAGATGGTACTTGGAGGTGGGAAATGGATCAATCAAACGTTTTACCAATACTACATTTCTCATCGTAAAGCTATCATTTAACTATCTGGTATTTTGTTATTGGTTTTGTTGGAGAAGGGGTATCGGGCAAACAAATTGGGAACACTGGATTTAACCAAAACACTGGATTTAATCAGTATTTAAGTGGCCCACCTATTGCATGTGTTATAGTATCTAGCAGCTCGTTCGGTATCAAGGGATGAAATCGGGTTTAATAACTCAATAGTTAACCGAGAAAAGTGAACAAGACTTTGAAAAATAATGTAATTTATTGTCACACTTCATCATACATTATATCCACCCGATGATTTTATTGCGTATTAACACAATACATTTCGCCCAAAATTGACTTGAGATAAAAAGAAACTTTTCACCAAATCAAAATAAAAACTTATTTGATTAGTATAGCTCACGCTATATGCTTATTATTTATACACACGGCAGTCTACTCAAGTTATATAACCTGATGCACAGTTACCTCCCTTGAGACGGATTAAAACATGCAACGGGACATTATATTACACAAATAAGAGTTAAGTGTGTACACTGGCATCATGCAGGACATGAAATGGTTAGTGGGAAATGCTTTTCTTTTTTAAATATTATATATACGCGAAAAGAATGGTAAACCAAAAGAGCCACATAGCTATGCAAATCTAATTGTGGTTTTTAACCTTTTTACAATGTGGTCGTATATTGCCCTCACCACTGTCCGTCCGTCCACAATTGGCTTGGCGATATAGACTTCAGTTTTCATCTGATTTGAAAGAAATTTTGTGTGATCATTTGTATTGATGAGATCTTGGACAAGTTCGAAATTATGACGATTTTCTGATGAACAGTTTTTGAGATATCGGCCTCGACTTAGTCACAACTCGTCAAAATTGACTTGTGATTAAAAGATATCAACAATATTTTTGACAGGTTAGACAATGGCTTTTTGGTACGATTTAACACAAATAAGCGAGCGCCTTTGAAATACTAAAACCTTATCAGGGAAGTGGGCGTATCTTGCTAGGCAACGACTTGTTCTTGCTATTACAACTTAAAAGAACCTTGACCTATTCTACAACCATGTACACCATATTTCTACATACTAAATCTAATGAAAATCAGTTCAGAAACATATGGCGTTATAGAATTTCTAATGGTCTACTAAAATTTGGGTCTCGGGGTAATATAAAGTCAAGGTTAACAGTTTCTTGTAGAATTTAAGTAATAAGTTATATTCTTAGGAGTCGTGTGATTTTGTACAGTTTTAGGACTATTTACACATATTCAAGACCCAGAGCAACCATCTTGAATGTCAATGTTTGTACTTCCATACACATAAATTCTCTTAAAGGGATTGTAAAGAGGTTTTCTAGCCTTTTTATGTGGACGAAGGACACTTCCAACATCTATTTCGTACATACAAAATATTCATTGGGTGCCCGTGGTTCCTGTTATTCCAGAAAGAAAAACAGGAAGTGACGTCACAATCTTGGAAAAAATCGGACTGGATGATCAGGTACAGGGCATTATAAATACATGTTGTTACAACGATATGACGTTATTAGATAAATGTTGTTACAGCAATATCATATTTATAATAATAATTTATAGGGGTGTTCCCACTTTCCCGGCAGATTATCGGGATTAAATTTGTCTAATCCGGATTAGCTGGGTTATAGGGATTAAACGGATTAAGGCAGATAAAATTCTACTAATGAGCTAATGATATTTTTATTTATTTTTTTTTTTTTTTAAATTTCATATACAATTAAACAATTGTACACACAGACACAGAACATTACAAACCAACAAGATGAGACGGCATCATTCTCCATACTCCATTATGGTCGTGCTACTGTTCTGTAGAAAAACTTTCAGGCGATCAAATTCATGTTCCAATTGGCGATATTGTTACTTCTTGGGGCGTTTCTTACCACCAGACTGGAGTTGACTGATAGTAACCTCTGTTATTGCTTGCTCAGAATTTATCAGGGTGATGAATCTGAAGATGTTAGGATTGTTGGTTCCACATTCGTATTTCTTCTACCTCAACCCACTTCTCGGTAACATAGTCAGCAAACTTTGCAAACCGAAGGTTCTTCAATGTTAACACCTTCAAGGGCATTGAACCAGTCAATATGTTCAGGTCTAAGCAGAGGTAGTGCAGAAGCTCTTCTCACGAGTAGGTTCACATTTGGGTTGTTTGCAAAGGCACTGATCACCACGTCTGTTTGAAACAAATTGCACGTTCACTTGTACATTAGCCATGATGCAAAGGACATAATTATGGTGGTATAATATGTTCGTCCTTATATACATGCTTTGCAAATAGTGTTCACTCACTTTCTGCAAGTTCATTCACCATTTTGACATGTGAACTAATATTCACTTTAAGTTTTTTATATCAGCTCATTAGTGGAATTTTATCTTCCTTAATCCGATTAATCCCTATAACCCAGCTAATCCGGATTAGACAAATTTAATCCCGATAATCTGCCGGGAAAGTGGGAACAAACCAATTTATATAATAATCTCATATATTATAAGTCCTAAAGCTAACATGCTTACTAGAAGTACGAAATGTTATAAATTAAAAAAGGTGCCCTGCACTTATAAATTACAAGAGTTTTCAAGACTAGGAGCAGTATAAACCATCCGAGTCTCTAATGGGTAGATATTCTTTATGAATAGAGCAGTATAAACCATCCGAGTCTCTAATAAGAGATATTCTTCAAGACTAGAGCAGTATAAACCATCAGAGTTTCTAATGAGAGATATTATTCAAGACTAGAGCAGTATAAACCAACCGAGTCTCTAATTAGAGATATTATTCAAGACTAGAGCAGCATAAACCATCCGAGTCTCTAATGAGAGATATTATTCAAGACTAGAGCAGCATAAACCATCAGAGTCTCTAATGAGAGATATTCTTCAAGACTAGAGCAGTATAAACCATCTGAGTCTCTAATGAGAGATATTCTTCAAGACTAGAGCAGTATAAACCATCCGAGTCTCTAATTGGTAGATATTCTTTATGAATAGAGCAGTATAAACCACCTGAGTCTCTAATGGAAGATATTCTTCAAGACTAGAACAGTATAAACCATCTGAGTCTCTAATGGGAAGATATTCTTTAAGACTAGAGCAGTATAAACAATCCGAGTCTCTAATGAGAGATATTCTTCAAGACTAGAGCAGTATAAACAATCCGAGTCTCTAATGAGAGATATTCTTCAAGACTAGAGCAGTATAAACCATCAGAGTCTCTAATGAGAGATATTCTTCAAGACTAGAGCAGTGTAATCCATCAGAGTCTCTAATGAGAGATATTCTTCAAGACTAGAGCAGTATAAACCATCTGAGTCTCTAATGAGAGATATTATTCAAGACTAGACTAGTATAAACCATCAGAGTCTTTAATGGGAAGATGTTCTTCAAGACTAGAGCAGTATAAACCATCCGAGTCTCTATTGGGAGATATTCTTCAAGACTAGAGCAGTATAAACCAACCGAGTCTCAAATGAGAGATATTATTCAAAACTAGAGCAGCAAGTATCAATCGAATCTCTAATTAGAGATATTCTTTATGACTAGAACATTATAAACCACACGAGTCTCTAATGGCTAGATATTCTTTATGACTAGAGCAAAATAAACCATCCGAGGCTCTAATGGGTGATATTCTTCAAGACTAGAGCAGTATAAACCATTCGAGTCTCTAATGGGAGATATTCTTCAAGACTAGATCAGTATAAACCAACCGAGGCTCTTATTCTTCAATCTCTACTGGGAAGACATTCTTAAAAACTAGAGCAGTAAGTATCAATCTAGTCTCTAACAGGAAGATATTCCATATACCAACATAAATATCAAATACCTCAAGACAATGGTTAGCATAAACTAATCACGGCTATATTGACAATTATTGACTTTATGACAGTTATGACGGAGTTTATGAAATGTTTTAGTTTGATTGATGACCTTGCAGTCGAAATTATTCAATAATTAATTAAATTCTAATTCAAATTTTATTGAATTGTTATGAAATTAACGAGTATTATCTACTTTGATCACTTGTAAGAGAATTAAAGAGTCCCCAATGCCACTTACCAATATAAATCGAAATTTCATTACATGTTGGAATTATGATTAGTGCTGGAAAAATGTGTAGGAGCGTGTTTTCGCAACAGTTATTTCTTTTTGATAAACTCGTATGCGACATGAAATTTTATTCAAATTACTATCATTATGAAATAAAATTATTGCAAGAAAACACTGTTTTTATATAAATAACGTACTCAGGGGGAATTATAATTATACATACTCAAGAATAAAGCACTGTATAGGTTTATTTATCCAAAAAATGATGCACAACAACATAATTGCGTTGTTTTAATAAAGCCTGTCTTCCAAATGGCACTGTTTACGTTTTAAAGGTGGCCAAGAAAAGTTGGCCCACATACTAGAATTGTCAAAAATAAAAAATAAATGATACCGATTGCTCCAAATGTTGAAAAAGAGTGTTATCTTTTCGGTTTCAAAATATATTATGATTTATAAATTTGTTTACAAAACATTCGATTTTGTTTTGATTGTCATTGAAATAATGTTTATAATATTTTGACTTTTTAATATGACACGTGACGTTATTATGATCGATAAGTCATAGTTGACACGCATTTTGTTAAGTGTCATTTATTGGCATTTATGGATTCCCGCCACAACAATGTTTTGGGAGTTCAAAAATCACGTAGTCAAATTATGGCCGATTTTTCTTTATTGAGACACGAATATATTAGAGAGCGCAATAAAAACTGAAAAGAAATTTTGCGCTATATAAGTAAACTATTATTATTACATGTACTATTGATATGAATGAATAGGATTAAGAAAATTGCTTTTACCATCGTTATGAATAATTTGGCGCATATCAGCTAACCATGATGATTTGTAATACATGTACTATTGTAAAATAGGTAATTATTGTACAACTATGATTAAAATTAGTTTCTAGGTAAATTGTAATTCTGTCTTAACGCTCATGAAGATGGTGTATACTACTGAACAAGTCATTGACGTTTTTGTTAAGATAGACCATGGATGACGAGAGAAGATTGTGAATACATTTGCATTTTCATTTTAACTAACACCAGAACATTTGACACTCTATCTCACCTCACCTATTGTACCCTGTTTAACATTCCATTTGTTGGCATCTAGACAGAAACAATTCCAGAATATATCCTAGCAAAGAATTATTTCAAAAATACCTTCGTGAAATAATTTCTAAAATAAACTAATACGTCTACTGTTTATTGGTAAAAGATTCAGATTAAATCTTTCTCAGATCTTTTTGATCTTGTTTTGAAATAATCGTACGGCTAATGATGTTATCTTTATTAAGTTTCACTAATTAAATAATTTAGCTCGAGGTATATTTAGAATGTCTTTCTAGTTTGTTTATATCTTTTACACATTTGTTTATAATTCTTGGCCTCAAAGATCACAGTACAGGTGAGGCGATCGTCTATTTGTGGAACATGGCGTAACTCGACCATATTACCAAGAAAGGTATATCGATAACCATCACACTACAGTTATTGTTTATCAGAAGCACACGTTAGTTTATACTGTGTATATCAAATCACTAAATATTTAAATCATTTAAATATATTACATAACAAATTATACAAACACTACGAAACATTGTTACAAGGATGGTGCATATATTTTTGAAAATGAATACAATATAATATTCTTAGGTCATGTGTGCAATTTGTATGATGATTCAAGATATCAGTTTTAACAATTTCTTCTCTATATTGTTGACTTAGTTAACCTTAAAAATGACGCATAGATTAGAAATGTATAGGTCTTCTTTCGAAAGGAAAGATCATAGTTATTTGAATTTTATAAACTTGTATTAACAAAAGTCAGACGAAGGGAATTCAACTTAATACAATGCTGAACAATACTTATTACATAATTAAAAGAATAAGACATCGATTATAAATATCATCTCAATAAAGTCTATCCCACACTGATAAAGTTGGTATGAACTATTAGCATGACTTGGTAGAGACGGTCATTGTTCTGGTCGACCAGAAATATTTCTTCCAGTTGAGCTGTGAATGGTCAATCTATGGAAACAAATATTATCTATTTAAAATCTATCTATACATATGATCAGTCTAGACTCTGCAAATATAAATTAACCTGTGTCTATTGAACAATCCTGATTATAATAGGTTATAATTATAATAGATTAAACCTGCCTTATTTTCCGGATAATTCTCATCCTATATGACCAACATCATTAATGTCTAATATATCCTGGACGAACTAAAGGCTATAGAAAATTCGCCTGTGAAATAAGTAAATCAAAATTAAAGCTGCTTTTAAAGGGCCATAATAATCTTTAATATGAAGGCAACTAAAAATAGTTTGAATTTGGCTTGCAAAGTATGCTTCTGGTAGGATGCAGAACTATACAAATCCCATCCAGTTTCTTTTGAGCACCAGTGGCACAATCATGCCCGCTTATATTGGCCGGGTCATTACATAATCTCCTCGGACCCTCATCCCTGCACTCATCCAGTTAACCACCTCATATCTTGCCTGGTTATAAAAGCCTAAATCGAGAAGTAAATTGTTGTCAGGTCAATCTGAACTGTGAAACGAAAGAAAGAATTCGAGACACAATTTTGCGTGAGAATGTGTATTTAAACGTGTTTGTCTTATTATCATGTAAATTTTAATCAGTGGATAGGGAAACAAAAGTGAGAAAAGAAACATAAACTTCGCGAAAGTGAAAATGAAATAAGTTGGTAGATAGATACATCTCGTGATTTGTGTTATTAACGCTTATAACTGATAACAAACATTATTCTTAGGGTCAGATATTTGTGTTAAATATTCAAACGAAACTGGCAAATAAAAATTCAACAAAGAGCAGTAGTTAATCTTTTCAATTAAATTATCATTTAACCTTATAAATCATGGTACTTTATGATACTCCCAAAAGTTTGTTTCAAACCATTTACAAACGTTATTCCCAGTTTAAACCAAGTGCGCAAAATGTTTGCTGATACGAAATAAATTCAGTTTTTTCGGCGCGGATAATTTGTAATTGGCGGCCAATCGACTAAGTGGATGAATGGTAAAGGGGAGGCAATGTTATTACTTAAATGATCATTCCGGAAGTATATAACTGCAAACCCTATTTCCGGTCACAGCAAGATCATTGTTATTAAATTCTTGACAGAAAGGACGTCAAAATTGAAAGGGTCAAATTTTGTTTTAATTTTAAATTTCATTGCCCGTCCATCCTCTCCTTTGTGACATTCTGCCGTCTGTTTTTTTTTATAGAATTTCAGAATAACTTCCATCCTGAGTTCTGACTTTCATTTAAATATTTCAATTTCTTGTTTATGTCAGGATGATCGTTCAGGAAAACATACTGTGACGAATCGATAAAATAGAATGGCATTTTATGTTTTACTTTCGCGTTCAGTCTTTGTTTGCACACATTTTTGTCGAATTTATGACTAAGACCCTAATTATGAAGAGAAATATTAATAATAAAAGGATTTAATCAGATATACATGTAATTTGGGTTTTATTCATTTGTTTATAAAGAGAAAATGATACCCAGTTGTCTAAACATGACTATAATCATGCAATGTTTCGCTAATGCCACAGATCTAATTAGTACTCAAATTCAATAAGATCCACATTCTCGTCCTACGAGCCCCAAAGTTATTATAATATTATCTCACTGATATGGAAATTATTTAATTCTAATGTGTTTATAACTGTTTTATAGCATGATATTACACTCTTATTTCACAGCTTTCACCCAAGCTTTTCACACATATTAATCATTCAAATTATATTCAAATAAACAACTGCGGATCAAAAATATTAAAGATTCCTGGTTAAGACATCATAACTTAGCTTCTGTAGGCTGTGCACGTTAAAGGTTAATTTTCTTCAGATTACATGTATTTTGAAATTTGCCAAGAACCACTCTGTGACACATATGGCTCTGGTAGTATTACTGTTATTAAACCTTTTCTTATATTATAATATTAACGATACAAATTTTGATATTCTCAATTAAACTGAATTAGTGTTGTGATCAGTTTGCTTTTTACAATTCGTTATCATGGACTTATTCCATGTTAGTTGGACATAATATAGTAGATGCAGATAAAGATAAGAGTCCAGACATAATACACACTTATTGAGCTGTATATATGTACCGTACCCTGTGTGTGCAATATTTCGAAATATAAGGTAAAATCAGTTAAACAAACACATGATTTCCGCACTTGAAATTTCTATTCAAGAAATCATTCAATTGATCATCAGCTAATATATCTACTTCCTATGTTAAAAAGTTATCGAATATTTGTACAATATAACGAATTCCATAAAGATATTTGACACCCAAGAGAATAAAAAAAATCAGTATTCACCTATCACAATCTATTTTTGTCTAGATCATTTCCTGAAATTTGAAACTGGCAACATTAATGGAATCAGTAGTTAAAGAGAAGTTTTATCTGAACGTTCACTGATTCGCCAATAATTTATATGTATCTTGTGTTGCACAGATGTTAATCAAGTCAGGGAATGAAATTGTTATTTTTCAAAGTATGATTATGTACAATTCGAATCACTTTGGCCTCACATATAACCAAGTATACTTCTTATCTAAATTCTGCTTTTTATTGTTCCTTTGTAGCATTTAACTGATATGATTTAACATCTCCTTTGAACTAAGCCCATCTTTAACAAAACGTAATATATTTTTACTACTTTCAGCATTTATTGGCTATTGACTCTCTGGTAAATAAAGATCAGAAAAAGCTCAAATTTCTCATCAATTTCAGATGGTTCCAATCATATCGGAAATAGAGAGTTCCATCTACGTTATACAAATAGAAATCCTTTGTAAACTTTGATCAAAGCGACGAGACATTTTTCCGGACCAAACAAATATCGAATTTTATTGTTGATGCTGTCGTCATTTCAAGGCAATTTCCTCCATACAATTATCTAGCCAGATATGATGTTATATATGAAATTCAGCCTTCTCATCAGTAATTGGTGGTAAATTGTGGTCAGTCATCTTATTTATTTTAGATGACTACTTTTGGTCTTTTTTGTTCTATAACAATGATATTCAAATAGAAATAATGAAAATAGAAGACCTTGACGTTCGTCAATTGGTTTCATTGACTGCATTAAAATCGTAGAACAGGGGTTGAATTAAACCACATATTGAGTATTAGGTCAAAGTGTATTATATACTAGTATATTTAAATAGGTTCAAGATCTACTTTATATCGTTCAGGCTAATCTAAGGAGAGAAAACCTTTTTCAACTCACCTAATCTTCACGCTTTCCCTTTCTAACAACGGACATAGATCAAGCTTATGGATTGGTAATTGAAGCTTCAACATGTTCTAAAAAGTCTAACCCTGGTTAGAACTCACCTTGAATATGAAAACATAGTTACAATGAACCCTTGTTCAAAAATAGAATTTAATGGTTATATGCAGTGTATAATGAACGATTTGATCTCATCTTTAAAGGTACTGTGGTATTAGTAGGTTTATCAGCATCTTTCAAATAAATATAAAGTGCTTTTATTGAATTTTGTAAGATACTGACAACTAATTTATTTTACAGCAGAATCTACTGGAATAATTGAAAAGGTATAATATTAAATACCAATTCTTGATATCAACTGGGAGACTCCACATAGCTAATAATATGTAATTACAAGCATGCTTCCAAATAAATAATCTTCCCACTTTTCTCGTCCATTACATATAACGACAACGTCAAGTCATACATATCGCAATCTAAAGATTTCGTGTTTCCAAACAAAATAATAAACAGGATTGTTTCACAACTTATTTGAAATGAAATATATCCACTACCAAGGTGTAACAAGCAATCGTAATGAATATTGGGTTATCGCGTGGTAGGAACACTCAGACAAAATAATAAGAAGAGAAAAATACATCTCAGAAGTGGACACGTTATCTAAATCTTTTCGACTCTCCATCTAATTACCATGCCATTTCTTTCGAACCTATTTTAAAGTTGATAGTCACATGCTAGGTAGAAATGTATTTTCAGATTGAGAGTCAAATTCGTTTTTCATCCTTTTATTCAAACCGTAAAGTGTGAATATAGCACCAACATGTATCTGGCTCATATAAGATAGGGTGTTTTGTTCTTTCACCATCATCTTTAATATTTATTAGATAGTCCTAGGTTAATACGCCCAAGCGTGCCATCTTGTTTGTGTGGTAGAAATGTATTTCCAGATTGAGAGTCAAATTCGTTTTTCATCCTTTTATTCAAACCACACAGTGTAAAGTGTGAATATAGCACCTACATGTATCTGACTCATATAAGGTGGGGTGTTTTTTTTGTTCACCATCATCTATCATCACAATTTTATTTTGAAGTACCTTATGGTTTCAGTGACGATGGGTATGCAAGAAATATTCAGTGCATTTACAGATGTGCTTTCTTGTTTCTATTTTGCTATAAATAACATATCTGAGACCACCTCCGAATATATTAGTAACTGTCTCGTTTTTTAATGATAGGGTATATTCACACGACATATATCAGACGGAATAGAAAATATAATTAAGGAAAACATTATTGATAAATACTTAAATCATGATAGGTGGTAGAAAAAATTAATGTTTTAACAGAATTTAACACGCTATTCGGACAAAATTTACCGTACGCAGTCAAATATCTCATTTCGAATGAAATTTTAACACGCGATCATAATGACATTTGGGAGTTATTTGTCGATTTGTGTCTATCAAAAAGCTTACAACAGTGGTCAAATAGATTCATTTGTGATGTGACCTAGAAATCTAATCTGGACATCGATAATGGATACTGAATAAGTAAACTTTATTTTTTTCACAATATTATGATGATTTCAATACTTTTTAAAGATGTTGAGAAGGAATCAGGTTAGTTCATACTGAAGGTACCATCCCATTTAATAATTTTATTCTCAGATCTACAGCTATTACATACTGGTTGAAATCGTCTTTAGCTAGGAAATACTCTACACGATCCATTCGCATCGATGTTAAACCAAGAATGTACCCTAGGATAAGGAATAGTGATTCATTGTGATAATTAAGTCATTATCCATTTCCAAAGGTTCAGCTGACATCTGCTAACACAATTTAGCATTGAAAAACTGTATCTGAATTCTAGAAAATAACCAAACGCCTCATTAATATAAATTTTGTTCTCTAATTTTTCAGATCTGTTTGGTCAAAGCAATAACGTAAAAAACAATATTTGGTTAAAACCTTATTTATCTTAATCATTAAGATAGTCCCTGTTTCTTTATTAAAAGACGAAAAAAAAGCTTGCAATCCGTTTAACGCCTTGAACAAAAACAGACAAGCAATGTGGAATTTAATATTATGTACAATGCATGAGCATGTTCTTGTTAAAAAATACTGAAAATGTAAAGATATGATAATAATGATGACTGTGAAGTATAGAACATCATTGAGCAAAGGGTTTTTTTTTTGTAAGCATTTCCTGATCAACACGGTATAATTCGATAGTACTTTGTTTAAAATCATATAAAACATATGTTGACATACACGGTTTTATTTTATAACATGTTTATCTACCTTACTTGAATCCTAAATTTCCGATGTGTTGAAACAGCCTGAAAAGAAAAGGTCAATCAGTGTTCTCGCACAAAAAACTCTTACACGTATTTATAAAATACTTTTCCTTTTTTTAAATTAAGAATCTGTCGGAAATGAATCGCTATTTTTTCAAAGAAAGTATCGAACCAACATTTAACAGAAATTTTCTTCACTTTTATTGTAGAAATCTCTCAAATCCTTTCGTTTCTTTGATAAAGAGAAAATGTGTGACAGCTAAACCCTTTAAGTTTGACACGATACGTAAACTCGAGGCTTTTTCTGGCTTTAACACTTCGCAATATCAATATCCTTTAGCTTAAGATATTGATGTCTCAACGTCTCTTCTGTTTCACACATTCTTTTTGATTTCCAGTCTAATTTGATGGTTTTCTGATGTAGTGTTCCTTCAAAACGAATTAGATTCCTTAAACGATTTCAAGTATGTATTTTTGTTTCACTCTCTCTGGACGTTAATTATAGTACTCGGTTGACTATTGCATTCCAAATAGCTCTTCATTACGTTTAATGAATTGCTCGTTCTTAAATTACAATGGTTGTTTAAAGAGCACTTAAACGCTTACAATTGGATCCTAATCTAATAACAGTCTAGTTAAGGGGGATGTGAAAATAGATTTGTGCGTCCACTTGTCGTAATGTACTTTGGGGCATTAAAAAAAGTATTGTACCAAACTTTTTCACGTTGGCTCAAAATAAGGCCCACACCGTCCATATGCCAAAATACAATTGATAACGAGCTTGGACTGCCTTTTTTTTTACAGCAGTGGTTACATTTTTCTTGTTAGATCTGACCTGTGTACGTCATCAGTTGAAACAATTACCAACGTCTGGAGAGATTGATAGTAGTTTCAGATCGTTTTTTCAATACATGGGTTGCAATAAAATTTGCTATGTATTCTCCTTCGTGTCGACGCTTCTGTCATTCGACCAGACATCGTTTGTATAGTGTTTTGCGGCGATAAATATTCGGGACTTAGATGTTCTCAGGTGTCAAATTGTCCATATTTACTATTTTATGTCCATTACAGACACTCTTCTCAACCAAGCTTCACCATTTGTGGACGAGAGGAGGGGTCACAGGACATCGAGATTCCCTAGGTTCTAGTATTAGATACAAGCTCATATTAGGAAAAGGTGTGGTGAGTGAAAATATAGCTTGTTGAGAAGTACTTGTCCACACCATGGAAACCGAGTGACGAGTGATATCGATGATTATTTACATGTATGTAATAGGTGTTGTGAGCGAAAATACGATTTCTTATTGATCATCTTATGATCGTTCTCACTTCAGAATGAGCATATCATAATCGCAAATGGTTAAGCTTGATTGAGCAGAGTGTTCAAACAATTAATGGTCGAATGACAGTAAGTAGGTTCGTATGTTTTCAGACCCATCTCCACTCACAGACGCGTCGTCACGAAGGGGCACAGAATTGTATCGCCACTACCTCTCCCACCCCTTTCCGCAAAAGCGATTTGCGTCGCTGCAAACTACTGTCAAACTCTCCAGACGTTGACAATTGTTTCAACTGGTTAAGTACACAGGTTAGATCTTGCCGGAAAATGTTTCCGCTACTGTGGAAAATGCAGACCCAATTCATTATAAACGAAACATATGCATAACATTTCCGTATATGACCGTGGGCTCGCCTTATTTTGAGCCAACAAAAGTTTGGTACCATGATTTTTCTAATGATTCGGTTATTATAATCTAATAAATGACAGATCCGTCATAGACCTATGGGCAGTCCTTATTTTAGAGTTACAGCATAAATTCACTTTTAGGTAGCTTCTATATGCCCAGTGAACACAAACCTTATTGGACGTTTCCGGGAATTGAAAACTTTAAGTCTTGCATATTGTTTAAGCACGATTTAAAGAGTTAAAATTTTTGATAAATACATAGGATACACGTGTCCAAGAATAAACTTTTCTGAACACATTAACGTATTATGTTATTAAGTCTGTATTAACATCATGACTAATGAGAAGAAGATATTATTATGTGGGTATGTAATTATATAAGATAGAAAATGATCAATCCTAATACCGGACAACTTCCGCTTTCTTTCTCTTACTGATATCCAGAAGTCAATATGAATCTTTGATATATACGCCCACAAAAAGGTGTCATGCATTTTCTATCACACCACGATATAAGGTGTTACAATAATTAACTGGAATCGTCTATCATTGAAAATGGGAGGCCTTTTTACATTTATTTCCCCCTCCCCTACCATTTTGCTAAGTAAATCGATTAGTGGCGCTTAAGGCTTACTATTTGAACCAAATTGGCGCTTTAGGAAATTATCTCTAGAAGGCCTGATCTATATTGTCAACTTACCTGATAGCTTCTGATACTTATAAATTGTTTTTTGAATTGATTGATTGAATTTGTATGATCTTGATCTTATGAGATAGATTGGCCACGATTATGCACATTTTTCTGAAACTATCTAATTATACTCCAGTGATCAACAGGAAGGGATATCGGACAAGTCTTTTGATGTCCATAAAAATTACACAATAAAGAATATATCAATCTTATTATTGCTATCTACTTTGGAATGCAAAATTACGCAAATTTCTCTAATTTAACGATGAATGGGTATTTGTAATGCAATTTGTATTACTAAAAGACGAAAAAATTAAAAGGCGTAATAAAAATAAAAGATTACAATTATCCTTTACGGCTTCCAAAGATATCGGCGACAACCATACTCTGTAATGTTTCAACGAGAATATTTCTGAACATCAAAACATCACCCCAAAGGTCAAGGAAAATTGATCAAAAGAAAGGCAAAAAATATTAATACCAAATAAATTGACGTGGTATTTTCAATCTCGGAACTGATCAAGTCTAATACTCGGAATTTCAAATGGAAATAAATCCAATCTTAACCTAATCCGTCCACAGCCCGAGGCACATACGTCGTAATTTGGCGCGGATTAGCAGCGAGATGAAAGGTCAGAAGGTCCAACTGTAGATCATGGTCACGTGAAGAGTAAGTTCACAAACAGAATGAGAAGGGAAAAAAAGATATTTTGTATCTGGCGTGCTCCACATTATTTTGTCGTTTATTATCGTAAATGCTTTACTTAGCATAATATATACCAAACTATTGTCCAGATATCTCAAATGTGTTTCAATGAAAAAAAAATGTACTGTTCGATATTGTAATGATGTGGTGATCTGTTCTTTAAACATTTTTATTCGTCTAAACAAGACATATAGTTCATTTAACTCAAAACAATTAACACGTGAAAACCACAGAAAATTTCTACATAATTATAGAGGATAAAATATGAATTATTCGGTGTGACTTGCATTATACATTCACTCCCAAAAGACAAATAATACAGCAAAAAGATTGATCATCTCAATAGGAAAGGGGAAGCCACAATTGACATCGTGATATATCTCTTGTACAAATGAAATATGGCGTGCAATACCAGTGAAATACATCATGATGCCAGGACAATCTAATGGAGCAATGTATCTATATCCCCCTGTGAACTGATGATCTACTACACACCAATATTATCCCACCACAACGTTGTGAAATAATTTCAACTTTAATTTTAATTCTGACCACATGTTTTATTCTGTTATACAAATTAACTTTATACCGTTACTGACAATAGATACCAGATATTTTTTGATATTTTTCACTAGAAATCTTAAGACTGAACTTGTTGGAACAATTTGATAGTGTTAACGATCAAACAAGATGTACACTACACTAACATTCTGCCGACACCAGACCATGTCATGTGATGCAGCTTAAAGTCATGCCATAACATCGGATGGATTCACTCCACCAATCCATTTGCCATGCCTTTCCATGTTAAATCACGAAATCTTTCTTTAACATTTTCCCGAAATATCATTGAAAACTCCCACATGAAAGCCTAACCAATGAAAATTTGGAGTTAAGCAAATCTAAAGTAGACCATTGTCAGATATAAACACTGCAATGTTCAGGAAACGACTGTGTTTACACTTATATTCTTCTGTAGCAAAATTTCATTTCACTTACCAAAATCTGAAAGAAATGACAATTTCAGACATCACAATCAAAATTTAGACCAACAGGCATGCATAAACGAAAAACGGGGGAAAAAGGGGAATATCGAAAATATGAAACGGCCTTCATACAATCAATTGTATAGATAAAGTTATTTATGGAGTCAAGCAACTGTATGAGCTACATCTTCTTTTTATAATTAAAAGAGCTTGGAGAAACATAAGAGTATGGATATGCAATATTGTAGATTAGATGAAAATTTTTCCTTATTACAGAGGGTTATGCTAAACTCCAATAATCATACAGATACATCACTGCCAGGTCAACAAAATACGGCCATTAATTTAGTATTCAGACTGAGAACAATTACATAAATACATTTAGAAAAGGGTAGAAACCGGAATGTCAGTCAACCTTAAGAAAATGAGTCTAAATTATTTCCGAAGTGAGCCCCTTTTTATAAAATTAATATTTAATCATGAGGCAATCTAAAGCCTTTCAAGTTACAAGTAGCGATTACAGTTATACTTCAAAACTTTGAAAATCTCGAATTTCTCTTGAGTTCCCACTTTTAACAGAAAAATAGAGAGAAGATGGTTTTGTTCATGAAAACAATATGGCGGAGATATGACAGGACGGATATTAAACAACTCTTATCATTTTTCAATATTCAATTATTCTGACTCAAATCCACTCCTCTCTTTCGCTTTTTGTCTATTTCAATGTTATGGAGAGCGGAAATTAGTACAGTAACATTGGTTTCGTATTCACAAATATTATTACGAACGCAAATTGAGTAGCTCTGAATCAATCGAGAACGTCGTCATAGAAAGTGTGTAGTAATACAAAGTACGTCATTTGTCCTCCATCTTCCAATTTCAGTAATCATCAAGATCTTTTAAAGTACACAACTTTATTTCTAGTACTGCGATTTGAGATCGCTGAATTCAAAATGTCCTAAATATTAAAGATGTCCGATCATTCAGAAATTATATTGATAGTCTATGTCACTTGACTTCAAAATTCTGAAACATTAATAATTTTCAAGAGCAAATTTGTTCCTTTTAATAAAAGTGCCTTACTGACCCAGTGAACAAGTAATGAATCGACGAATTTAGAGGTCGTTAGGGCAATGTTCTTTTCTATGTGATTGGTGGATTAGTTTGATATGTTGTTTTGATATGATTAATTTAGCTGTTGGAAAATGACAGGAACAATTCAAGCACAACATAACATGAAAAATAATGATATAACAGAGATTTATCAGATTTCATATAATGTGAAATTTTCCCACCAGCTGAAAGAGCTCAAGCTGAATCGCTTTTTTCGAGTAATAATCAGATGCTCTTTTCTCCTGCAACGACCAATTCGTCTCATGTAATATTTACGTCACAAATCTAAAGACAAAAGTGTCAATAACAGTTTGGAAGTGACAAGCTCATTTTAATTCATATCAAACCGTGGATTCAGCTCTAAGGTGCCAACGAAATTATTTTAACGACTGCATAACTTAATTCAGCAAAAGCTAAATAATAGTTCTGATTAGCTGTGTCGAACGTCAGACCACATTCAATTACCGCTTTTAATTTTTAGTATGTCTTTTAATATAAGCGTATCTATTAAAATACACAAAGTCCTAAAGAATTTGACTCTGCATTAAAGGAATACTACCTCTTAGAATGATCAAAAAGCAAAATTCTTAAACTTGGTGAATGAGATTATATCGTCCGTGAAGTTTCAAAAGGTTGTATCTCGGTTTTTGGCGAAAAATGACTTTTTGAATTTCTTATTTCCTTATCGTATGGCGCACCTTTTCATCTGGTAGCTGTATCTTAGATCAAATTCGAAACCTTTATATGATCATGTGTTAAAATGTCTTATGTTGATTGGTGAAATTTTTTAAATGTAAAAAATCGTATTTTGAAAAAAAGTTTGCATGCATGCAGCATAATATTACTCTTATTGGCCAAGTTTAATAATTGTTTGTCCATTTAAGAGGTTTTAAAGAAATACAGCAGTAAGTACTCAATGAAGTACGAGCTTGTTGTATCCTTTCATCGAAACATTTACAATGTTTTCGTTGACCGAATTTTAATAATTGGAAGGGGACGGACTCTTCTATTTATCATGACGAACATTTTCACTTATTTTTAAATTCTACATTTATATGAAAATAAAAAATAATAATAAGGAAACCGATAACTGTCCAGACATTATTTATTATTAAAGAATATAAATGACAGGCATTAAAGAAAACAGAAACCAGATTTTAAAATAATAAAATAACAATTTAAATTCATCCTTGGAATAACTTGATAAAATTACTCTTTAATATTGGGTATTCCATCGACAATCTGTTATATGCTGACCGGAGCTGAATCACTATCCAAGAGCAGTATTTGTATGTTGTGGTATAAGCGAGTAGGAAATAAATGATGTGAATTAATGCAAATTGAGTATACAGTACAACAAATAATTTGTGCATTGTGGAGAATTCATCCATTTTTATCTACCAGAGGATGTGTTAAGTGCAATTGTAAAAAAAAATAACAATACTGTAATGGACATCGCTTGAGAATTTGCAGTTTTGCTACTATAATAATAATATATCTATCTATAAAAAAATCTGCTTAGCAATTGATATCCACCTTTCAGCCACGTAGTAACTGTCAAAATTAATAGAATACAGGCATACTATATTGGAAATGATGGTACAGAAATAAACTAATATTCCGGGTAAAATTACTTCATTTTCGATTCCTAGTGGATTCATGATTGGTAGCCAATTAAAATAATAAAATTAATATTTTTCCTTTCATGATGTATTAGTTCATCTCCGGAGAATTAATGTGATTTATCAAATTACAAGACATCGACAATCAGGTTTACCAGTCAACATATTTCTTAGATCTAGATTGTTTCTGATTTGAGATTTCCAAGTACAATCAGCGGGTAAATGAACTTTTTGATAACACTTCTTTGAACTTCAAAGATATTACTTTGATCTTGATACAAATCAATTTAATATACGCCCATATCAAATGTAGAGCGTATATTGTTGTCACTTATGTCCGTCAGTCCTTCAAGAATTGCTCGCAAACACTCAAAATAGTAAATATTAAAAGAGTTATTGGCCTTGTTCTTCAAAACCCTTTCAATTTATAGCTAGTTTACACCCTACAGGGCATAAATCTTGGCGAAATGGTTTATTTAGATTAAAAAAATCTGACTGAAGGTCAATAAATTATAAAGTGAAAAATGTCATAACTACAGACACTTTTAAAACTAAAATACATCTATAGTTAAGTGTATTTGAGAGTTCAATTTTTATTTTAGATAATTTAAAATAAAGTGTGAATGGTAACCTTTTTAGGTGAATTTATGAGGACAAATCTGCATTTTAACCAGGCGAGAAATAATAAGAAATGTAAAGTCGTGAAATAGAAGACAGTAATTTAGATGAAATAGTCTGATGTTTGCAAACGAAAAAAAGAGAAGAAAATTTTACATTTTCCACGTGTGACTAATCAAATAAACCGAGTTAAGATATATTGAGGAAGGTTTGAAAATGAAGATCTATGGCCAGTGTTTGAAAGGATAACGATATTAAGTAACCTCTCAATTATACATTTAAAATGTTTAACATTTAACAGAAGCAAGCCATTTTAGACTAACAAATTATTACTTGAAATTCAAAGGCATAATTATGATAAATTCATGAAACACGAAAAGCATCAATTATTTTCAGTATTTATAATTTTAACGTTGAAGAGCTAATGTACTAATGTACAAATGCTATTTTTCGAGAGCAATGTTTAAATTCAATATAATTTATTTAGCTTGTGTAATGGATAATGAGGAAGACAAGGTGTAAACTATTCAAGGGAAATAATTGAAAAATTGTTCAGTCTACAGACCACAACCATGATATTTTTAGATATACAACTTTATTCGAACGACATTTAAGCCATTTAGCTTATTTAACAGTACAGTAGGTTAAGTTAAGGGAAATAAGCCAGTAAGGCCTTTAGTATATCTAGGGAATTGTGCTGTTTATTGACTGTAAGGGAACCAGAATAGCTTGTTGAAGATATTTCTCTTTCTCTTTTCTCTTCAACTTTACTAACCTCCTTACCTGAAAATAAAATTAGAGATATTTTGAAACGTTGTTTATTCAACCGTAATAAATAATTGAATTATGTTTTAATAAAAAAAAAAAGATTCCGCGACGATGCACATATTCTATGTTAATGGGCCAATTATGTCAACACGATTATGTCAAATTTAATTGTGTAAATGACTCCATTTAATACAAAATAGGCCTATACACATTTCTGAATGTTTCCCCGTTCCAAAAAACAGGATTTCGACGCCTCCAAATGGCTGGAATATTTTTTGGAGGCCTTCAAGAAATCCGTTGGTCGTTTTCTTGGTCGGTTCCTGGTCGGTTTACGTTTTAGTAAGTACGAGACAAAAGACGAGACATAACGAAACTAAAAGCAAACATAACAATGTTTTTAAGCAGATACAAGAATATTTTGTTACCAAGTAGAAATAGGTGGAAATTAATACGTTTACGAAAGAAATTTGGACAAGCATACTTCTATTATAAACGCCTACATGGTATGGTTGAATTGTTGATAACAATGTTCATTTAGTACATGTATACATCTATATTATAACACACTGAGTGTACATGAATATAACTATATTATTATAGCTTAAAGGGCCATTCTGCTTTTTTTCATTGTCAAAAAAATCGCAAATGCTACCTGAGAGTATTTTTAAAATATGCGTATTGTATCTCTATATCTTCTTGATCAAACTGAATTTGGTTTTAAAGGGTTAATTACGAACAGGGAGTACTTATTGTTAATTAAGCATTTTGACCTAGTTTTGGTGTTTGCCCTTTAAATGGCTCAATATTTCTAGCTGAAACCTTTTAAATACACAAGACGGACATTTCTCTACAATTAGGCGTTTATTTAACTCAAATCCGTTCAGTAGTTTCATATCAGCGTCCAAAAAACATAACACACTTAAAAACCTTACGTAAGGTTTTTAAAAATTTTAGCATGTTTTTATCGTTTAAAAATTAACGGCTGGATTTTTTTAGATAAAACTTTCAGATACATTAAAGGGCACATAGTTACAGATTTTGGTGTAAAGTTTTCACAAATTTGAGCGAAAAAATTTTCTGAACTAAAAAAAATTCGGACTGTCCCTTTAATTATATATTGTATAGTATTGTGTAAGTAAGTGTCGAAAAAAAGAAATTACTCTTTAGAATATGTACAATGATTTATAATTGTTTAATCTACCAAAATCATACATTAGAATAATGAAATACAGATAGTGGTATGAAAAACAACACATGTTAATGATTCAATAAAAAAAAACTTTAATATAAATCTCGTATCTTATATAAAATTTTATTGCTCTAAAACTGACTTTTTAAAAACTGTATCTACATATTTTGATCAAGATCAGAGGACCAAGAGACAAATGTATCCAATAGATATTATTTAATCTACTAACATCTAGATTTGGTTGGAAATAATAATTACAGATTCTCACTAAGATGTCTTTCTTTCTGTGAAAATGGTTCCACATCTCCATAGCACTTTCTCTCCTCTTGTACTATTTATGCTGAATTTCTGACCCACGTCTATTTGAAACAACTTGCACATTCACTTGTACATGAAGCAAGGACATAATAATGGTGGTAATATGTCCGATATCATATACATGTTGCACTGATAGAGTCCATTCAATTTATTCATGTTAAAGTATTCATTGTGGAATTTTATCACTAATATTCATTATAAGTTATAGGTGAACATGGTTTTTATCAGCTCATTAGTAGAATTGTATCTGCCTTAATCCCACTAATCTGTATAACCCAACTAATCCGGATTAGAGAAATTAAATCCGGATAAGCTGCTAGGAAAGTGGGAACAAACCATTTGCGTTGCAAGGGTCAATAACCATTTTGAATATCTACAGTTGTTTTTATTAGATATCAACAATGTCGTTGAAGGTAAGATGCATTTTTCTGTCGTCGAGTGGATTTAACAGCTGATGTCCACCATTTTACTTCCATCATTAGCCAAGTTTGAGGAAAAAGTCGGATACCTCGAAGCAAGAATGTTGATTTAAGAAAGTAAGATCGAGATATGATGCAAAACGTGTTACTTTACTTTTTATCAGCCATTTATTTACAAGATAATGTGTAGCTAGTAAACCGTTAATTTTGGCGAAATTGTTTGAGTTAATTGAGTGCATGTTGTGATTTAAAGGTATGTTGCCGCAAAATTATGTTTCTAACAAGTCATGTCATATTTTGAGTCCACTTTTCCAAGGCCCAACTATAAAATAAATTTGTAAAAAAAATGGTCGAGGTTTGGAAGTATAAACAACACACAATGGAGATGATTTATGTATTATTTGGCGGAGGCAAAGTAGGCAGCTACCTTCGGCCCTTAAAAATTTAATAAAAAATATCCAACCCTAAAGGAATCCAAATATGTAAAAGTCAGTCTGATCCGAAAATCCAATATGGCGAAAATCCAAGACCTTTAATCTAATATGGCAGGAATCCAAGATGGCTTGGATTTTCCAAACCGACTGACCTTTACATATTCGGATTCCTTGACACAGAAAACCTCATTAAGGAGAATTTACAACGCATGTAAAATCCTTTGATTTTGTTGAATAAATATATTTTTGTCGCCATTTTCAAAATGGCTTATGGCACCCCTAGGGCGACATTCGATTTTATTCAAATTTCATATGCATGTATAAACTTCATACATGAAGTCTCATTAAATATCAAACTTATCTGCAGCACCGTCAAAAAAATATTTTCTGTGTCACCTTATTCAGAATCTATAAACTTTTGCCAGCGGTGTTTAAGGGGTTCAACAGGGTTTAAAGAACACCTTTTCATGCCTGTTCAGAATGTCATCCACTACATGTCTGACGTCATCATCGGACTCAAAGTGGGTGATTTAATAAATATATGAAAGTCTGATCGAGCGAGAAGTTCGATCAATTTAAAACCACAATCGTGAATGACAGCCATGGCAATGACACACTTTCTTAAGAGTTATACACTCGATGTCTCTTTCAGATAATCTATACACTAATCAATGATTTTTTTCCAGGCACAGTCAGAATATACAACAGGGCCACAAGACGTTTTAAAGTTTCCATCAGTTGTGGCAACGCTTCGGAGACTTACTTTGTCTGTCCTACTTATACCCCCCTCACACCGGAAAGGCGTCCTTACTGCGCTGCTGCGGCGACGGAAAATAGTCTCAGAGCGTGTAAAGGTCGCCATAAACGTGTTATTAGCGTGGTGGAAACGGCAGACATCGTGCTGTGGTCGCACAGTCACGGCGTTTGTTTTGAACAGTTCAAAACAAACGCCAAGATCCGGCGATCGGTCCTGGAACGCATTGAGAACTCGGTGGGATCCCGAAGGTCGTGAGACAAACGTAGTAACATCTCCATGAACGTAGTATAAGCGCAGTACACGCGTGGCAAAGAGGCTGCGAAAACTGTAACACTTGAAACGGTGACTTCAAGGCGTCCTCACCACGACCCTCGGGTTTCTGATACGACTCTACTACGAGTTCTAGGGCGTTGTCAAGGCGGTCTTACTAGGATTTCACCACTGGTATGCGATTGCACACGTTCCCATGGGGCTCCTAGTGCGCATATTGCGCTCTCGTGCAGTCCCTACTGCGTTTATGGAGTTCTTAAATACGACTATAGCGGTGTTAACCAAGCGTGCACTACGTTTCTTTTTTTCGGCATCGTCTTGCTCACAAATGAAAATTTCTGAAAATATGACTGCATTTTATAGTCGTCGTGTTCACGTGATAGAAACGCCATGAGGTTTTCGTGCAGTCGTTAGACACGTGGAAAAGGCGTGGTAAGAACCTCATAGGCGTAGTGAGAGCGCCGGGGGAACTCCCATGAACGCCGTTTACAAGCACATAGATCCTAATAGAAACGTCATAAGCGCGTATAAGTCGTGGCGGACGCGCTGTGAGAACGCAGTATTATCGCATAGGTCGTGGTAAGAGCGCGGCTGTTTTAGAGTTTGAATTTGTTCGGAGTCTTTTTCTCGCGTTTTCCTTATGTTAACCGGCAACTTGTCCATTTTCTGGCCGCCATTAGATCGTAGATGGTCGCGGTCCGGTGTGAGGGGGGTATAATGACGCGACTGATTAGCGCACTCTCACCAAGAGTCATCATTGAGACTTTACATGAATAAAAAATAAAGGTATTCCAATGAAAATAATAGCACGCACTTGTCACGTGATCTCCAACGTGGGTCAGGCGACGTCGCTCTTCAGTCTCTCAAGAGACTTCACCGTCGCGTCGCAGACGAATAGCATATAAGTTTTCTATGGCAAAGACAAAATTAGTCTCCACGAGTTTGTTGCAACTAGACAACGACGTCTTGGAAACTGAAAAAGTTTACGAAAATGTTCGAAATCCCCGCAACTCTCGGAAGACCAGGTTACCGGAGACTCGAGTCGCCTATTTGTCTTTAATCCAGTGAGATTTTAGTGATGTTTCTGCGATATTTCCAAGACCGACTACCTTTCAGTGATTAACTCATTGGGCTACTAGTTGGCGACTCGAGTCTCCACTGTTCGGGGAGACGTTTCCGCGCTTCTTACCAGGTCTGTTTCCATTAGGTCCACAAGAGGTTTTTGCGGCGTCTCCATCAGTTGCGGCGACGTCGCGGAGACTTAATTTGTGTGTCAAGGTCCTATCTCACTGGCGGAGACTTTGCCGCGAATTAGTGATTAGTTAACTCTCACCAAGACAACGTTTAAAAAAGACGTCGCGGCGACTTTACATGAAGAAAGAATGATGGTATTTTGCAACTACATGTAATTGAGTCTTGGCGAATACGTCTTGGAGACTGAAAAAGTTTTTGGCCAAGACTAATTTGATCCGAAGACTTTTTCAGTCTCCAAGAAACGTCACAGAAACGTCTCCCCGAACAGCGAAAACTGTTTCCAATCGCTAACATAGTTTTTAACCCAGTAATGAGATTCTCACTTTACTGTGATTTACTTGCGACGTCTACTGATGTCTCTGCGACCGACTGTAGTGATATACTACCTTAGTGAGCAAAACCTCGTATCTGATATATCAAAGCTTCAGTTTACGATGTTTCTAATGTATTTTTATGACAGCTACAATATAAAACTTGTAAGAGGATAAACGATTCTACGTGCAACCCTGCCTAAAACCAGTTTTAAATAAAGTGCCTATTCTTAGATTAAAACTGGTTTTAAGATGATGGTAATCTTCATTCTATTACAAATAAGCTATAGTCATATAGGCTGTTCATTCAACTTGTTAACTATGCGAGCATTGACGATCGTGAAGCGTAACAACAAAAAGAACAGTGGTTTACAGTCCTGGCTAGTAATACGTGTATCATTCATCAGGAATATTATGTATTTTTCACCGAGTTGTTATGGATGTACCTTGTGGCAAATGTAAAAGAGTGTGGAATTTGATTCTGTTAAATATTCTGCACGAAAAGATGCCTATATAGAAAATACCAGTGGATTCATATTGGTGTTTATACGAGCTAAAATATTATATTATGTGAATTAATTTATTTACAATTACATGTATTTAAGCCAAATCGATACGAACACTATGTACAATTATCTGTATTTTGACAAAGTAATTGTTGACATAAAGAAAATTAACTAAGAGGTAAGGGTATCTGAATCATTAACTTCACTAAAAATGAAATGAATGGAGTTTTACGTCCTACTTTCTATACCTATATGGGCTAATTGAGGACGGGCAAACGCCATGCAGTGTGCAATGAGGGAAATTTTGCCAGGACAGCGGCATTAGCCTGCTCTTATTTTCGATTTCCAACTGTCGAGGGATCTTTAACGTGCACAGCCAATAGCACACGGGGCCTCGGTTTATTGTCCCATCCGAACGACTAGACGCTTTTCCATGTATTAACTTCACTAAAGACGCATGCATATGGTTAGAGTGATTCAGAGAAATGCAATGTGTTTAATTGTTTATATTATTTGTCCTTGAATTATAGAATTATGTTATGCTCGGTATTGAAATTTGTACTCATTGTTGCATGATTTTTACACCTTAATCAATCGAGATTTATACATAAACCAGAAGGACTTTATTTGACATTTATAAGCATGCTTCATCAAGATTAAAATATTAAAATTGTTTAAAAAAGAATAATATAATGCACTCGATGTATTAGCATATTTATGTACATGTACATTATAGTATAGAAATTAATTGATGTGAAAAACATATCGCATTTCATATCAATGAATGCGTGCATGAATAACACATAATTGAATAGAAAACGATCAATAAAGCACAATTATTCTTGGTGAACTTTTGACGAAACTTGCTGAAACTGATAACGTTCACCCAAGGGTAAACCTTATTGAAAATAAAAAAAAAAAAAAAATATATGAATAATAAAATACCGTTTAAGCAAAACAATTCTGTTAATCAAAATCTCACCCAGAGTATATAATGGTAGGTTATAGTAATAGAATTCTCATTGGAGAAGTACATTCAGGTGTTTTGAAAAGAGTGAGCTCATAAACACTCTACAGGGCACAATTCTTGATAAATATTGATTAACCTTGCTGAAATTGTCTATAATCACCCAAGGATAACTCTAATCTATAATCAATATTGCCTTTTTTCAAAAGAAATGATTGACAAGTGATTGAATTATTTATGATTCTGATTGTTAAGGTTTTATTCTAACTATACCAAACACCACTATTTGATTCACTTATTAGTCACTGTATATCAATATAATTTCTTACTCTAATCCGGCTTTATTTAGAACAATTCAGATTAAATATCGCTAAAGCTCGCACAATAAGTTCATTGGTGTTCAATTCTAAACACTTCCTGGGAAATCACCAGACGAAATTTCCAAATTCCCATGAAATCGCCGTTTAGTGTTCTTTGATGATTTGTAAAAGAGATTAAAGGCGTTGACGGCAACCAAATTAAATTAAAATTAACCTCTATTTTAAATGATATTACATGTATGCTAATATTTTAGTTAAAGAGACGAAATTCCTGAAATATGTCACACCATAAAGCTCTCAGCAGGACATCTATGTTTATAAGTTGGTAGTAATATAGTCATAAATAACATGCTTGATTAATTTCAGATTAATGGTTTGCCATGGAAGAAATTAAACCATTCGCTTGGGTTGTCCTGGCAGCTTCCTTCTTTTCACTGTTCTTTAACTCGTCGTTGAACTATTCTGTCGGTGTCATCCACATTGCACTGTTAGATACTTATGTTGATGAAGATATTCAGACGATATCATGGCTGGGTTCACTATTTTCCAGCATGTTTGCTATTTCTGGTAAGAGTCAGAACCTGCGCCAAAAAGTTACGGAAGAACAGCTTTGCTGTAACGTTTATTTATTTATAACAAACCTAACATAGAGACCCCATTGAATGATATGGTTTTAGTGCGAATTCGGGTCAATTGTTTAGGGTTGACAAATGATTTGAATAATATATACATGGGTTGGGAAACACCAAATAATGTTATAAAAAAAGTAAATATGGTTTATATCAGTCTACATTCCATCCATGCCTCTTGTACGCACATAGCTTTGCAAAGTGGAATATGATTATGATTTATCTAAAGTTTGTAATCATTCAGTTTATTAATAATCTAATCGAGGAGATCAATTGTGCACTGTTCCTTAAAAGTATGAAACTTGATAAATGGTAATTTTTTTGAGTCACCAGAAATTGAACACCTGATGGTACCCATCTTGGATTTCAAAATGGCCACCAGTGTTGGCCAGTTTTGTTAAATATCCAATAAAGCTTAACTCGGTGGTGTGCAAAACTCTTACAACCTTTGAAATCCATCGTTAGAGTCAATGCTCAGATATGGATAAACGACATTTATATTGGATTAATTTCATAACCTTCTTTCCTTATAAAAAACATGAGATCCCATCGACCCAAATGATATATACCAACAAAACAAAAAAGAAAGATGTACATGTATATTTGAAATCAGAATGAATACTGCAGTTACATTTTAAAGACTGACAACTATGTCTTGTTTCAGGATTTTGCGGAACGATATTGATCAATATGTTTAATGTTCGCATATGTGTTATGGTGAGTGGTGTAGTCACTTTAATTGGTTTCTCACTTAGCAGTATTGTAACAGATATCAGATATTTGTTTATAACCTACAGCCTTATTGCAGGTAAGATACAGATCATTCTCTCATACAAGACTTGTTTTGATGTACAAATGAATTCGCAGGTCTTCAATATGGAGCCCAGCAAGTTAAAATTTTCCACATAATTGGATTCATATCACTATCTACTGTCTGTGCAAGTTGAAAAGTTTTGCTAACAATGCTTTGCTTTGATGAAAATATAAATACGAACACAATTTATGTCTTTAAAATTTGTTTCTACAGAGGACAATTTTCAGTCAAAATTGGTGACCTTTTTGGGTTGAAATTTCAGGAGAGAAATGTATTTTTATTTAATGAAAACTTACAAAAATTATATATGTTATCAAAGCAAAGACATGTCGCTTTCAGAGAAAAACAGTAGCATTGTCAGGCTAATATTCCAATTCTCTTAAATATAATCGCAAAAATTCAAAAAAAAACTTTCCAACTTGCACAGGTAGTAGATAGCACTGTATTTTGAATTTTCATGCAGATATAAATACTGGGGAAATGAGAAATGAATATTTCCTAATTACATCGAAAATATGCTTTTAATTGCAAATGTACGGGTCTAGATAAATGGTTCACAGTTTACAAAATTCTAACGTGCATGGCTATACCTCATCTAAGAAATAATTTAGACTTTAAAGGTGACAAAAACCCTAAGTTTGCAGTACATTGTAATTTTAATACCAAATATCCAACTACAATATAGCAACAGACTGTTTTATTTCATGAAAATATTCATTTCTTAACTGATATTTTAGGAACAGGCCAGGCTATCTGCTACACAGGTTCTATGGTTACTTTAGGGTATTATTTCAAACATAAAGCTAGAATGGCGTCGGGGATAGCTTTATGTGGTTCTGGACTTTGTACCTTTGTTTTCCCCCCTGTAAGCCAGTTCTTTGTGGATACATATGGATTAAACGGTGCATTTCTTCTCCTTGGTGCTTTAGGACTCCAATCGACTGTCTGTGGTGCTTTGATGAGACCGACAGAGTTTGAAAACTCGACTAAGCGCAGACTGTTCTGTTGTGGTAAACGTCCGGAACATGATGAAAAAGTTAGTTTAGAACCAGAATTGCATGGTTTCACAAGACTGTGTGTAATGCTGAAATCTGTACAATTCTGTTTGTTCTTGGTTAGTTCAGCCGCTTTTAACATGGGCCAATCAATAATATACCTCTTTCTACCGGACTATTTCCGCCATCTTGGATCATCTTCGATGGAGGCAGCTTTTATTTTATCTATAGCAGGAATTACAGGTATTCTAGCTCGAGTCCTACTTGGGTTTTTGACTCAATTAGTCAGCTCTGCTATTGTGTATGGTGGAACTTTTGGAATAATGGGTATTATAACATATTTTGTAAAGTTCACGACAACTTTACCAAGTAAACTTTTTTTCACTTCCATGTTTGGATTTTACACTGGCGCATGCTGGGTGTTACATTATACTATTATAGTAGAAACTGTAGGAATTGGTAAACTATCAGATGCTATGGGTTTAGGAATGATATTTTGTGGTATAGGATATTTCATTGGTCCACCATTAGCAGGTATGTTAACATTATATTATGAATTCGATCTGGATGAGACATGTCGCTTTCAGAATGTGATTGACCTATTTGATGTTCAATCGAAATAGTGTGATGGGTAAATCTTTAAGTTGAAGTGTATCTAGAATTATGACTAAATATGCCGTTTTCTTGATGAGACTGCTAACTGTACTATTTAAACCCATTATGTACTTCTAAATAACCTGCTAATACACATGTTTACTGGATGGTATAGGTGGCCATTTTAATTGGCAATTTTGCATTTAACAGAGTATACCTCCAAATACGTACATATAGTTATTCTTATAGAGACTCTTCGGCATGTGTAGGATGGTAGGACTGACAAATCAAAAGACATCTAGTCATTCAGAGTGCAAAATAAATCTAGTCTCAATATGCTACAGGATGTGCACGTTCAAGATCTCGGCAGTTCAAAATCAGAAAAGAGTAGACTGATGCCCTGGCAAAATATCATCAATGCAAACTGATTTCGTTACCCGTCTCCAATGGCCCAATCAGGCGGTGGAAAGATTTGAAACTCAATTTCATTTATTACTACATGTTGAACTTGAGGCGAGTATGCCTGATTATTGTTCATGTAAGTCATTGGATCATTTGAAAGTAAACAATTATCAACCCAACTTTTTAAACTAATTTCATTAAGCAAGTGACAATAGAAATGAAAACCTATTAAACGGCGGTACTGTATTGAGAATAAAAATCCAAGGTCTCATCTGGAATTTCTGCGCGGAGTATTTTTATCAAGAACTCGTGTACCATTTCCCTTTTCTTTAGTTGAAATGAACCCAATGTTTTACAAAACATGAAATCTTGAGATCGTGATTCAGTTTGTTTGTGAAACAAAGGTGCAACATACTAAGCATGATGCTTAATTGGGTTTTTTTTTGTTCAATACTAAAAGATGCCAGCTCGATTCATAAAAAAACGACTATTGTTTACACTCAATATAAAAATCTAAATGGGTTTATGGTACAAGATTTTTATAGTCAGACACCTCTGGTACGTGAGATAATAGAGGTGGTTTGATTTAAGTGTTTTCCATTATATTATATTTTGTAGAAATGGTTGTAATACAATATGATGACTTCTATTTGGCATTTGTTTTCGCTGGTAGGTTCATCTTTCACTATAATAAACCTCTATTATGATAAAAAAAAATACTGCCTTAGTGACAGTATTAATCCTTGCCTATGACGAAAACAACATTCTTTGAAGAATGAATGAGTAGATGAATGAAGAACAAATATATTACAATGAGTGAAATGTGGCCAGAGTTTCTACATTTTGTTGCACTCGATGCCATGGATTACTTTCTCATCCAAACATTAAGACTAGTTTTCATGGCAGTCTCTCCGACCCTGCATCATTAGCATTTGGAAAACTGGGTTGACAAAATTAATAGAAAAATGATTTCAATCTATGCGGGATACCCCTGGATTAGCTATACATTCTAGATGTCAGATGTCATGAAACCGATGGTGAAAGTGATTGTCTTCACCAGGTATTAGTATAACTCATAAATCACAGAGAGTATTAAATTTTACCATGGCTATATCGTAGCGGAATTCAGTCCAAGGTTTTTTTCGTTTTCATAATGAACATTTTTAAAAAGAGAGTTGACAAATGCGTGTCGTTTGTGATGATTTAAAAGTTTCAAAACTATTGACAATAGTATTAAATGATGCCTATGATGCTTTTTATTTCAGGAACCAGCTTCCTTATAGCAGCATTTACTGGTCTTCTAGTTAAAACATTTCCAAATTCTTTAAATACCGATTTAAAGTTCAACTATATAGAGACAGATATTGGAGATGGGTCAGCCGTAATACTAGAATCAAAAATTGTCCCCAAATCTCTAGAATCTCGCGAATTACAACGAAACATTCCGCTTATGATGGATATAGAATCTTAAACTCTTGAAATAAATCGAATAATATTAATTCAAAATGAGGAATAGCGGTTATATGGAATATCGTAACGGAATTCGCCAAGTAATACAAGAATCTAATTTTGACCTCTTTGTTACAATTCTAACCGAAAAAATTCAAAAGACATCGAAAAAAAAACATACTCTTATTGACAAAGTTTGAGAACTTATTTTTGTTTTGTTTATTCTAAGAGGTGGTATCACTTGAACCGAAGTATTTAAGCAAGTTGAGACAGAGGTACGAGGTAACATCACCAGTGACCTTGCTATTGGTTATTTCAACTGATTATGCAAAAAAGATAATTAAAGCTAACGGGATTAAATTTTATTTATTTGACTGCGGACAAAAACGAGACACTTTGTATTTGATGCGTTATAATTGCCTCCCTTTAATATTTTTTTTTAAAAATTGTATATGCATTTACGTAATGTTATTCGATACCTGTGAAAAGTTGATCTTATGTAAACTGTTAAAAATCTGTATTTTGTTTAACAAAAGGAATGCATTTTATTATTGTTGATCTCTGTCACTCAATATTATCGTCTTTGAAGAATACCATTGTTAAGAACTTGGCCCCGCCATACTTGGTGGCCACATTTACCGCTAAATGCAAAACAGGGACTGTCGAACAGAATGGTTCTTTGTAAGTACGTTTCAGCTGCAGGAATTGTCCCTGAAATGTAATATAAATTCCGACCAACAGGGAACAGTGTACAACACACTGTTATTTTTCATGAAATCGAAATGAATATTATCTATATATTCTAGGATATGATTTAAATTGACCATAATAATCGCATCAACTTTTTAACAAACAAATTTATGACTTGTTTCAAATATTTATTAAAATATTCAAGTATTAAAAAGTAAATACAGAAAATATCACATATTATTCTATAGTATATCGGAATTGATGAATATACACATTGATAATTATCAAAGTAATTATAACTGAGAGAACAGTTATTAACAACCCATGTTTAATATACAAAAAATAATATGGCACCGGACAACATTACTTACAATTACTTAAAAAAAAAACAAAAAAAACCCAATAATACCAAACAAGTTAAACTAATACTAATAGATTTGCCGCGTTCACATATTGCTAACTAATTAATTGCACGTGGCCCTTTCAGTAATGTATAGAATAATATGAAAACATATCTGAAATGAAATCCAGGAGACACACTTTAATCTATTGAAAGCAGAAAAAGGGTCAATTTGCATAATATGAAAAATGAGGGTGAATGGAGCATGGCTTTAATATCCGACTTAGATAATGATAATGCCAATATGAAATGAAAAAAGAAAAATACATTGAACATATAAATTATTGTACCATGATTAATATGCGGAACTAAAAAGAATAAAGAATTAAAGATTTTATAAAAATAACTTTCAATTAAGAACATTGCCAATATTTATTGGTGCGCTGAAATATAAAAAAATTCCGTATAAATTTAATGGTGTTGTCACCAATTCACTGAACTGGTATATCAAACATTGTGATCGATGATCGATTTTAATACAAATCGCATACGCCATGTGATATAAATGTATCCCTGCTGTAATGCATGGGTTCGGAAAAAGAAATCTGGAAATTTCTTGTTCAAACGCATATTGAAAATTGTTTGTAAAAAAAATCAATTTACCTCTATTGTTTCTTGTTAGATTCCAAAGACGTAACCTGTGCTGCATGTAATGCATTGGGATCTCGCTGATAAAGTAACTGCTGGCTTCCAGCCTGACGCGCCTCTTCATATTCATGAACTGACTGGGGTAGTATGGATATGATTTCAGGTTCATGTGCGCCAGGTTCTTCTTTAACGCTAGACAGTTCCTCTCTTACATTACTTTTTGTTGCTTGACCTGTTGTGACCTCACTTGTAGTTTCAACATATGATGCTGATATTTGATCGTCAAGTTCATGTAACTCGCTTTCCAAGTCATGTCGAGATGCCTGGGCTATATTACATAGTCCAGTACGAACTCTTTCTGAAATTAAAGTCAATATCGTTAGTTATCATATTTCAGAATTCAAATGAACATCTAAGTTAAACAGAATACAATTACATATACTTGAATACGCCTCGCTATTTGAAACACTGTGGCCTACTTCGATTAATATAATATTTTGTTCATGACCGTAAAGGGAATGAGTATACAATTATTGATTTTAGAACATCAATTAATTGGCTAGCGTTAGTATTAAGTTAATTGCCATTTTGAAATTAGGATTCCATTTTACCTTTAACAGATTGTTTTTGGGCCAACTCCCTTTCTTTTCTATTTTCTTCCATTATTCTCTGCGTTTCAACTAATTGCGAGTTATTTTCTTTGAACACTTCAATTATTCGACCACAATCTTCTTGACTCAATCTTGAAAATTTTGGTCTTGGTTTAGGTAATGTTTTGATTAATTCAGCGACCATTTTATTAATCTAAGTAAAGGATATGAAATGTGAAGTCAATTATTATAATCCTAGAAATTTGCTAATTGAAAAGAAGATGGAAAGTGTTGAAACAACCTAGCAAAACAATGTTTTGATATTTGAAACTGGATTATGATTCTTAATGACGTGACCTTGAAATAAATCTAAGTTGATAGATTTTTTTAGAGCTAGCATTCAGAAAGAATTATTGCCAGGACGAATATCATCTCATAGATTTAAAAGATTGATTTTATACGGCTGTGGGATAACTCACAACATCAATAAAATTCCAAATTATGTGACTAAATTTCATGAACCTTTCTTCCACTACATGTTAATCAAATATGTATTATCTACCTCCATATTCTCTGAAGATATGATTCCCTGGACTTCTTCAAACTTCGTGAGAACATCTTTAACTAAAGTATATGCACTGAAAGAAGATTAAACGGTTTAACGTTGGGTTGTAAATGCGTTAGACAGAGTAAATGACATTTAGAACAAGACATAGAGTATTACTTATGCATTTCTTATGAATTATAATTTGGATAGGCGGTATTATAGGCTCATGCCAAGGTGTTGCATAGGTCACATTTACAGAAGGGAGTTAATAAGCTTAAAATATGTGTAGCATGTAATGGAAATAATTTTTTTTGGACGTCCAAGCTGCCTGCTTAAGAAACAATCTTTCGATTTGAGACACACCCTTGAAAATTACTGTAAAAGAAGTTCAATGACGGTTATGAGACTTTTAACGAATTTTCGATAGTGTATTCATTTAAAGAATGGGTAGGGAAGTTGATAATCCTTTAAACAAAGACCTACCTTGCATCCATATTATTCAAACGAGCCGCAACATTTTTAGTTATTACGTTTATAGCTCTATCAGTATCGCGTAGCATAAACCGTATCTGTAACATTAAATAAAATTAAAACATGGTGTATATGCAATTTAACAAAAGTGGATACAAAATACTTTATTCTGTAGTTTTTTTATTTATATTTATGGTGATTTATTCTAATAAAAAGTGAATTTTTCAATATTTAACAGTCATCCTTGTTGCGTAAATTTAAATTCCTAATAGTTTTTTTTAAGTATTCTGATTTAGGAGGTATTAATAAAAATAACCAGTAATCGTTAATAGTCTTTTCATTAAATTACCTGTTCTTCTTGTTGCCGTGTTAATCTATGATGTATTTTCATTGCCTGTAAATAAATGAAATATTAAAAGAAAAAAAAACCCGATGTATTCTGTATCATTGAATTTCGCAAATTTCCAAGTATTAATATTATTATAAATAATCTTTCACACAAAGCGTTAATCTAGTAACTTACGATCATATTTATTTTCCTGATCCAAATAATTAATCAAAAGAAAGTTCTGTTATTGCCACAATATAATTGTTTTTACAAAATTTTGCACCTACCACAGGAAAAATAATAAATATTAATTATACCTCAAATTCACGATGCATCGAAACATTTTCTAACATCTTTCTTTCCAAGTCCAGTAGAATTTTCTGAAACGAAAATAAAAATATTTATCTTAAATGATTCAAAAAGACTTGTTAGTTCTCGACTCCACTCTCATGCTTTTCTTAAAGCAAATGGCAAATGGAGCTAATAAAACATGAATTGCTCCCGATATTGGCATTGGCATTAATGTTGTTATAAATTTATATATCTTTGTACAAAAGGAGACAATTTAATACTATTTACAATAGCTGCTGTATCATTCGCACGTTTTATCCGAATAATCATTGATTTATTCTACCATCCTGCAAACAAAAGTATATTTTTTATAGTCAACCAGTTTTCAAGAAGGATAATAAGGAATCATTATACATAATATCCTACCTGCATGTCGTTGATACACAGATGATGACGTTTTAATCTGGGAAATAAGCCGTTGATAAGACCTTCAGCCATATTCAAAACTTCGCCGTGATCCTGAAGGATTGTAAAATAAATTTAGCCAAGGGATTCGTAAGATTTTTGAGTTTTTTCTAGTTGATTCGTACTTATAATTGACTAATTAATAACGACTTTGATTCTTTTTCATGCGTTAAAAAATAGTGTAAACAATGGTTCATAACATCATTAAAATGTTTGAGACTTTTCTATTTTTTCACACCGAAGTATGTACATGTATGAAAAACATATTTTTTGAATTTCGTATTTTATTGAGACTATGTCTTGTATAGAAAACACATAATGTATAAAAAGAAAGACAAATGTTTGATTTTAAATAATTTGAAAAGATTGAGCGATTTTCGTACTGTTGTAGTACTTGTAAAGGCTCCTTAATGTATTCAAGATCCGAATCGACCAACGCTGAATGTTCTCATTTAATGTAACATCTTGATCGGCATTATGTAAAACAAAAACAGAAATCATTTAGGTTCAGCCATTTAGTATAAGAATAGTTTTCATTCCCATAAAAGTTTACACTCTACATACAAGCTAACATACCTCCAAACAACTTGCAAGTTTATCTCTATCTTGACCGACCCAGTTAGACGGACATAGTGCCATCATCGCTGATGTCACATGGCGATTGGCATCTCTCATTGATCGTAATGCTTTAATATAATTTAGTAGAGAGTTGGCTACTCTTTCACACTGCACCTGGAACACGACGAAAACAAAAATATATAGCAAAAAGAATTTCATAGGATCGGAAAAGAAAATCTATACAAACATTGTATAGACTATAGGCATGTTAATTTTAAAGTATGTACTCAGAACTGCCTATCGTTAAAAATTCTTCTACAGTTGGAAATCGAAAATAAGAATAGGCTAATGCCGCTGTCGTGGAAAAATTTCCCTCATTACACACTGCATGGCGTTTGTCCATCCTCACTATGTGTGGAAGAGCAGGACGTAAATTTCATTTCATTTCATTTTCAGATCAACCGATGGTCAAGTTAATGAGCGGCCATGTTAGAACATTTCAAGGCAATATTGCCAAGGTGAAAGATTGGAACACAATCAGTTTTGAGTTATTTCCCTTCAATAGTAGAAAACTTAACATAGAGCTCATTCCATACCGTTATATTGTATGCTTACGTCTAAAGAAAATAGGCATCGATATTGATTCATACAAAAAAAATATGAGCTAAGAATAATTTACACACAAAGAATCATATTACCGTTTGTACGAAAAAAGTTAACAGAATCTTGTTTGAAGAATCTGTTTGATCATAACTGACTGCCCCGGCCATTGATGATTTAAAAGTTGAAATACCCAAACGATGCCGTATTGATGCAAACAAAATAGAATTATCTAGCTCTACAAAAAATCATAACAAAAGATATTATATTACATGAATCACTAATCACGACGGCATGGTATTTGGAATACTCTCCTCGTTAATTATGATAACACTGTGCGTAGATTTGTAATACAATTTCATTCTACATATTTTTGTGTCAGAATCATGCCCATGTAGTCATGCATTGGAGCAATACCAGTGATATTGTTACATTTCATAAAGCGACTACAGTTATTAGCTGAACAACACAAAATATCAATCAATGCGAAGAAATTTCAGCACAGCACATCAGAAGCATTAATGATTCATTAACTTATAGACCTATACATTTCTATCAGTGTATCCTATTCGATTTGATTCTCTCTTAATTATATAAAATGGCTGTGCCGTTATGTCATTTAAAATATTTGATCTGATTTGACTTGTATAGAAAAATGGTATCAATCTTACCTTTTACTGGAAGTTAACAATTCTTAATATGAGACTGACCTACCTATTGTGACGTTACAGCATCTGGTTACTTACAGTCGTTAGTAATCTACATGACGTCATAGTAGGCCTCGGCGTTATATGATTATAGAGTCCAAGAATATGATTCTGTTAGAAGCCCCTTTGAAGTTCCTCTCCCCCCCCCCCCCTATTTTTTTTTCATAAATCAGGTCACGATATTACTTATGTCCATTAAGCTGTCAGGGTTCAATTTCTGGTTAAGATCGGGTTTCCCCTGTTCAGTGTTATGATAATATTTTGCGGATGAGACCAGGGTCCGGTTTCTAGTATTTAAGTAAGTCAAAGTCAGATATTCGACTAGAGATTGTCCTACTTATTCTTGCATAGACTCAAGTCGACTTAGGGTTTTAAGCACGAAATTGATCTAAGGCACAAGGCCAAGGTACCTTGTGGGAAAGGGGCCAAAGTGGGATAGGGGCTATATTAAATAAGGGATAAAATATGAAAGGGGCAAACTGAAAAGGGATCAATACGTAGGTTTTGGAATGAATAAAAGATTAAACCGATAGTTAATTCCCTTAAATATCCTTTGGCGAACACATATTCACTTTAAATCAAGTAGTCGATAGAAGTTTATATTTAGTTAGATTCACTTGATTTAGATAAATATCCAACAATTACAAACCCGTCCTTAGGTTTTTCTTGGAATATCGAATATTCTTAAGTATAAGGAGACCTATCCTTTGCCCCAATTAAGCAATTAACGATGATATACGCTCTGTAATAATACTTTTTTCATTTCAATGTCATGTTGTTAACATATTACAACATCTTAAGGATAAGCCAACGCAGGATGAACAAGGGGTGACTTATTCACTATTGTCGTGTCTACTTGTTAGCCATTTACATCATTGATCCGGTTCAAGGTATACACATATAGTCTACTGATGTGTAAAGATTTCAATGACTGTTCCCAGTGTCGTATCCAAACCATGATTTTCAATTTTTGTAGATGCCGGACCATCTGCAAATGAGTTTACATTCATCTCCTAGATACGCATTCAAACCCTCTGAAATAAATTTGTTAAAAGCAATGCCCCTGTCTGTAGATACGCCATGTTTCAATTGCCAAAAAAATATATCAATCAAATCAGAGTCCATCTTCAAACCCATCAAGAATATAAACGTCTTAAATAGTCATTGTCGCTTTAAATTTTGATACAGATATAATTTATCAAATGTGTACGATATATGGTTAAGCCTCTCTTTCATATCTAGGTCAAAGTATATTATGACAGTGTCTCTGTATATATACACCTGCAAGGATAATCCTGTGCCTACGTCTTGATCAGTAAATCTGACCTACTATCCTGGATTAGGAGAGTCGGATATGGATACGAACACTCCTTTTGGATGAAAAGTTGTTCGTTATAAACTGTTAAACACCGATATTGGTAAGTCGTATCTTCAATTTACCTTCGTTCATATAACTTGTTCCCATGGAATGTAAAGCAATTCATACATATTTTACTTATCTTATCTAAAAAGTCGACATGATCATACAAATCACACAGGTCGATAGAGGTCAAGACGTCTGGGACATGTTTCAAGTTTGTCACTTAGGTGCAGGATCTGAGTTTAGCCCAAAAAATAGAAAAATAGCTTAAAAATAGCCGAAAATAGCCTCTATTTTAGAAAAAAAAATAGCTAATCCTAATTCCTAAAGTTAACTGTTTGAACTCTAAAATAGCCTTGTTAGAATAGCTGCAGTCTCTATTTTTCTATTATTTTATATTAGGCTAGCTAATAGCTAGCTATTAGCCTCTATTTTTCTATTATTCTATAATAGCCTTGTTAGAATAGCTGTAGCCTCTATTTTTCTATTTTTCTATAATAGCCTTGTTAGAATAGCTGTAGCCTCTATTTTTCTATTATTCTATAATAGCCTTGTTAAAATAGCTGTAGCCTCTATTTTTCTATTTTGAAGCCAAAAAATAGAAAAAATAGCTCAAAAATAGCCGAAAATAGCCTTTATTTTAGAAACAAAAAAGCTATTCCTTATTTCTAAAGTTAACTGTTTGAACTCTAGAATAGCCTTGTTAGAATAGCTGCAGTCTCTATTTTTCTATTATTTTATATTAGGCTAGCTAATAGCTAGCTATTAGCCTCTATTTTTCTATTATTCTATAATAGCCTTGTTAGAATAGCTGTAGCCTCTATTTTTCTATTTTTCTATAATAGCCTTCATAGAATAGCTGTAGCCTCTATTTTTCTATTTTTCTATAATAGCCTTGGTAAAATAGCTGTAGCCTCTATTTTTCTATTTTTCTATAATAGCCTTCATAGAATAGCTGTAGCCTCTATTTTTCTATTTTTCTATAATAGCCTTGGTAAAATAGCTGTAGCCTCTATTTTTCTGTTTTGAAGGAGCTTAGAAACTGTTACTTTTTAAAATAATCACGATACAGCATAACAGGATACAAACTGCTTTACAATTGCTTTGAGATCAAATAAGAATTGTTTAGTACTTTCATTATTAATAGATCAAAGATATATAAAAATTATTTTAAACATACTTTACACTAAATTATTAAGGGTTAGGTTGAGGCCTGGGCACACTACTAAGAAATCTCTCAAATATCTTAATATAGACTTACAGTACTTTGCGAAACGAAACAAAATAATCTGCACTTTGCGAAACGAAACGAAATATCAGCACTTTGCGAAATAAATATTTCGCAAATCAGTACTTTGCGAAATATATTTTTCGCAAACTGCAGTGATTAGCACTTTGCGAAATATATATTTCGCAAAGTGCAGTAATCAGCACTTTGCGAAATATTTGAATTGAATGGTCACACAGGCAGGCCTGGGGTCAATTACTTTGAAATGTAATCGATTACATTACAATTACAATTACTTTTTCATGATTAAATTACATTACTTTTGCTAGATTTTTAGAAATGTAATCAATTACATTACATTACTTTTCAAATGTAATCAATTACATTACAGATTACTTTTATTGAAATATAAAGCCATATATCAGGTGTTTGACAATAAGTATCTCAGCTTCTGATGAACCGATCTCTTTTAAAATTCTCACAGATTTACTTCAACATGTCCTTGTCAGACCCTGAAAATATGAAAGTCATCGAATACAAATTGTACAAGAACTGCCTCGAACAAAATAGCATGTAAAAAAATTCAATATCAGAGCAAATTACATAATATTTGAATTTGTGTTTTGTGCCCTCACCACATTGGCCACAAATATCAACCATTTTCCATCCGGATACACTCTCAAGGATCTCATCTAAAGGTTCCACTAGAGAAGCGACCATCCTGTCTTTCAGTTCTTGTTCAGTCAGTGTGTCCTTCTAACCCAAGTGTCGGACACTTGTTCCTGAAGAGAATACAGCTCGGAGTCATTACCAAGTGGAACAAACTGAAAGGCAGGATGGCTGCTCTTTGGGAGAAAATACCTTGAGATGAGATTTGTGAAAGCACAATGGACACAGGTTGAAATGTATAGTTTGCTCTGATATTGAATTTTTTTACATGCTATTTTGTTCGGGGCAGTACTCGTACAATTTTCATCGATGACTTTCATATTCTTAGGGTCTGACAGGGACATGTTGAAGTAAATTTGTGAGAATTTTGAAAAAGATCGATTCATCAGCAGCTGAGATACATACCGTCAAACTGGGGGACGGTTTTTTTTTTGACACCCTATATATATAATATTCATATTTTTATATACTTTATTTCTTGACAATATGCATACCAGTGCTTGCAAGGTAACCTATGCCCGTTGTCAGAAATGGTAATAATATTTTAATTTCGATACAAATTTATTGTATCAAAGTAATAAAAAGTCAAGGGCAAAAACTCAAAAAAACGTTCATCAATTCCAATGATCACACATCTATTGTGCTCAAGATCAAATTTTGAAGCTTTCTTTCAAAGTCAGGAACAATAACTCATAATCCATTTATCTGATTATTGTTAAATTTGAACTTAACTGAGCACTCATCAATGTTTACATGCATACCAATACCAAGTTTGATTATGACCCAAGTAAAATTCAATTAAGTCAAGGGCAAAAACTCAAAAATTGTTTCAGGCTGATATTCCAATTCTCATAAAAATGATGGAAACAATTCAAGAAACTTTATACTTTGCTCAGACAATAGTTGGTTTGTCTTATGTCATAAGGTTTTAACATAGCAATAAATCTTCCTAATTAAATTTAAGTTTTTACTACAGTAATGTTTGACCAGTATTATATTACATACATCTCTATGACCTTTCTATATATAACAAAACTTTATTTGACCTGCATTCAAACTTTTGGTTCCATTATCCCCCATTATCAAATTTGTTGCTTTGTTCCTAAATTGTTCAATACAAACTTTTGATATACATTTAGAGTCTTGAAATTACTTTATTCATTGATTGACCTTCAATATAGTGAGATTTGTTTTTGAATTTGATTTGAAAGTTATTGGGATAACCAATGTTCCTCAGTATAGGTTTGATTTACTAAGTATGAACCAAATCATACTGCCCAAGTTTAGGTTATAAATTCCTAATTGTAGATTCACTTAATTTAGAACAAAGATAATGCAATGTAATCTTAAAGTAATCTGAAAGTAATCATGATTACAGCCCTTTTGTGGATGTAATCGATTACAATTACATTACTTGTAATCGAAAAAATGCTCGATTACAGATTACATCCAATTACTTGAAGATTTGTAATCGATTACAGCTGATTACAATTACAGATTACGATTACCCCAGGCCTGCACACAGGGAACCCAAACGACTCAGAGCCTGCTTTTGGTCAGAAGGGGCATCAAATTTGCGGGGAAATATGGGGAATTTGGGTTTACAGACGTGTAATTTTCCAAAAAATTTTGTTGTGGCACTACAGTTCCTATTCAAATAAACCATGAAAAGAGGATTTCACAGACTTTTTCTGACTTCAAATTGGTATCCTTGAAGCAATAAACTTAACATACGATAATAGAGGGAACCACTGCAAAGCGTATCAATTCTTAAAGTTTTACGAAGAAGAAGGGGGGAGACCTAAACTGCCACCATCCCTTCATTAAAACTTCGCCTTTAAAAATATTTAGCAAGCTACGGGCATGGCTTGGATGAGTAGTTTCTTTAATGGACGAAACATCAGAGAACATTTACATTTTAATGCCTGCCAAATTGTGCCTCAACCAAGCTCAGGCCCGTAGCCAAGGCGAGGGGGGGGGGGGGGGATTGGCGGCGGTCTTGGGAGGGCTTTTGGACGTCATCCGAGATATTATCAAAATGAATGCACATACCAAATTTCATTCCAATCGGATGAAAACTCTAGCTTCTATCGCATAGCCTAAACAAGTTGATTTTAACGTTTTTCAATAAGTCAAGGGCAATAATTCATAAACCGATTATTGGAATCCCGCCATTTTCGCGATAATACCAATATAAATGCACATACCAAATTTCATCAATATTGGATAAACACAACGATTTTTCACTAAGTTTGACGGACGGACGGACGGACGGACAGGGGTGACGGCAATATATACGTCCTCATTTCTATGTGGGCGTATAAACTTAAAACAAGAAATGGTGAATTAAATTCACTGCCCGGATGTCATTTTTTAGAATTATATTTTACATCCCTGTATGACCATTCAATTCAAATATTTCGCAAAGTGCTGATTTCGCAAAGTGCTGATTACTGCACTTTGCGAAATATATATTTCGCAAAGTGCTAATCACTGCAGTTTGCGAAAAATATATTTATAATGGTGCTAGTTATAACCCATGTTTGAACACGGAACCACCTACTAGTACCTGCCATTACTGTCAAACACGCGGGGAGCGTAGCGTGCTTTGCACGCGGAGCGGGCGTTCTTAGGGTCAAAGCTGCTTAGAGGGATTTTTTTTTAGCCTGTCCGTACTTACTATCCACCTTTTGTCCATTTGGCAGCCTCGCAGAAGTCTGATTGGCTGCTTAGTCTGACTTAACGGCCCGAAGGGACGTACTATCACAGTATGCTTAAAACAGTCGTTGCAAAGCAACGAAGTAACAAAATCTGACCACAACACCTGTTCATACAATAGCCTAACTATGACCAGTACCAATATATCGAAAAAATAGAAAAATAGAGGCTACAGCTATTCTAACAAGGCTATTATAGAATAATAGAAAAATAGAGGCTACAGCTATTGTGCATGTAATATATTCTGTCTGCCGTTTATTGACAAACAATGTTTAGAGAGAAGTATTAGTTTAACTGCCAAAATACTCTGATAGACGAAGACCGCTTGTTTGAACACGGAACCACCTACTTACCTGCCATTACTGTCAAACACGCGGGGAGCGTAGCGTGCTTTGCACGCGGAGCGGGCGTTCTTAGGGTCAAAGCTGCTTAGAGGGATTTTTTTTTAGCCTGTCCGTACTTACTATCCACCTTTTGTCCATTTGGCAGCCTCGCAGAAGTCTGATTGGCTGCTTAGTCTGACTTTACGGCCCGAAGGGACGTACTACCACAGTATGCTTAAAACATTATTATAGAATAATAGAAAAATAGAGGCTACAGCTATTGTGCATGTAATATATTCTGTCTGCCGTTTATTGACAAACAAGGTTTAGAGAAAAGTATTAGTTTAACTGCCAAAATTCTCTGTTAGACGAAGACCACTTGTTTGAACACGGAACCACCTACTTACCTGCCATAACTGTCAAACACGCGGGGAGCATAGCGTGCTTTGCACGCGGAGCGGGCGTTCTTAGGGTCAAAGCTGCTTAGAGGGATTTTTTTTTAGCCTGTCCGTACTTACTATCCACCTTTTGTCCATTTGGCAGCCTCGCAGAAGTCTGATTGGCTGCTTAGTCTTACTTTACGGCTCGAAGGGACGTACTATAACAGTAGGCTTAAAACAGTCGTTGCAAAGCAACGAAGTAACAAAATCTGACCACAACACCTGTTCATTCAATAGCCTAACTATGACCAGTACCAATATATCGAAAAAATAGAAAAATAGCTACAGCTATTCTAACAAGGCTATTATAGAATAATAGAAAAATAGAGGCTACAGCTATTCTAACAAGGCTATTATAGAATAATAGAAAAATAGACTCTACAGCTATTTTACCAAGGCTATTATAGAATAATAGAAAAATAGAGGCTACAGCTATTCTATTAAGGCTATTATAGAATAATAGAAAAATAGAGGCTAATAGCTAGCTATTACCTACCCCAACTAAGACCAGTACCAATATATCAGAAAATAGAAAAATAGAAGCTACAGCTATTTTAACAAGGCTATTAGAGAATAATAGAAAAATAGACGCTACAGCTATTCTAACAAGGCTATTATAGAATAATAGAAAAATAGACTCTACAGCTATTTTACCAAGGCTATTATAGAATAATAGAAAAATAGAGGCTACAGCTATTCTATTAAGGCTATTATAGAATAATAGAAAAATAGAGGCTACAGCTATTCTGACAAGGCTATTATAGAATAATAGAAAAATAGAGGCTAATAGTTAGCTATTACCTACCCCAACTAAGACCAGTACCAATATATTGAATAATAGAAAAATAGAGGCTACAGCTATTTTACCAAGGCTATTATAGAATAATAGAAAAATAGAGGCTACAGCTATTCTAACAAGGCTATTATAGAATAATAGAAAAATAGAGGCTAATAGCTAGCTATTACCTACCCCAACTAAGACCAGTACCAATATATCAGAAAATAGAAAAATAGAGGCTACAGCTATTCTAACAAGGCTATTATAGTATAATAGAAAAATAGAGGCTACAGCTATTCTAACAAGGCTATTATAGAATAATAGAAAAATAGACTCTACAGCTATTCTAACAAGGCTATTATAGAATAATAGAAAAATAGAGGCTAATAGCTAGCTATTACCTACCCCAACTAAGACCAGTACCAATATATTGAATAATAGAAAAATAGAAACTACAGCTATTTTACCAAGGCTATTATAGAATAATAGAAAAATAGAGGCTACAGCTATTCTAACAAGGCTATTATAGAATAATAGAAAAATAGAGTCTAATAGCTAGCTATTACCTACCCCAACTAAGACCAGTACCAATATATCAGAAAATAGAAAAATAGAGGCTACAGCTATTCTAACAAGGCTATTATAGAATAATAGAAAAATAGACGCTACAGCTATTCTAACAAGGCTATTATAGAATAATAGAAAAATAGACTCTACAGCTATTTTACCATGGCTATTATAGAATAATAGAAAAATAGAGGCTACAGCTATTCTAACAAGGCTATTATAGAATAATAGAAAAATAGACTCTACAGCTATTCTAACAAGGCTATTATTGAATAATAGAAAAATAGAGGCTACAGCTATTCTATTAAGGCTATTATAGAATAATAGAAAAATAGAGGTTAATAGCTAGCTATTACCTACCCCAACTAAGACCAGTACCAATATATCAGAAAATAGAAAAATAGAGGCTACAGCTATTCTAACAAGGCTATTATAGAATAATAGAAAAATAGACTCTACAGCTATTCTAACAAGGCTATTATTGAATAATAGAAAAATAGAGGCTAATAGCTAGCTATTACCTACCCCAACTAAGACCAGTACCAATATATCAGAAAATAGAAAAATAGAGGCTACAGCTATTCTAACAAGGCTATTATAGAATAATAGAAAAATAGACTCTACAGCTATTCTAACAAGGCTATTATTGAATAATAGAAAAATAGAGGCTAATAGCTAGCTATTACCTACCCCAACTAAGACCAGTACCAATATATCAGAAAATAGAAAAATAGAGGCTACAGCTATTCTAACAAGGCTATTATAGAATAATAGAAAAATAGACTCTACAGCTATTCTAACAAGGCTATTATAGAATAATAGAAAAATAGAGGCTAATAGCTAGCTATTACCTACCCCAACTAAGACCAGTACCAATATATTGAATAATAGAAAAATAGAGGCTACAGCTATTTTACCAAGGCTATTATAGAATAATAGAAAAATAGAGGCTACAGCTATTCTAACAAGGCTATTATAGAATAATAGAAAAATAGACTCTACAGCTATTTTACCAAGGCTATTATAGAATAATAGAAAAATAGAGGCTACAGCTATTCTATTAAGGCTATTATAGAATAATAGAAAAATAGAGGCTAATAGCTAGCTATTACCTACCCCAACTAAGACCAGTACCAATATATCAGAAAATAGAAAAATAGAGGCTACAGCTATTCTAACAAGGCTATTATAGAATAATAGAAAAATAGACTCTACAGCTATTTTACCAAGGCTATTATAGAATAATAGAAAAATAGAGGCTACAGCTATTCTAACAAGGCTATTATAGAATAATAGAAAAATAGAGGCTAATAGCTAGCTATTACCTACCCCAACTAAGACCAGTACCAATATATTGAATAATAGAAAAATAGAGGCTACAGCTATTTTACCAAGGCTATTATAGAATAATAGAAAAATAGAGGCTACAGCTATTCTAACAAGGCTATTATAGAATAATAGAAAAATAGAGTCTAATAGCTAGCTATTACCTACCCCAACTAAGACCAGTACCAATATATCAGAAAATAGAAAAATAGAGGCTACAGCTATTCTAACAAGGCTATTATAGAATAATAGAAAAATAGACGCTACAGCTATTCTAACAAGGCTATTATAGAATAATAGAAAAATAGACTCTACAGCTATTTTACCAAGGCTATTATAGAATAATAGAAAAATAGACTCTACAGCTATTCTAACAAGGCTATTATAGAATAATAGAAAAATAGAGGCTAATAGCTAGCTATTACCTACCCCAACTAAGACCAGTAGCAATATATTGAATAATAGAAAAATAGAGGCTACAGCTATTTTACCAAGGCTATTATAGAATAATAGAAAAATAGAGGCTACAGCTATTCTAACAAGGCTATTGTAGAATAATAGAAAAATAGACTCTACAGCTATTTTACCAAGGCTATTATAGAATAATAGAAAAATAGAGGCTACAGCTATTTTACCAAGGCTATTATAGAATAATAGAAAAATAGAGGCTACAGCTATTCTAACAAGGCTATTATAGAATAATAGAAAAATATAGTCTAATAGCTAGCTATTACCTACCCCAACTAAGACCAGTACCAATATATCAGAAAATAGAAAAATAGAGGCTACAGCTATTCTAACAAGGCTATTATAGAATAATAGAAAAATAGACGCTACAGCTATTCTAACAAGGCTATTATAGAATAATAGAAAAATAGACTCTACAGCTATTTTACCAAGGCTATTATAGAATAATAGAAAAATAGAGGCTACAGCTATTCTATTAAGGCTATTATAGAATAATAGAAAAATAGACTCTACAGCTATTCTGACAAGGCTATTATAGAATAATAGAAAAATAGAGGCTAATAGCTAGCTATTACCTACCCCAACTAAGACCAGTACCAATATATTGAATAATAGAAAAATAGAGGCTACAGCTATTTTACCAAGGCTATTATAGAATAATAGAAAAATAGAGGCTACAGCTATTCTAACAAGGCTATTATAGAATAATAGAGGCTAATAGCTAGCTATTACCTACCCCAACTAAGACCAGTACCAATATATCGAAAAAATAGAAAAATAGAGGCTACAGCTATTCTAACAAGGCTATTATAGAATAATAGAAAAATAGACTCTACAGCTATTTTACCAAGGCTATTATAGAATAATAGAAAAATAGAGGCTACAGCTATTCTATTAAGGCTATTATAGAATAATAGAAAAATAGAGGCTAATAGCTAGCTATTACCTACCCCAACTAAGACCAGTACCAATATATCAGAAAATAGAAAAATAGAAGCTACAGCTATTTTAACAAGGCTATTATAGAATAATAGAAAAATAGAGGCTACAGCTATTCTAACAAGGCTATTATAGAATAATAGAAAAATAGACTCTACAGCTATTTTACCAAGGCTATTATAGAATAATAGAAAAATAGAGGCTACAGCTATTCTAACAAGGCTATTATAGAATAATAGAGGCTAATAGCTAGCTATTACCTACCCCAACTAAGACCAGTACCAATATATCGAAAAAATAGAAAAATAGAGGCTACAGCTATTCTAACAAGGCTATTATAGAATAATAGAAAAATAGACTCTACAGCTATTTTACCAAGGCTATTATAGAATAATAGAAAAATAGAGGCTACAGCTATTCTATTAAGGCTATTATAGAATAATAGAAAAATAGAGGCTAATAGCTAGCTATTACCTACCCCAACTAAGACCAGTACCAATATATCAGAAAATAGAAAAATAGAAGCTACAGCTATTTTAACAAGGCTATTATAGAATAATAGAAAAATAGAGGCTACAGCTATTCTAACAAGGCTATTATAGAATAATAGAAAAATAGACTCTACAGCTATTTTACCAAGGCTATTATAGAATAATAGAAAAATAGAGGCTACAGCTATTCTAACAAGGCTATTATAGAATAATAGAAAAATAGAGGCTAATAGCTAGCTATTACCTACCCCAACTAAGACCAGTACCAATATATCAGAAAATAGAAAAATAGAGGCTACAGCTATTCTAACAAGGCTATTATTGAATAATAGAAAAATAGAGGCTACAGCTATTCTAACAAGGCTATTATAGAATAATAGAAAAATAGAGGCTAATAGCTAGCTATTACCTACCCCAACTAAGACCAGTACCAATATATCGGAATATTAAAATAATAGAAAAATAGCCAAATTACATCTGAGTTTAGCAGGAATTGTGCTAAAATAGCAATGGAGCCAAAGAGTACAATTTGAAAAAATAGCTACAAAACTCAGATCCTGCACCTTCCTCAAGTTTGTCTATATTAATATTAGCTTATATTATGATACAACAGTTATACAATGTACATGGAGACTGTCTAGGTCTATTTATCGATCGAAACTCATCACGGAAATAATAAATACTATTTATAAACCACAGTTGCAACAAAATTACAATAATTTATAAAATTTGAAGGAATTATAAAACGGTAAGAATATTAGAAAATGCTCTGATGAATCTTTTTTTTCATTCTTGATCACTGATCACTGTTACGTGAGCAATGATTAACTTTAAATGTATGATACATTACAATTAAAATTGATTGTGGTTCTACACACTGATATGTAATGCACATCAACTTTTAAATCGTTCATGATGAACTGCTATGCAAGAAAAATGTATATTACAAAACGAACAATTTAAGGGAAATATATGATTTCATCTAAGGTTTATTCGATCAGCACTAAATTTAATTATTGAATTTAGATAATTCTACATGCTCAAACAACAACAAACTGGGCCTATTTAAATGGAAAATTTTAAATTAATTTCTTTCAACACAACAACATTACAAACATATTTTTATCGTATTAGATTACTATAAGGATTATCGGCAAATATATCTGTATTCATAAATGTTTAGGTTTTGTTTTTACCAGTTTAAAAGTGAGTCAGTTATATCCAAATCTCTTTGCTTGGTAAATGACCTGAGACCTAGTGAATTAATACTTAAAGAAATAATTATGGTTTTATTTGGAAGTATATGTCTAGCTAGACATAAGGGGAAATTATTTGTTTGGAATCCAAGAACTCCTTTTGACAGAAAAATACATAAACGTATGACATTAAAAACAAAATTCCTTAATAAAAGATTGTTTTTCAATATTGCTACAGTTAGGATCAAAATTGTCCAAGATGATCAAATTGACGGGACAATCTCATTCCGATCAGTTAGAATTACCTGAACAAGAGATATTTCGGAGAGAAGCAACTGAAAAAGGCCTTAGAGAGAGAACTGTTGCAAATCCGACAATAAGGTCGTGGAAACGAAACTAACGTACGACAGAAAAGCCGATATACATGTAATATACGAGAAATACTGATCATTACACTTGTACTAGTCTATCATTGGCAACCGAGTTGGATGGACAAAATATATAACTAGGAGAAACGAGGGTCAAAATCTAACAGACAGCCTTCTTTTGGAGCCAACCATCATATCATAAAATGGATGAAGTGCTTAAAGACATGCACCGATCGATATGTACATGTTGTTTCAATGAGAGCGTTGCATAGAAGGATCATCATGATCTGTTTAAGATTGTTCTCATAACACGACGTCTTATCCATCCACACGTCATTTTACATAATTCGGCAATTGCCCCTCCAGTGATTTTCATGAAGGAAATTTAAACAAATAAAATCGTTCGGAAATGATGTGATCAGGCAGATGGCGAGAAGTTTTTGGAATTAGGGGTTGGGTGGGGGTCGACTTGTCGGGCAAATATATTTCGTTGTCGGGCAAATTAGCAGTAGTTGTCGGGCAAATTGGTTTTGCCCCCCCGCTCAACTATGTGAAAAACCTCCCATTTAGAATGAGCAGGTGATCATAGCTAAACCCAGTAAGACTGTCTACCATTTTGATCACCATCTTGGAATATTGATTACGCGGGTTCAGTGACCTTGAAATATTATAATGTGTCATATTATGGTGTAATCCAATTTGGTAGATACTGTCATTATTTCCTCTTTAGTAAGTTTACATGTACCCTTAAGTAGACCAAACATCCTTCTTTTGGAAATACACAGAATAAATTGTGGTTGAACTTAATCATGTTATAGGTGACTTTCCCTTATTTTAAGGATTGGCTTTACTTTACTTAATCTTTTACCAGTTATATGTCAAGGTTACAGCTAAGAGGTATTGACAAAATTTGTAATATTGTTCAGTATCACCCTAAAAAAGTTCAAAAGAGGTGTATTACTGATTACTGTAACTCTTAAATATATTTGTTTATAATCAAGGCTGCCAGTGGGCGTATATTACCTTGACTGGTAAGCTATATTTTCTTAGCGAGATAATACGTCTTTGCGATGTATATCGATGGTCTTAGGCGACCACGTGCCTATTATGTGTTGGTTTTATATCACAGGCATATCAATGTATCCTTTTTGGGAAAGAGGTACGTTAACGGTAAGAACATACCATCACCATTATTGCCTCACGGAATCAAGAAATGTATGTCAAGATCTCAAACTTTGACTGATATTGCAATAATTAGTTCGGAATTGTTTTGGGTGATGATTTAGAATCAAGTAAGACACCGTCCCATTTTGAAAAGGTCATGTGACTCTCACGTGACTAGCTGAATTGAATTTAATCATTTGAGAACATTCAAACCATTGATATTCGAATATAATTAAAGGATTATGAAAAAAAAAAATTCACACTTTTCATGCAACATTTTGATTGTCCACATATGTGGACACTGGGTATCAGGAGGATATCTACTTATAAACAGTTACATGTCATAACAGAGCATTTAGGAATTTACTTCTTATACAAGTGTTTTGACTTAGTATTTGTCAAATTGGCAAGACACTATCTAGAGGTAATCTTTAAATAAAACTTCTAATGTTTAGGGCTTTTACATAGGGACAGTATTGACATACATTTCTAAATACCTAGGGTCGGTACAAGTAAGGAAGTACATTCCTAAATGCTCTGTTATGACATGTAAGTGTTTTTAAGTAGATATATGTATATGCCTTCGGTTTTTTTCCGTAACTAAATGTCAGAATGATCAAAACCATTGTTGCATATATGGTCACGAAAAGACACGATTATGCTGTTTATTTCTAGTACAAAAATTCCCAGACGTATGAAGTTATATTTATCAACTTATGCTACATTTGATTGGTCGATACATGACCTTGTTTATTGACCCCTAACTTGTAAATATACGTATAAGTTCAATAATTTAACGGTCGAATTAATATTATAAATCCTTACATGGCGACTAAGTTTACTTATCCTAAGACTATTTTATATTATAAGTCATCAAAAGGATATTGTGTTTTTTAACTACGTGTATTATTGAAATTACAAGTGAGTCCGTCAAAGGAACGTAACCTTTTTATGTAGGTATTGTATTGTTATTATTATTATGGATATTTGTGTCTTTCACGGTCATTTTTCGAACGCTTTTGTTATATTGTTGTTTTATGTCTGTAGTCCGGTCATTATTCGTTTTTTAAGCGTTTCAGTATTTTTTTGGCTAACAACCAAGTTTTTGAATTCGCCAAAATGCAAGGGCAATTTTGATGAATTCTGAAGGATCAGAGGCTCTGCCAATTTGGCATAAATTCTTGTAAGGTTTGACTTTGGTGCTAAGTAATTTTTTGGTGAAAAGATATCAAGTTTCTGGACCAACGAAGTATATATATTATGTATATTAATATCTGTGTGCTGGATAGAACTTGACCATTAAGAAAGGTATTATTCAATTTGTTCTCACTGTCAAGAACGTCCCATAACATCACGGTGACTGTCACGATCCAAATTAAGTCTCAACACTTAAAAGTTTATCATTGATCAAATGAACTAAGTTATATGATCGTTGCTTAATGTATTTTTAACCGGAGGCGAGATAATCATACACGAGTACATTCTTGTGATTCTGGAAATAGTTTGAATGAATTGATACTGAGCTATACATATAAATGTAAACTTACTATTCTCATAAATCTGACTAATGTTATTGTCAAGGTAAATTGACTGAGAATAAAGTTTGATGAAAGAAAAGAAGTCGTGAACTTTGTCAAGACTTAATGCTTGAATAAAGATGTCATGTTGATGATGTTATACGAACATGTAGGTAGAGATACATTTAACAGTAGAGGTATTTTGAGTTTACTTATCACCGAAGAAATCACGGCTATCTATATATTATGTATTTAAAATTAAAGAAAGGGTACCACGTAATTCCCACACAAAGAAGAAGATCCTTGCTTTACAACAGAACGAAATACATTTCTATCAAAACAGAAATCCCAAATACCTTGATGTTGTATGTGGTATCCCTCAATTAAATGGATATAGTCGTCCCTGGTTTTGCTGTGATGCGATGTCAGTTGCGTCATTGACCTACTCACGTACAGTTGACAATTGAATTATAACGTCATGGTAATAAGTGTACAGCATAATATTAATAATATAACATGGAAATGGTATGTTCGCTTTAAGAAATAAAAAGTTTTATGAACTGGGAACAACGGGATAATCTAATCATCTAAATTCAAGATACTAAATTGAAAATTCAAGTTACTAAATTGAAAATTCAAGTCACTTACTTGAAAATTAGAAATAAAATAACAAATAATGGCCCTAATACGCTTCCGTAATACGGTATCCTGGTTAATGAAAGAAATAAAAATGTGCCTTTTATTTTATACTTCATCAATGGATCAATGTTTACCTTTTAACCTCGTTGCTTCAAAGGCTATGCTAATAACATTGATTGCAATTGAAATATATACAATATACGGTATTATGAAGTTATTTTAAGCAATGTCAATGGCATTCCTTGAACAAACACATTCATTTTAAATGACAATTGCATAATCTATCAATGATAAAATCAATAGCTGATATAAAGTATAAGTAAAAGTCACTTATGATATGCACGTGATTGCTATTTACAAACCATACGTTAAGTTACTGTAATATCAATATCAATAAATATCTTAGATGATAAGATTGTCTCAGTTCCTATTGACCATAGTTAAAGATTTTTTTGATTTTCTAGAGGGTTCATTCTTAGGTGATTATAAAGACTTACACCAAGTTTCATCAAAATCCCTCCAAATTGTACCTTGTAAAGTGTTGACGAGCTAACAATTGGACGGGTTTTCAAGAAAAAGGGCAATAATTCGTAGTTAATATAGTTGATTATGACATAAAATGTTGTGATTCATATTATGCTTTACCTTCTAAATATGAAAATTCAGGTTCTACAAATGCATCTTTAACGTTTTCATCCACGTGCTAGTTCCTGATCATTAATACTTGACATGGATTTCCAATATCCTATAATATATTTGAATAAATGTTGGAATAAGTTGAAATAAAACACCTTCGATCAATGAGTAACCAAAAATGCAATGAATTCTGTAATGAAACTCAAGTCCCTTTTTTAACAACTCTACATGTATATAATCCTTCAGTGGCATATTAGAAACACAAGTTATAGATAAATAAGACAATAATTATATATCCATCTACATGTAGTTTGATAGATATATTGTGTTGGTCGGGACAAACGCTACCAGAAATAGAGGAGAATTGATCAATGCCGGGAAAAGTACAGAGGAAGGTAAGGTTGTTATTGATACTTTAGGAAGAAATTCAAAGTCTCCCATCATTCGACTGTTTTATAACATAGCAAATATTGTTCAACAGATTGGCGTTGTTCATCACGATTTGTTATGTGGTCCTTTCTCTTTAAATTACCTGTAGTCAGAGTCTAAGTTTTTTTATGTTGATTTTACAGTTTCTCCATTGTATTTGGTGATACAGATACTCTTCTGTTATTCGGAAATCTGTTGTGCTTTTTGGGAATATGTTATTAACGGCTGTGACGTGGGTACTGGGTAGTTATGGTTGGTAGTTAGTTATGTCAAATAAAAAATGATTTAAAGGAAAACATATTTCCTCCTTTATGGACGCAATGATTGATCTCCTTTGTATATAAGGATGGTTCAGGATATAGATACCGGGTTTTGAAAACAGTGGACGATTACTTTGACGTATAGTTTGTCAAGTTGCAGATTTAGTTGAGGATGTTAGTGTTGTGACATTGTGGATTTTTTTTGACCAAGCAGTAGAAAAAAAATCAAATTATTTTGATGTTGCTTAAAGACCAACAAGGAGATATACATATTAAGGCCTTGTGCTTACTCTTAAGTTGAGTATTTTAGATATTTAAAAAGACACAAATATTCATAAAAATAACAACCATAAATACGCTGTATTAGAAATAATTAGTTTTAACATTTTATTGAAAATGGCAGAGATTGAAATTCGACCAGATCGTCTTTATCCCGTCATAATGCAGCAAGAGGTCTGCGCTAATGGGGATACGGTGAAAAAGGTAACTATATCTTAAACATTTACAATGTCAGAAAGAGTTTTTAAGAATTGTCTCTTCGTATTTCGATGCGTTAGACTTTGGATGTCTCATTGAAATAAACAATATTTTGCTTTTTAACTGAGATCCAGATCACTTTTCAAGCCCGGATTCCCTTTTGTCTGTAATGCAGGTCTGAGTCGCTGATCAGCGAAGGTGTCTTATTGTTGAAAAGAGACAATATTCAATGTTTGCTACTGTAAAGGTGATAGCCCCGACATATGGAAAACGAAAAAGAGAAGCTTCTCGCCATTGTCCAACAAGCTACACACATAGTATGACGTTGCCTATCTGTATTAGCCCTTTAGATGTAAAGTAGAACTAACACAATTTCAGTTAACGTTATTTAGATTGACATTATCAAAGTTGAATCTTTAATGCCATGGGTGTTGGGGGTTGTTGATTTATTGCTCCAAATTTATTACCGAGTTCCCGTGTCCTATTGGCTGTGCACGTTAAAGATCCCACGACAGTTGGAAATCGAAAATAAGAGCAGGCTAATGCCGCTGTCCTGGCAAAATTTCTCTCATTGCACACTGCATGGCGTTTGGCCGTTCTCAATTAGCCCATATAGGTGCAGAAAAGTAGGACGTAAAACTCCATTCATTCATTTCATTTCCAAATTTATTAAAGAATTTCTCAGATGATCGTGCATTTTAAATGGCATGCAGGTCTTAAATACAATCCGTTCAAGCAAGACAATTTCGTGAATCAATACTCACGGTCAAAGGATGGCACAATCGAGAACAATGTAATGGAATCTCTAAAGAGAAGTATTATCAGGTGTCTCGTGTTATTTAGCTTCAAAATAACTTAAAGGAATATTGACATACCTTTAAAGTGTTAAGAGATGGGCAAAGAAAGTGTCAATGTTCGGTCGAAGAGTAAATTTAGAATCAGATTTCAATTAATCAAGGATTATCATACAATTGATATATTTTAGCTCAACCAATTTAAAGATACAATCCTATAAGTATTTTGATGTGTATGTCCCGAACATTGTGGGATGTTTCATGTAACATTAATTTACAACAACCACAAACGATAAAGAAAAACTAAAGAGAAACCAAACGTGAAACCAACAGATGTGGATTAATGATAATAAAAAGCACCCTGCGAAAGCTAATCTTTTTCTCCGATCACAAATGTGAAGGGAACCATTTTGCGACAAGGCACGATACTGCAAGCCGCAATCAGAAGAAGAAAACAAAATACCGAATTTTAAAAAGTATCGCAAATTAAATCAGAATTTACACGATCGAAAATTTGATGCTGGTTAAATATTTACCTCGTTAACACCCTACAATGTACTGTCGAATTTTGAGGAATCTTGGTGATATTGTAATTGATATCACTATAAAAGAACTTACCTTTCTAAAAATGTTCGACTGTGCACAATTATTGACGTATTTAAATGTAACCGTGAGTGTTCAAGAATGAATTCACAAGAACATAGTGTATTAGCCTTGTTCTTCAAAGACTTTAATTTAAACAGAGGTTTCATTAGGCCCATGTTACTTTATATTCCACGGATTTTAGTTTGATTTATCTATTACAGGAAAATATTCTAATTGCATGTTCACCGTATCTAAACGTGACTGTTAGTAAAGACTGATTAAACAGGAACTACATTATGTATTTTAATGATTACAATACCATGACAAATAGCACCATGAATTTAACTCTAAATAAAACTAATAAAGATGTTTGATAAAATCAAAATATTACATTTTTTGAAAAATTCCTTGCATAATTTTTATACGCCCACACATAAATGTGGGCGTATATTGTAGTCGCCCCTGTCCGTCTGTCTGTCTGTCGGAATACGATAGAGAGCTGGTTTCTTGATGGATTTTGATAAAACTGGTTGTGAGGGTTTATAATCATCCAAGGAAGAAGCCTATTGAAAATCAGACAAATCAAAAAATGTTTGATGGGTTATTGCCCTTGTTTTTGAAAATACTTTGTGAACACAATAGGGAGCTGGTTTCTTGATAGATTTTGATGAAACTTGGTGTGAGTGTTTGTCATGACCTTGGGATTAACCCTATTGAAAATCGGAAACATCGACAAATATTTTATGAGTTATTGCCGATAGAGTGCTGGTTTCATGATGGATTTTGATGAAACTTCTTGTGAGTGTTTATAATCATCCAAGGAAGAACCCTATTGAAAATCAGACAAATCAAAAAATATTTGATGGGTTATTGCCCTTGTTTTTGAAAATACTTTGTGAACACGATAAAGAGCTGGTTTCTTGATGGATTTTGATGAAACTTAGTGTGAGTGTTTGTATTGACTTTGAGATAAACCATATTGAAAATCAGAACCCTAGAGTTATTGCCCTTCTTTTTAAGTTCATAAACAGAAAAAAACTGTAACAAAACTCCTGTAAAATGAAAATGGCACTCTCAGAATCTTTCATTTACTGACAACTCTCATCAACCTCCCGGACGAATTGGCTGCCATTACAAAAGTGGGCGTATTACGATGGCCATCGCTATTTTTTTTATAAATGTTACGTTTTATTTGACATTAATATGATTTTTGTTTTAGACTGAAGTTAAGATGGCTGAAAAGAGTACAGAAGAAAATATTGGGACCATAAGTCTTATAGATGGTAAACAGAATTATAAACGCAAACCACAAACACAGACATCAAATAGTTGTTCTGGATCTAGATTATGGGTAAGCATTTCATGTAAACACCCTTTTTATACGCCCACACATTAATGTGGGCGTATATTGTAGTCGCCCCTGTCTGTCTGTCTGTCTGTCTGCCTGTCCACAATTGTTGTGGACACGATAGAGAGCTGGTTTCTTGATGGATTTTGATGAAACTTGCTGTGAGTGTTTGTTATCACCCAACGATGAACCCTATTGAAAATCAGACGAATCGAAAAATATTTCATGGGTTATTGCCCTTGCTTTTGAAAATATCTTGTGGACACCATAAAGACCTGGTTTCTTGATGGATTTTGATGAAACTTTGTATGAGTGTTTGTATTGACATTAGGATAAACCCTATTGAATATCAGAAACATCGAAAAAATATTTTATGAGTTATTGCCCTTGTTCTTTAAAACACGTTAATTTTTCAGCCGTTACACTCCCAAAGTTGTGGACACGTTAGAGAGCTGGTTTCTTGGTGGATTTTTATGAAACTTGCTGTGAGTGTTTGTAATCACCCAAGGATGAACCCTATTGAAAATCAGACGAATCAAAAATATTTCCTGGGTTATTGCCCTTGCTTTTGAAAATATGTTGTGGACACCATAGAGAGCTGGTTTCTTGATGGATTTTGATGAAACTTGGTATGAGTGTTTGTATTGACATTAGGATAAACTCTATTGAATATCAGAAACATCGAAAAAATATTTTTTGAGTTATTGCCCTTGTTCTTTAAAACACGTTAATTTTTCAGCCGTTACACTCCCAAAGTTGTGGACACGTTAGAGAGCTGGTTTCTTGGTGGATTTTTATGAAACTTGCTGTGAGTGTTTGTAATCACCCAAGGATGAACCCTATTGAAAATCAGACGAATCAAAAATATTTCCTGGGTTATTGCCCTTGCTTTTGAAAATATGTTGTGGACACCATAGAGAGCTGGTTTCTTGATGGATTTTGATGAAACTTGGTATGAGTGTTTGTACTGACATTGGGATAAACCCTATTGAATATCAGAAACATCGAAAACATATTTTATGAGTTATTGCCCTTGTTCTTTAAAACCGTTAATTTTTCAGCCGTAACACTCTCAAAGTTGTGGACACGATAGAGAGCTGGTTTCTTGGTGGATTTTTTATGAAACTTGCTGTGAGTGTTTGTAATCACCTAAGGATGAACTCTATTGAAAATCAGACGAATCGAAAAATATTTCATGGGTTATTGCCCTTGCTTTTGAAAATATGTTGTGGACACCATAGAGAGCTGGTTTCTTGCTGGATTTTGATGAAACTTGGTATGAGTGTTTGTATTGACATTGGGATAAACCCTATTGAATATCAGAAACATCGAAAAAATATTTTATGAGTTATTTCCCTTGTTCTTTAAAACGCGTTAATTTTTCAGCCGTTACTCTCTCAAAATTGTGGACACGATAGAGAGCTGGTTTCTTGGTGGATTTTTATGAAACTTGGTATGAGTGTTTGTATTGACATTAGGATAAACCCTATTGAATATCAGAAACATCGAAAAAATATTTTATGAGTTATTGCCCTTCTTCTTTAAAACACGTTAATTTTTCAGCCGTTACACTCTCAAAGTTGTGGACACGATAGAGAGCTGGTTTCTTGGTGAATTTTTATGAAACTTGCTGTGAGTGTTTGTGTTGACCTTCGGATACACTTTATTGAAAATCAGAAACATCATCAACTATGTGACTGCTCTTAATCATTTTAAGATGGAACCTAAAGGTTGGTTGCCCTTGTTTTATGCATATTTCAGTGACATATTTGTTTTTTCCAGGAAACTTGAACCCATAGTTTTACTCTTGTAAAAAGAGAAAATGTCATTCTCAGAATCTTTCATTTACTGATCACTCTTGTCAACCCCCCGGACAAATTGGCTGCCATTATAAAAGTGGGCGTATTACGATGGCCATCGCTATTTTTTCTCTGGTTAAAAATGCACCTGACTAAAAACATTTAATCTCCCTTACATGTGACAATGAGGAAGATGCATGCATACCACGAGATTTGACCAAAGACCAACAGAAATGATCCTCTTAAGAACCTTAGTTATCCTTTGGTTGTACCTTTCCTTCAGGAAAACAAACAGTTTGCGAGTGAGTAATTCTTATCTCATTCTTGAAGTTAGGAATATAACAATTTTGATCGTGCACGACGTTGTCCCACAAATCTAAAATCTGACGTATCTTTACCCGTTCGGTATATCAAGGAGATGGGATACTTTTAGACTATTTTCAGCACAGGTAAACAATTACCAGCAGTTACTATTCATACTAATCTCGTAAGCTTTAGACTTCATACGGGCTATAACTATTTTGATACTGGATGATTCGTTTTCATTTTTGGATGTATCCAGTCCATTTTCTAACAAGTTGCATCCCTGTTGAGTTTTGTTCTCGTAATTCCCTCGCGTAGGTTGAAGAACCCAAACTTAACCTGAACTAAGTAGCGTTCTTTTATAATTTCAGGCATTTTTTACAGTTTTATTTTTTTTAACCACCGTTGCAGCTGTGGCAGCATTTATATGGAGACATTCCTTGTAAGTGTAATTAGATTGTTTTGTTTTGGAAAAAATACATCACACGGTTCAAAATTGAACTAGTTCTCTAAATGCATTTTCATAATTCATACAATATTTTTTTTTTTTTTAAGTTACGATGTATCACCGAAATCAGTTATGAATGATTGTGTAAATGGTACACAAAATAATACCAAAACGATACTTCAAAGATATTCCGGATTTTTTCGAACCACAATGGAACAAAGTATGCTTGCAAGCCAATTTTACGAAAGCGAGCGCAAAAACATGGTTGAAGCAAACATGACATCAAAGCCATACAATTATTCAGGGTGTACATTTTCCTGTCCACCCCCGAAACCAGCGAGAAAGAAAAGACAGGTGCAATTAGCAAATACACATTTTCATGCCTGTTGTATTTCGTAAGTATTTTTTTTCATTTAGAATGGTTAAAATCTACTGTGATCTTGAAGAGCCACTAGTCTGATTATGCCACAGCCCAAAATGAACCAATATCACACAATACTTAGATGATACATCTATATTGATTTGTGATCAGTGGTAGTGGTGAAAATGGGCAAACCTTGTGCATTAAGGAGAGCTTTCAGGGTATAGATGAAGCTTACTTGATCGATTTCCAGTATTTTCTAACCAGTTCCGCTGGCTGTAGCACACCCATCACATTAGACGCATTTCCGATGACTGCCACATGCAATATCACTTTTCTGATAATAACAACCATTCCGATGTAATTTTGTATTATGCAAGTATTATATTTATATTTTCAGTGAAACATCTTTTATCAGCCCTGATGTATTACCTGGCATTGATGATGTACCTAGAACTCTTGCCCATTTCGACGATGACGATAAACGACAGTATTTTCAAACGCAGACTTGTCAGTGAGTACATTTATCTTAAATTGTGCCTGATGTGATCATGTTCACTTTTGCCACGTTAGTCAATATGGATTTGTCAAATTCAAGGATCGTTGATATATGAAGTTTAGCATTTTCACTCTGAAATTTAGCTCTGGGTATTTTTGTTATTTGAAGAGTAAAGAATTGATGACACGTTATATTTGCTAAAACAAATATGAAACTTTTCTTATGACAATTATGCATATCTTCAGATTGCTGGTGGAAAGTATACCGTGGCATCTCATAATGACTTGATACCCGAAAGTTCCCAGCAAGTTAAACACTCAATGTGGAGGATAATGTTTAGTTTAGTTGAATGTTTATGTTTTATCTTTCAGGCAAGTACTTGGGTGTGATGGATGCCAATGTACACAGGTAATAGATACTCATACTGCCCTTATTGAAACAGATAATTCGGACGATGACGACCAATATGTTATTGAATTGGTACAGGTACCAGGATGCTGCAAGTGCTTAAATGGATGAAATCTCAACCACTTATTTTGTTTTAGGTGTAAATGTGCTCTATTTTTGGAAGAACTGCTACATTAAAATCACGCCTCGTTTCACATCTTATCATATTTGTGTACAAGACTTCAAGACGTTTTTTTTACATAAATCATGCATAAATGTGTGATTGCTTTCATCATCTTCTTACGTGTTCGACATCATTCCATAAACATTTAAGAAAAACAATCTCTATAACCGAAGGACAATTACAAACATCTATATCATTTCCAATGTACACAAACAATTGTTATTTGTTTTTTGGTGTTTTTTTTTAAAATATGGATTGTTTCAGAATAGGCTACATTAGGAGAACATTATTACCCATACGGATATTATATACATATATTATCGATGTAATAAAATGATATTATAGTGTGGCGATGTAATAAAATGATAGAGTGTGGCGATGTAATAAAATAATAGTATAGTGTGGCAGCATGCTTTGTGGTTGATAATAAAATAAAATGGTGAGGTTTCATCATTTCATGAAAAATTATTACATGCAGTGGTTTTGTGTTAATTTTTTGTTTAAATTGTAACATAATATATTATATAATTAAATTATTGTTAATTTCGTGCTCTATGAACATAGATTCCTTTGAAAATAATTATAGCAGCTTTTCATATTGTACCACTATCAGCAAGGTTTTTTTTTTAATGGTTTTTTGATTCAGCTGATTGGCAATGGACTTCAGTATCGTTATGGTTTAAGTATACTTGATAATTGCTTAAAAAGGGCGAATTTATTTGATGATGAAAATTTGGAATTGTGTTCTAAAAAACGCATTATAAAGGGTTCTAAATTTATTTGACTATTTGTAATGTGCCTGTTTTGTTTTGTCAAATTTGCTATGTTATTGTTTACTTTAAAAATGTGATATGCCTATTTATTTAATAAAAAAATTATATTATTTATTTAATTACTTAATGTCAGAGATCGTTTCAAAATCTACATTAATTACAATATACGTCCAAAATATATTTGTTGGGGTATAAAAAGCCTACAATGAATATAAGCAGATGATTAAACAGATCACAGAAACTGTTATAGTTTTTTGCAAAAAAAATCGATAACAACGTAGTAGAACTGGAGCAAGGCGTATTCGCTAACGAATAAATCTGTAATAAAACAATGCCAAAATGATAAAAAAAAAGGTTCTACTATGCCAAGGAGACATCTCAGTCAAGTTTACGGAAATTTCGTTACAAACAAACAGTAAAATGGGAAACAACTCTACAAGTGGTATACCTGACGATCAGTTCGATTCACTCACACCGTCAAATAATTTACCATGCCTTTGCAAGTTAAATGACAAAATTCAAACTTATAAAACATTTTCCAAAAATCTCGTTGAAAACTTCCCAATAAGTCGCTGGAAAGACTGAACAATACTTTACGTCTCCCCAAAATTTCAATGTATTATGATGGTCATTAACAGTTTGAGCAAATCAAACGTAGACCATTGCCAGAAATAAACACCGTTATGTACAGGAAACGAATCTTTTCACACATTCTTACGCATCAAAATTTTATTTGATTTTCAAAAATCTGAACGAAATTGCAATTTAAGACAACAAATTCAAATCTAGACTATAAAATAGCATGTTAAAACGAAAAAAAAGGTGAGATAAGTCAGTTGATTAGAAATTGGGCTGTTAAGATAATTACTAATATTAGTAAGCCAAGGAATTGTTTTGACACTCTTCGTAAATTAAAAGTAGAGTCTAAAGTTATCAGCTCAAGAAAGGAAATCTCTAGAAGACAATCAGAATATTTACACCTTCACGTTAACTCGTAATTAAATAAGTCTAAGATGTGTTAAAGCCAGAGACAAATTTTAATTTTAAAGTCCACAGAAGTCGTTAAATGCCAGAAAATGTTGTAAAAAATGTTTACTTTAACATAGTGGCTTAATGATATGACAAATTTAATTACACAGATTTCAAACAATGAAATGCCTTTCTCTTTGTAAGTGTATAGCTCCTTCTTCGAGGCTTTCAAAGATTCAATATTTTCCGTTCAAGTTCCTTAAATTACGTTGGTCAAAATCTGTATTCCTTGAATCTTGAAGAGAGTACATGTGCAACAGTAACCTACCGAGAGGGTCAAGTGTGAACCGCTGGCGGATAATGGTACAATATATAAATGCATATAAAATAATCTTTGTAACCAAACAAATATTTTTTATCCATTAACAATTTACTTGCGGTTTATTCCAGTCAAAGGTAAGACAAATAGGTATAATTTTAGACTGCTCTCATCAGATATGTCTGTATTTTGCCTAACCCATTTCCTCTAATATTCCTATAGTTCTTCCTTTCAAGAAAAACGAAAGAACTTCTATGTCTTGGGTAATTGTGAATAATGATAGCATATATGCGTCTAGGTAGACAGACGCAACGCTAATAACTATTTACGTGAACGATATCCTATACGCAAAGTGATAGAAAGCAAACAGAATCAACTATCTCATCTTATGTATGACCAAATATTGTCTTTTTCGAACATCTCCCAGTCCAGACACTGAGTCAATATTTCTTCGTTTAAGTAATTTTAGCCTTGGTCCTGGATAAACTGAATATTTCTGAGAGTTCTTGTCGAATTGATGATTACATCTTGGTCGTGTTTTTAATCTCCTTGAGTTAATGGATACGAGTATTATTTCTGTAAATAATGTTCAGAATGTTTCTCGGATGGTACAACAATCAGAGGGGCATGTGTAGCGCGTTGTTCGTGTTTATGATGTCCCGATGATTGAAATTAGATGTATTATTTGTCTAAGTCGTCATAACTGGTTAAATTGTCTGGTTACTATTTTTAAAACAACAGAAGGACATAAAACGTTGGTTAGTGATTCAATACGATTTATAATATACAATCTAGTCATGGAACGTCTATCAACATTACGGTTAAGATAATGACCGACATTGTAATTTTTGATCCTCACTTAAATCTTAACTGCAAATTGCATGCCATTAAATCGTTTAAATCCTCGTTAAGGAGAATTACATATAGAGTTTTTTTGCTTCTGCGAAATCGACAAACAGATTAGTATAATGTTACATGATTACTTTCCATTTTCTGCCTCCAGTTAAAATTCAATTTTCTTCAATCAATGTCGAAATCTGTTTAAAGGCAGATTAGTTTGTGTAAGCTAAATTGTACAGGCTGTGTCAGAAAGATAAGACTTTTACGACCACAGGACGAATTTTACAGAGCTATTAACCCAATTTTATATTTGTTTCGTCTCTCAAAATCTTTATTATTTCTTTACCCCGTGGTAAAGACAAAAAATGCATACATCTTAAATATGTTCTTTATAACCATTAGCTTCTCATAATGGCATACATCTTAAATATGTTCTTTATAACCATTAGCTTCTCATATTGGCATACATCTTAAATATGTTCTTTATAGCCATTAGCTTCTGATATTGGCATACATCTTAAATATGTTCTTTATAGCCATTAGCTTCTGATATTGGCATACATCTTAAATATGTTTTTTAAAACCATTAGCTTCTCATAATGGCATACATCTAAAATATGTTGTTTAAAACCATTAGCTTCTCATATTGGCATACATCTTAAATATGTTCTTTAAAACCATTAGCTTCTCATATTGGCATACATCTTAAATATGTTCTTTAAAACCATTAGCTTCTCATAATGACATACATCTTAAATATGTTTTTTTTAAAACCATTACCTTCTCATAATGGCATACATCTTAAATATGTTTTGTTAAAACCATTACCTTCTCATATTGGCATACATCTTTAATATGTTATTAAAAACCATTACCTTCTCATAATGGCATACATCTAAAATATGTTGTTTAAAACCATTAGCTTCTCATATTGGCATACATCTTTAATATGTTCTTTAAAACCATTAGCTTCTCATAATGGCGTACATCTTAAATATGTTTTTTTAAAACAATTAGCTTCTCATAATGGCGTACATCTTAAATATGTTCTTTAAAACCATTAGCTTCTCATAATGGCATACATCTTAAATATGCCAGATTTCACCATTAGGTTATCACAATGGCAACATCTTAAAAATGTTTTTCTTAAACATTAGTTCCACACAATTACATAAGTCTAACATAACATAACTAACTAAACAGTACTGTTTCGGCTTTCAGGGTCTCATCAGCGCAGTTCTGATACCGGAGTTGAGGTTTGGGTATATAACCGCCTCAGATGATCTCAAACAGATCTATGTCAGAGTGTTCAAACTCTAGTTATAACCGCCTCAGTTGACCCCACACATATATCATCCATGTCAGCGTGTTCTTTGAACTAGCAAGCTAGTGAGCTGCGCATAACGCTCACGACAATGATACACTCCAGATAGAGTGCTTAACGACGTATGAACCAAGGAGCTTATCTGACTGCAAACAGGACTGTTTCGGCCTTCTGGGCCTCATCAGTGCAGTGCTGATACTGATGTTGAGGTCTGGCTATATAGCCACCTCAGATGATCCCACATAATTATATGTGATACCATCGTACCATGCCAGAATCCTCAAACTAGCAAGCTAGTGAGCTACGCATAACGCTAATGACAATGGTACACTCCAGATGGAGTGCTCAACGAGGTACGAGCCAAGGAGTGTATCAAACTGCAAACAGTACTGTTTCGAACTTCTGGGACTCATCATTGCAGTGCTGATATCAGAGTTGAAGTTTGGTTATATAACCGCCTCTGATGATCCCATACATATTATGATATCACTGTTCCATGCCAGAGTGTTCAAACTCTGGTAGGCTTAGTTATGTTACGGGTTAGTTTTTGAAACACCAATATTTGGTTGTATGATATTTAAGTAACGAACTAAATACAGTTGTATTTTAAATTTAAATTAACCAGACTAGCAATCGTGATTGAACATGTGCCAGATATCCTGTAATTAATTTCAAACTGGTCAGTCAGTGGTCATTCATTGGTCAACATTGAACGATCAGGAATCAGTTTTAAGGTACAAGCTAATAACTAGATTTAACAAGACTTTCAATCGATCACGACCAGTAGCCAAAAATAGTTCCGATCGTGTTAATAGAGTTGAGCATTGGCTTTAGAATTGAATGATTGGTGTTAGACCACTGACCAGTCATATTTGAATAAGATCGTGTAATCTTGATTAGTTCTTACACGTGGGCATCTACTAGACCCATATATTACGATTTAATTTAAATAATGTGGCTTACTCTACTCCTGATTAACGATTTCAAAATATTATCTCTGTCTTATAGATGATTAACAACATGAATTGGTTAAGAATTTTGATTTAATAAGTCGAGACGGTTTTAAGGGCAGAGAGAAATGTATTGTGTGGTAACTGGTTATTGGTTTATCACATTAAAAGATTGATCGAATTTTGCTATCCAAGAATGACCGGAATGAAATAACAATATGCCTGTCTCTGATGCACACATCATAATATGTTATTTGTATTTTGAAAGCTAGCTTCCAAAACAGGATGCGATTGTTCACAAACTTTGTTTTCACAGAGCTTAATGACCAACCATTGTGGATCGGAAATGGTGTATCCTGGAAGTATTATCTTGTCCAAATAAGACTAGAATAGTTAGATTTATAAATACATTAAATAACATTCCACCTCTACATGTAGTAGTGTACTTGGATAATTAGAACGTCTCGAGTCTTACTAGAGGAATCTAAATAACTATGTTTAATATTGCTTAACCTACTTGAGACTTTGCTAATAAATGTTTAGACGAATAAGTTGTAAGTCTTGATTTCTTCTAATAATTAATTCTTAAATTAAGATCATTAAACAGTGCCTAAACCTCTGCGATTTGATTACTAAAGTCAGTAATTACGTTTGATTAGTGCAGTGATTTTTTTCTTCGAAATACTGCGCACCAAGTTTTGTATATTGCTGGAGTTTATAAAGGTGATTTCATTCAGGAGTTAATAAATGCGAAATTAAATTCGTTTCTCTACTGAAGATAGCTTTATTCTTATGATTTTTTCCTGGTCTTGATCGTTATATAATGACAAACTAGTTCGTGTAATACCGAGAACATGCTGCTATATTATTATCTTTCTATAAAAATCATGGAGTTTTAATTAAGATGGAATTGGATATAGAAAAATAAAGTCGACTTTCTTTTTGTCTAGAATCGTGATGATATGATTTTACTCATCACGTTCAGAAGATCAATACAGACAATATACAAAGCTCTTAGATAACTTCTTATTTTCATTTGCGTTATGTAAACACAGACCAAATGTGATATTAGTAGCTATGATGGTTACCGGGGTAAACTATGTTGAGCCTTGCAAGTCGTTAAATAACCCAACATGTAACTACCAAGAAACTACAAAAAAACAATGATGTAAACATCTCTTTCAACCCGGGTTCCCCCTGACAGTCACAGTGGTGCAAGCCGGAGGGCTGACATGGAAAGAGCATCCTGTCTTTCGGTGAAACAAAACCAAGGCCTCGTGTTATTCGGGCTGTACACGATAAAATATACATTGAATGCACAACGTATGACATTTGCCCGCCCTCGTCATCTGCCCTAACAGGAACAGAAAAGTCGGTCTAAAACAACTAAATTTCATCGTTTTACTATCCTAGGCCATAAAAATCACAATTAGTTTTCTAGTGGTAGTATATCATGTAAGTTTGTAAATATTCCTTTTACTCCCAAGAACTGGAAATACAGGGAGATATAACAACTCGTGATGAATGTAGGATGTTTCATTAGTACCGGATATTGTACTCTAATTAGATAGTCATTTGATACTTTCTGTTTAATTATCAGAGAAGAAAAACAACAGAAATACTATCTTGGTTTATCAACAAAAACAAAATTTAGTGAGAAAATGATTTGAGGACTAAAAATAACTGGCATCTGACTATTTAAAGGAATATACGTTATAATTTTTGCTTTTGTTAAATATACAGAGTTTTTGTTACCCCAAGCATTTAATATCATTTAGTATCACTTCAATACTCCACAATAATTGGATCTTATCTTTCTCCCCCTGATATATAAAAGGTTCTATTCGATTTCTATTTATATTTAATTTGTAAGTAGGACAATCAGATTCGTTGGTAAACAATTAAATTTGTTAGTCAGGTTATTGTATTTAATTGTTAGTTAATGAAGATTCGTACTATGATAAAAGATGTCTGTTATTTTTATATTTGATTTCAAGCTAGTATTCAGTCATATAATTACATAAAATAGACGATATGAATACAACGAAACATCAATTTTCACCCAAAAAAATTCTTTGGGGACACAAATTGGAAAACATTGATTCGCAGGAACAAACTAGACTTAAAGTGATAATATCGAGAATAGCTAATAGGTACGATTGCTGTTTCAATATATGACCATATCGCTATTGTTATTCACCATAACGTACAATGAATATACAGTCGTCTTTAACCAGAGGCGGTTACCCGGAAATTGGGCCCATGAAATATCTTGTAACAGTAAAAAAAAAACACCAATCAGTAACTATAAATTATCAACGAGAAAGAACTCCAGAAAGGTCTGAGATGCAAGCAAATCAACTTTAATTTTCAAAAAAAATTTGGGATACAAGCTCTGTCAACGAGAATGCTGTACAAAAAGGCCTTAGACGCAAGAAAATTTACCCTAACTTTCAAAATTTGCAAGAGCTATATTACCCCAAAACCGTCGTCAAGAGGTGAGCACAGTCAACGAGAATATCAGAACAGGCCGCAGAAGGAAACCTTTGGTTCAAGCAGCTTGACTATTTTCACATCAGACAGTCCAGCCATCATTAATGATATACATTGTATAATGGACATTGAAATTAATCTAAAATCTGATGTTGATATTAAAATTATATGGAGATATTCGTCGACTTGTCTGCACCGGATGATGCTAATGAAGGCAGTCTACAAAGGTTTCATATCTCTTTCGAACGACTAGAAGCTTTTTTCCATGCGAGTAGGTAAGCTTTGTTTATTGGTATAAGCTATATTACCAAGATTGTCGATATTTAGAAAGGAATAGCTTAAAAGCGAGTAAAATGAGAATGAGTAACGGTCAACTGAGTTTTACAAGATATAACCATTAAGTTGTGTTATCATTGATAAATCTTTATAGGTTAATATCCAAGATCGATTGATAATCTCTTGTTTCTCTGAAGTACTACAACAATGGATTAAATGAACATCCAAACTAAATAGAGTATAGAAAATTAATGACTTGACGACCTTTCTAAACTTGAAGACACAGTCTCCATTTAAAGGTTATTTATTTTTCCCAACAGGTCGTTCTTTCAAAAGCATAACAACTATATAATTTTATTCTTTTATTGTAAATAAAAAGAAGTTTTTAGTTTTCAATTCTATATTTAGACTATATCTGGACCAAGCCAACTTCAATTATTACCCTTGGAAGGTTTTGAGCGCAGCAGTATTATTGGCTGGTATACGAAATTTAATTTTCATAATTTGTTAAATTCAGAGATGTAGACATACATAAATATTTCGTATAACAATTGTAAGCGGGCACCCCAAGCTGAAATTTCGAACAGAATAACGTTTCATTTTACACTTTAAATTATTAGTAGTTTAGTAGCTTACCACGATGTTACTGACTTGAAAACAGTTTATTCTTTAATTAATATTAACCAATTAGAAATGTTCTTGGTATGTAATTGGAAAAGTCTATGCGTATAATTAATCAGGTACCAAGCAAAGAGACACACGCAAGAGTGATAAAGGTATAAAACGAATTTAGCTTGATATGTTGAACATGATGAAATATTGTAAGAAAACGTGCGTGATAGAACTTTGATATTTTCAGTTTCAATTTTTTCTTCGCTAAAAATTGGATTTAATTAACTGGCTTGTGAAGAGCAAACATTTAACTTAATCATACGAGTAATTTCCCTTTACTAGCTTCTTCAAGTATGAAAAAGACTTTCAGATATCGATTTTAAAAATTAAAGGCTAGTTTACACTTTTTTCTAATCATCTATTGAACTTCTGTTTCAATTTGTGGTTGACCTAGTTTCTCCTTTGGCGACAAGTTGACTCTAAGTAATACTGTGACAGAGATACTGAATGTTCCGGTCTACTTATATCGCTATTAACATGCCTTTTAAATTATATGACTTCTTGCAGAAACCGGAAGTTAAGAAGGTTCCCAAAATTCAACGCATGCGTGCCAAGCATAAATCTTGTGTTATTAGTCCCTACCTTACAGTTCTATAATTATACCTTTGCCACATTAAGGTGGCGTCCTTACTACAACGATGGAAAATGAGACATCGTGATTAGGTAGCCAATGATCTCTAGATAAAGTCGTTTGTTCTTGAACATATTTAAAATAAACGCGCCAATGTTCGGCGATTTGTCTTGGAACGAGTTGAAAACTCGATGCAAAGACGGGTGATTTTGTAGTTCAATCATACCATCATTATCCCCCTACACCATACAGGTCATGTATGCGAGTCCATCAAAGTTTTTTTCCCGAGAAATAAAATCTGTCTGTCGCTGCACGCCCAAGGTGTGGAAAATCGCAAGTGTTGTGGCCTAGTTTTTTCTGACTCTCTCCCATCCATATCCGTCCAAATAGCTATCAGAGGCTGGGGAAAGAGTCAGCAAGTTTCGAACAATGTTAATCCCAAATGTACTATGTATTAGTGTTAACCTAGCTTAGATTTATCGAATCTTGTAGCGAATAGAAATATTGAATTAGACGAGTAAGAACTGTCACTTCAACTGATTTGAATTGAAAATTAAGTTTCCGTAATCAAAGTCATTTGTTCGGTGTTTGATTTTGTGCATGTTTCTCAATCACACGGCTATTTATGGAAACTAAAATAAATTGCATTTGCATCTTACATTTAAAGAATGTATTCAAAATATTATGTGGAATTAATCCTGAGGAAATCGTCCAGAAACATACAATTCTCATAAAAGTTGTTTTTGAAAATATTTAGTGTTTTTAGGTATTTAATCAATCAACCCAAAATGGAATAAATTCAAATATTTGAATAGATTTTCCTATTATTTATTTTTTAGTTCGTTTCTTTTAAAATTGTACTGAAATCGTTTATCGAGAGGAACTTTGAATAAAATCTAACTATACTGAAAGGCAAAACATAAAGAATAACGTCATGTATGTGCATCATACTGTATTCACGTATCATATATCGGGTGTCCCAAATAAAACGTCCCCAACTTTGACGAAAAGTATCTCCGCTGCCGATGTGTCGATCTCTTTTAAAATTCTCAAAGATTTATTTCAACATGTCCTTGGCAGACCCTGAAAATATGAAAGTCATCGAATAAAAATTATACAAGTACTGCCTCGAACAAAATAGCATGTTAAAAAATTCAATATCAGAGCAAATTACATATTTGAATTTGTGTCCATTGTGCCTTCACCATATCAACCACCAATATCGAACATTTTCTATTCTGATAAACTTTCACGGATCACATCTAAAGGTACCACCCGAGAAGCGACCATCCAGCATTTCAGTTCCTGTTTAATCAGTGTGTCCCTCTAACCTAGTGCAGTACACCTGTTCCTTAAGAGAATCCCATACTGCCCGTAGTCATTAGCATCGCCAGTGGAACTAACTGGATGAACAGGAACTAAAAGGCAGGAAGGTTGCTTTTTGGGAGAAAATATCTTAAGATGAGATCGGTGACAGCGTTTCGGGATGGAAATGAATGATATGGGAGGTCGATGTGGTGAAAGCACAATAGACACAGGTTGAAAAGTGTAGTTTGCTCTATTGAATTTTTTTTAATGCTATTTTGTTCGAAGCAGTTCTTGTACAATTCTTATTCGATGACTTTCATATTTTCAGGGTCTGACAAGGACATGTTGAAGTAAATCTGTGAGAAATTCGAAAGACATCGGTTCACCAACAGCTGAGATAATTACCGTCAAACTTGGGGACGTTTTTATTGCACCCGATATATCTTTATTTTCAAATGCTTATGTAAGGAAAGCATTGGGGAGAGTCGGTGTTAAATAGACTTTCAAGTCAAAAGAAACAAGTAATAACGCATGGATTTGCCTATGTCAGCTAAGTTATATCAGTATTTTTTTAGAACGGACATTTCTTTTTCATATTAAACTCTTGTGAATAGGTTAGTTATTTACCGTTACAAATTACCATTCTTAATTACACTGATAGTCACATAAGTATACACATTGCAGTGTTTTAAATCCCTTTGTGCATTGACCTGGGATGATTGGGTTAATATTTTCTGATGCAGGTACCAATGAATTACTTAAAGCCTGCGTTCGCAAAGGCTACATGTTCAATTCCACAATAGATGTGCAAGCTGTTGAAAATGACTTGCAAAATCCATTTGGTACTGTACTGTTATATAAACAATTAAACAGCGTGGACTCATCGACCACTTGCATCGAGGTGAGCTTTAATCCAGCCTGTGAACCCTAATTTAATTATTTCAGTGTCAAGCAAACATAGCTATTTACAGTAATAATAAACGCTAATTCAAGTAGTATGGATTGCAATGTTCTTGGCTTTCCTTCCATAAAAAGCTGAATTATCGATAACATTTCCCCAATTGCATTCATTAAAAAAGCTATTATTGGGCACCTGGCAATACGAGACTGTGATTGATCTAAATAAAGATATGGAGAGAACACCCTTCAACACCAACACACCAATTCATCATTAAATCGAATTCTATTTCTGGATTATACTGGAAAGTAGGTGCTCATCAAATATCTGGTCTAGATCACTAAATTTAGACTTCTATATCAACTGGCTACGAAGGAGATATATCCAGAAGAGAGAACAAGTCATATAGTATTGTAGTTGCAACATTTTTGCCTTGTGACCTTGGTGGAAATATGAATATACTTGTGATTAACAGGTTGTTGTTTTATAGTTCATCATCTATCAGCAAAATTATTGTACTGAATGTCACAGTTATTGTTAATGTTGGTGCCATTGTTGGCTTAAAGACACTATTGTCTCGATCAACAAAGGTACAGCTGGAGACTAATTAATTTGTAATCATATTTATGGAATGTCGAATATCGTTAATAGAATCTTGATGTTTAGCAAAACTGATTTAATACAACAGAAAAGAGATGTCCAATTTTATCAAGATGGTGGTCAAATAATCACCGAGATCATTCTTCAACTAACTGGCTTAAAGTATACCGTACATACTGACAACATTTTCGACAACTTGTTGGCCAACATGTTGCCGAAACACCCGGGCAACAAAAAATAGTCCCGTACACACACGACAACAGTTCGACAACATATCGGGCAACTTGTTGCTGAATGTTTCCGACCTGTATAGACTGACAACATTTTCGACAACATGGCTTTTCAGCAACATGTTGCCCAACATGACAGTACTTTAAGCTTTAAAATTCAATTCCAAATATTTAATTGAATTGAACTCGACTAAATTATATGTTGTGGTACGTGTCGTTAGCGAAGCAGGGCATAGTCCCTCTTCCAGAACATTTAATCCTCTGCGACCAAGTTTGTTAATTCGACATCACTCTAGGTGAGTCCACACATCACATTTTACTGTTTACTTTTTATTGCGTATTAATCTCTCACAGACATATCAAGAACCAGATATAGTGTTCACTGGTAATAGAAAACTCAACAGTTCATCGAATGTTTTTTCCAAAATAACGTTAATAACCTGCAGCACGAATATCATACACAACCTGTTGTCGAGATTGTTTTTCTTGGAAATACTTCAAGACTAATTTCAATGTCACAATATTTTCTAATAACTATAATCATCTATATCTTAATATTACACCGTCTCTTCTCAATGAACAAAAACAACCATTATTGGATTCTTCCATCTAATTCCCAGTCTATCAAATTGCTAATAACTGCTATTAGGCTTTGAGAAGTGAAATGACCAGGCATTGTAACCTACAATTGAATATCATTAAAGGAAATGATAAAGTTTTAAGATATAATTTACAACCTCTTCTGCTCTTTGAGACATAATACTTCTGTGGGTAATTACACATTATGTTTTGAAATTGTTGATGATTTATTACAATAGAGTAAAAACACAAGTGTTTCAAGTATACTGGTTGACAGAAATACAAAGTACAGCGTCGCATGCATATATTAAGTGTATTTTATCATCATCAAATGAACTATTGTCATGCTACTATCAATTGATAACTTTCATTTGTAAACTGACACGCCAAAAAACAAACACTTAATTCATGGATATGCACTGGGCACGTCAAAAGATGACTAACTTCATTGATATAAGGTGGACATTAAAGTACATGTAACTGTGGACAAACGGTGGTAAGGTACTGACTATTAAAATTCTGCTAGATCAATAGTAGGATCATTAACTGCTGCATATTGGCGAATAAATCTTTTACAGTACATATGTGCACAATTTTGTACAGCTCTGCGCTTTTATGAGAAGTTTATATTTAACTACTTAAGTAATTCATATTTTGTTGGTGGTTGCTGTCAGCTTTAAGAAATACATATACGTCTATTAAGTTGCTGATATATATATTGTTCCGGATTACACAATTCCCTTGTTGAGATGCTGATGATATTGATGATCAAGCTCTTTATCCACGAGGCACAACGCATATTTAGAATATAGGCATCATCTGATGAGCATTGTTGCAACCGTTTCTCCAAAATCAATCAATCTGTCTGTAATGTCCAGATCTTTACTCGGGCGAAAAGCAGCGACTGACATTTTCATTTCGGTTTGGCTTATTATCAGAAATTATTAACCGACTTGACATTTTATAATTCAGATAATGAAATAATAAAGTGTCTCAGACAATTTAATGATTCTTATGGGCTTTCTTAGGAAGTTTTAATCGGAGAGTGAAGCACTAAAGGGGCTAATCCGACTTACTTCAGACTGAAATAAATTAATAATGTCTAACTGATAACATAAATTAATGTTATTAAAAGTCATGATAATAAGTGACCTAACATCTGAAATCTAGACCAAACAATCTAACATTTCAAATTCCAAGAACGAAACTAACGTGCAGTATCCAATATATAAATGATTAACATTGGTTCAAAATCCTTTGTAAAAACCAAAGTGTTGATTCCGGTTTGACCTGTTGAACATCTAGTGACGTCTTGTAAAGTAGCTCTGATTGTTTTCGGTGATTAAAATAACTTTAAGAAGAACTTTGCAATAATGTATTCTATTTGATAGCATATACGAAAGAATATATCAGGCTCTATTAAGGGTCTGTCCCTAAAATATTGATATCTTATCCTCATTCAAGCCATGAAAATCTGAGTTTTAAGGAATATGACAAGTTCGGAAAAATTCCGAGGAAAATCATGCATTGTAAGCTCTTTGATTACAAGCTAAGGTTGATGGTTTATGACTTCTCATGGACACATATTACCCATAAAACATTTGGTATATTTTCACGTACGGTCAGTATAATGGAACTGGACTACAATTATTATTAAGAACAATAAATATCAAGATAAAAGACGAGGTAAGCTCCTTGTCTATTAGCTAAGAATTAGGGAATAATAAATTCTCTTGGTATTAAGTTAATGATGAATCCGGCTTGACCTTAACTTAAATAAGATTAACTCTAGACTTATTCTATCCTCTATAATACAATAGCGAATAGATTTATAATATTGAGACAATACAGTTGTTTGGTAATGCATACCAAAGAATTGCCGAAAGACCTCGCGAAGGTTCATTTTTTAGTTGAATTCGTGTATCAATTTAACCCTTCGTAAGGGCATCTAGTCAAATCGTGTCACCTTCCTCTTAACTTCGTGTGATCAACGGTACCATCGGGCAATTTCGCCTCACGAATGTCATACGGATAAAAGTAAAAGCATTTTTATATATGTGATAATAATACTATGACATCCAGATGGGATCACGGTGTCGTCGATGACAGTCGAATCTGAGTAGCTCACGCATATGAAATTTGTGGTGGTGACGTGGACTTAAAACAGGCCAGACTCATAGCATGTTCCTCAGCAAATCTACAGAGCAGAGGGCATGTGTAACGCACAATTCAGAGCCTTCAGAATGTCATCCTTTGATAATGAGACAACCAAAGAAAGAAGGCAGCAGCATTGGTTGTTATGATGCACCTCTGGGAACATGTTATGCAACCCCCTTACATACAGGCACTTCATTTTGCAGTTAAACATTATCTTATTTCGCTTGTTCATTTCTTGAAGGGGAAAAGATGGTTATGTTTACGATGTTACGGTGATAATATATGTTATTTAATAGGCCCGTCACACCATGCCGTTCTAGTCAACGTTCTCTGAAAGTTTCAATCGTTCAAATTTTGAGCGTTCTAGAGCGTTCGATGACACATCTGGCGTGTGATGAACGTGTGCCTAGCGTTTGATTAACGTGTGTCTAACGCGCGAGAAGCGTGTAATAGCGACCAACTGGCGTGTGACGAACGATTTGTCAACGATTTGTGACTAACGTTTTAATAACGACAGAAAAGCGCTTTACTGGCGTGTGCGCCAGGGAATCGTTCAGTGGTCGTTAGCAGGTCGCCAGTGAGTCGCTCACTGCAAAGCGAACGATTAGTAACAACCAAGTACCGCTAGAGTAACGAATGAGTAACGGTGGCCGAACGCGTGCTACGCTCGTCGAACGTTAGTAAAACGTTCTAGGAACGTTCTTCAGCGTCTAAACTTAAAACGTTGAAGAACGCTCGTCTCGGTGAAAACTTTTGAGCATGTTCAAAACTTTTTTTTCCGGACCAGCGTGTTCCGACGATTAACGACGATCACCAACGTTCACTGGCGATAACTCAACGTTCTTCTGGCGCTATCCTAGCGACCATGGACGACTGCCAACGTTTCCTCGGATTACACTGAATACTATTCATGTAGGTTGATTATACGAGAAGAATGGGGAGAAGGTGAATGCAGCTGAGACTCTTGAGACTTTCAGACTGCTGTAGAGACCTTTCAGATTGTCGAGGAAATCTTTCAGACTGTTCAGTAGACCTTTAAGGCTGTTGAGGAGACCTTTAGAACGGCCGAAGATACCTTTTATACTGCTAATAAACCTTTCAGACTGTGAGGAGACGTTTCAGATTGCCGAGGAGACCTTGAAACATCTGCGGACCGCTCTTCAGTTTCATTTGTACAAGGACTGATATTTTTTCTTGGATTTCCTCCACCACCTTCAGAGTCTTCTTCTTGGACCTCCGGCCAGACTTCCCCCCCTGCCTCTGGTGGCATGTTGAAATATACTGTGTGTTTTGCTCCCAATAATCTTCAATCAGAAATTGAGTTTCCTTGGTGGGTTGGTTGGTAGATGACAAGTTAACTTTCACTTCCAGTTGATGCTGATTGTGCAGTCAGTTGTTGGTAGTGGTAGTTGATTGTTGGTAGTCGTCGTTGTTGGAATTATCGATTTCTTACTGTCGGTGTGTTTAATCTATCGGGAGATCATGTTACGACTTCGTGAACTAGTTCGAATGCATCGTACTCTCAATACGCCGTCGTGTAGCCACCGTGTTGCCTTCGTGTTTTCTTCAGGTAAAAATTCACATCTTGGTGTTGCTTTCGTGGGTGGTTCTGATGCCATTGTGTGACCATCGTGTGACCTTATGTAGGTATCGTACTTGCTTCAGCTGTTGAATTGCTGTTGACCAAGTTTGGTGCCAACTTCGTACCATATTCAAAATTCGTGTGTCCATCTGGTGTCGAATTCGGCACTCCTGTCCTTCCTAAAATCTGTCGTGTTTCTATCTCACCATGTTCTTGTTCACAAATTTCAGCACATTGGAGGAGATGCCTTTCTATTATTTATTACTTTTAGCAAAAATCAATGAATATTTTAATCCAGGCATTTATGTACATATAGCGATAAAGATAAACCTGGTCAAATTGACCGCTTATCTGAAATGATAACTAAGATTGCTCATAACATAAAAGCGTTAATGTTTAATCAATCTTAATGAAAAGAGAGAAAGATAGAAGAGTTTAGAATTCAAATAAAACAATAAAATAAAATGATTTGTCAGTTTGCTGCCAATATTGACCATTAAATTCACAGTAAAGATTTCTTTCCTCTTGCTTTCTTCATATTTCCATACAACAAAGGATTAAAATACACTCAGAAGACTTCTAGAAAGTTTCTGCCACATTGATTTTAATGTCTTGTGAACTAAACTCTATAAGTTGTGTTTGAATTTGTATTCAGATGCTGAGTGATAGAACCAAATTCAAGTCTAAATTGTCGACAAACGGATAAAAGGGACTATACCACCCTTGTTATATATTACTCAAAAATATACTACGAAAAACGTTCAATATACTCATGTAAACTTCACATCATTAATTTAACAGCCCGGATGCACATGTGAGGGAGAGTTTCCTGTTTTTAACAAATAATAAAAACCTTGGCAACAACATTATTTTGACACTAACTGAATTTTTGACAAATGTTTCAACCAGACAACTCAATATTCATCTCGACTCATTTGAGGCGCAAGTGAGGGTACACACCGTCACTTCATTCTAAGAAACTCGAAGATCTCAGACCCACATGGGTAACTCGCAGTATTTCTTAATTTATAATCTCAGCACTGATAGTTTAATAGCAGAATGCATTCAAATGGATACGGCCACAGCGATTCGAGAGAACTGTCAGGCAAATCGGAAAATGGACAACGGGTTTACTGACTTTGATTTGGTCAAATATTGATCAGTCAAATATGAATTGGAAACTAATCTAATGGCAAAAATGATAAATTTTCTTGGTCAGAAATGTAGATGTAACACAATAATTAAATCAAGATATGAGATATGTGGATAGCCTATGGAAGTGATCCCTGTTGATTTCAGGTCGCAAGTTTCTATTCATTCAGATTTCATTTTTTTTCTCTAGCAAGATTATTCCATTAAAGGAAATGTAAATTTGTAAACGTCTAAACGAAAGAGCACAAAATAAAAATTCGGGAAGCGTCTAAGAGTAATAATGCAAGTTGGTGTGAATTGAAATCGACAAGAATATGGCGATATTTTGAGAATATTCCTTGGAAAGGAGTCCGAACCCCATGTGAACAGATGCCAAAAATATGCTAAAGGCCAAAAGTAAGCATATAAGCACTATCTGATCTAGTCCATTACACTGTCTGATAAGAAGTGCTCATATTGTAATAGTTAGATTCTTCCACAGTATGCCATTCTTTTAAACGATATTCAGATGAGGTACAGATTCCAATTCAACACTAGATAATAACTTAATTCATTGTTTTTAATTAGGCAATCAATTAGGACTATGCCTTTCAAAAAAACTCATGTATAATGTAATAAAATTTATCTTCGTGTTGGTATAGTTATATACCGTACATTGTTGGCAAGCAGCTACCTAGATATGGAATAAATATGAAAATAATGTTGAAACTAATTTTTCGGACTAGTCTCAAGATCTTAGGAGTGTTATGTCAAACATTGAAAGAAAAAACATCAAACGAAGATTTATTTTCGATGAATTGCGAGGAATTAGTTATTCGTGGAATCAGCGCGACTGAAAGGTCTTCCATGTTTGTGAACTGAACCCATTGCTCAAGGGTATAATATTTACATTTTACCGACAAAATCCGTCTGAGATTTCAATTCATTTTAATGTTTGTTACTCCACTAACAATCTCTAAGACAACAAACATTTCCAATTCAATTAGTATCGAGGGAATGATTTCTTTTATTGAAATAAAGATAATTCCTCTCAAATTCCTACATCAATAATTTTAAACGATTTAAGGATTCCAAATTGCCCAATTCATGACTATTGAAGCATACTCGTTCAGTTATAAACATTTTAAGATTTCCAAATATAAACACAAATTTCTGACAATTTCATCCTCAAATTAATATCATAGACACAAAAAAATGTTTTCTAATTCAAAATATTTCAACCAATTCCAGAATTATTTTCAACACAGTTGTCAATTACTTCTAGAGAAATGATGTGAATGTACATAAAGGCAGGGTCGTGTCGACCATTCAAACATTAATTCAGCTACTTTATATGTTATCTTATTTCGTGTTCATGTTAGTCAATGAAAAGAATGTAATTTCATTTCGAACTGATACATTGAAAATGGTAATTCTACAAGGCAAAAGCCCCTTCTAAACCGAATATTCATGTGCAATGCTTTAGCTCGGGGTCAATTTATAATAATAAACATTTATATTTATGCTTACCGTTATGTTCAGAAGTTTGAACTGGATTTATATAACCTAGAAGAGATTCATTAATCATATTTGCCGATACATATGCATGTTCATTGCTAAGCATGTGAACAAGCATACATATTATGAATATATGAAAACTATCATACTTTTGGTTCATTTGCAAGATAATTTTTGCTATATTATGTGTGGATAATTAAAAAGAGAGAGTACATGAATGTAAACCAGCATACATGTATAGAAATGAAAATGTTATACACACAGACTGAACACTTTCTTGAAGACTGAAACGAAGAATCACTGTCTATATAATACGATGTTTGAGTCCGTTCTCAATCAGATCACGTTCTAAGAATCGATTTCTACATTTAGATAGAGACATATATTTTATTTTACCTTCTTGTATTACTTTAAGAAAATACCAGTATTTCTTTCATTATCGTCAAAATAAATTTTTGTTAAGCAGTTGTTATATAGGATTCTCTCTTTGATTAGCTGTTTTTATTTTTTTACTTGCTGTACATTTTGCAGTTAAATCTAAAAAGCCATTGTGAAGATAGTAATCCTGACTTCATACCATGCCTTTTGACATATTAGTTCATTTAATCGGGCCAAATATAAGTTGATAAATCTTGCACATTAGCAACATGAAATGAGTTTTTAAGCAATTTTCTGCAACAATACGCCATTACAAAATGCCTAAAACAAATTGAGCTTTTTAGGTCTGAATAAAATTTGACGAAATCCAGGTAATCAAAATGCGGCCAACCAAGGCTATCACTTCGGTTTCCAATGTTAAGATTAAACCTTAATACCGATAAGATTAATGTTGTTGGCATATGTCACTTACACCGCATGTGGGTCAACCGCAAGTTCTCTGTTCAATATTTTGCCCATATCACTTACTTTAGTATTGCAAGATGTATTTGCAGATGAATGAGACAACCCCCCTCACCTCCCAAAGAAAAAAAAAACTACTGAATATATGCTACGAATGATAGAAACGTTACAAGCCATAAAGTCATACAAATAAATTGGAGCTACACCAAAAATACAATGAAATGAAATACCAACTTGATCAAAATGAATATCATTACAATTTGATTATGTATCTGACAGGACAAATACCTATCATCAGCGTCCCCAATACATGCACATGTAAACAAGTTATTAACATAATATATTGCTTGGTTCGTATGTTCCAAGTTATAATCACAATTTTGGGGTGAGAAGGAATTCAAACCTGTAGGAAATGTCGAATTGGGGGCAATGTTGGAACAATTATTAAACATTTAATGAGTTATTGCCCTTATTCTTGAAACGCGTGAAATCTTTAGCTCCTCGGTCTTGAAGGTAATATATAACAAGAAACTTGGTGAACTGTTCATTAAAGAACAATCTACAGAAAATTTAAATGTGAGTTATTGCCCTTGTTTTTGGAAATTTAAGCCTTGAAAGGGCATAGAACGCACGATTCTTGATTTAAAAAAAAAACTTGACAAAATGTGAAATTGGTTATTGCCCAATGCGTTGTAAACACTTTAGAAAAGAAACGTAGTGCAGTTTTTATTTATTTATAACCCGAGGATGAACTTTATTAAACAGGGTGTGAATGAATCTATAAAAGATATGGAAATGTTAGCTTCCTTGACGACTTGGCTGCCATAACAATTGTGGGCGTACTACACCAACTTGAATGAGGTTTTAAATCGCAGGAAAACAACACTGTTCAAAAATCATTTTAGTTTTAAATAAAAATGTAATGCTCATAACTATTATGTAACATGTTTGTTTTGGTTAAATTTATGTGCATATAACTATTAGACGACATGTATTTTTAGCTGAAAACTTTGTTTTGAAAATAAACTGATATATTTCCATCAGTGTTTATCTATGCAAGAAAAACAACCTAAAACAAATATTACAAGATGTAATATGACTTTAATAATCAATATAACATGTACAATATAAATATTTTAAAAATTCAGTTAATTTTTAGAAGTCTGCATTAGTCATATCTAATCATAGTTGGAATGTAAATAAATACAGATGAAAGGCCCAGTAATTACAGCAGCAATTTCAGCGAAAAAAAATAATTGATAAGAGAGTCAACATCATCACTAAGATGTAGTGATAAGAGCAGTGGACCAAACTCCAATTTGACAAATTATATCTATCTTGTACTAAATACCAGCGTATGCCAAGATTTATGCCGCGAAACTATCTTTTTACCAACATGTATGTGGTCCGACGCATAAATACATTTAGGATGTGGTTACTATATAACCATACAACATGTTTATTAGCTACATCTGCCGTATAGAAGGATTATGGGTTTTAAAGATACTCATATCCTATATGTTTCGACAAAGGATTTTGTCTTCCCTCAGACACCTATTGATATGAGGCAGAAGCAATCCAGAAAACGCTTCGAATTGTAGAAATCATTAGTCGAACAGTTTTTCGTGGTGGTATGTTGAGATCGAACACATTGACAAATGTGTTAGTCGTTCTCTGAGGATATTCCATGAGCGGTTATACACATATCTTGTAATAATTTCGTAATAATACATTTATAAATCTGTCACAGTAATTCCCAAGCACGTATGTTGTACGAAATAATGTCAGGTTTTGAACAAAGAGGTCGCAAAACATCTTTTAGGTAACTGAAAAGTTCGCAACTTGTGGGGGGAATTGCTGTATGTCAAACTATCAACATCACGAGTAAAGCAAGAAATTTAAGCAAATATGAATTAGGGAGTTTTAACGTACACATATTAAAGGTCGTGGATGTTAATTCTAAATAAAATTTCTATTTCGTTGCAAGTTCAGAAAAAAAGAAGATCAGCAAGGAAGGTAATTTTATACATCCGCTTCTCATATTGTATATATCTTGAGAATTCTTTCTACATGACAATGTCTAAATAAAAAAAAACAAGCCTTCATAATTGGTAATTCGATTCTCCATCGATACTTACTCAAATTAGAATTTCTGAACTAATTTAAGAAAAAATCAGTACTCCAGTTAAGATATAAAAAACTGTTTGAAACATGATACACAAAATAAAATTTATTAAGGAGCACCAGCACCTAATGGGCTATATAGCTCCAGAATACGAACATGATACACATTATTATCACAGGTTTATCAAATCTATTGAATCAGTCTTATGCCGTTTTTCTTTTCGTATTTCTACGAACTGTCCTATAAAAGCCCTACTAAAATGTTCATCGAACAGCGATGATTTATATTTGAGCTTAAGTTTGTTCTGAAGATGTTTCATTATTTCGTTGTGAAAAGGTTATATTGAGTTTATTCCAATGAATATTTTGTGGAATTTGAAATGATCCTACTCATATCAGTCTGCTGATATAATTAAGTATAATTAAAAACTTTCCGGAAAACCTGATATTTTTAGGGGGACATTTTTATCAGTGTTCAGTCAAAATATTCATTCTTAAAGGAAATGAGAAAGGAAATAATTACGCAGTTCAGATTCAGTTGTTTTCTATATCACAGCAAGGCTTGGAGGCACCTTACTGTTAAACAGTAATTACTTTAATACTATCTTTTTACTTGTTTCCTGTAACTCTAAAGGAGGAAGTCTAGCTTTGCACTGACTCAAACCTTTGAGTAGGCGAATTTGTACAGTGTAAATGATGATGTCCATTTTCGTTTAAACACAGACACGTACTACCGTACACGTGATTAACACCACTTCTGATCTACCATCTCCCTTTAACTTATATAAATTACACTTCATCTAGGGCAAAGGATGTGAAATAAATAAGTTACTAAATTACTGAAAATTGATGGTCTAATTACGCATAAAATAGCAGGTGTGCCAATAAATGTATGTTATAAAATATATCAAGTCAGAGTCGCATTACAATGACAAAATATTGGACATGAATTGTGTTCGAAAAGTTCCCTTGCGGAAGGAAATCAAACAATTCACTGTCTGAATAGAATTACCAAAGCAGAAAAATCTCGGGACAGAAGATTCCAACTTAACGATAAAAACGCATTGTCGACGTCTATATATTTATTGACACAAGATTTTCCGATAGCCGAAGCAGTAAAGATACGAATAGACAAGGTAGCGATGTCCGAGTTCCATAAAAAATACCATGAAAGAAGCAAATACACGAGACAAGCAGAATTTGCTTCGTCTATTGTTTACTGTTTCGATAATCCAGCACCGTAATCTCTTTTAGAACTTTCCTGCGGTTTAAAGTGGACAAATTGCATATCACATTCAGAAAAGAAATCTTTCCTCCTGCCAGTGGCCTTTTTTACATTTTCGACATTTTCATTCAGTCGATTGTTTGCTTTCAGGCAGAATGTGATCATTAGAAGTGACTAATAGAGTTCCGTTGAACTAGTATGTAGCTACATAATGTGACCTTGTATAGCCATATTGCCTTTTATATAGCTTTTCAGTACTTGACAATGAATATCCCTAAGAAATACATGTTTGGGGGCTAAAGATGACTAATTTATTTGATGATTGTCTAATGTCTAAATGTGTAACTATACGTGATTTTTTAAGGTTTGTCCCTTCAAATCGTTTTATTCAACAAATGGTTGACATAAGAATGACACAAACCAACTCATGTCGTCTTGCTTCAATTCATTTACTATTTTGTTTTAATTAAAGATTCTATTTTAGTTTATTAACAGTCATGATTGACATGAGTAAATAGTACATAACATTTAGTTTTCCTTTTCTTCAAACATAGTTATCATTTGTTACATCTAATAACCATCATCAAAGAGATCCAATTAACTTTAGTAGAAGCAAGTGCAATAGCAAGTGCAATGTATTATTGTACAGGTCGTCTTGTATGTTGCATAGTGAAGAACGTTATGATAATGATCATCCTTCTCACGAACTATTTTTTCACTAGGCATCATCCCATGTTATCCTCATCAGGCTAGATTTTAAAATGGAGATTAAGATTTTTACGTTTAACTTAAGTGTGCTGCATGTTTTTATACAGTATCTTTTTCATAACATTGATCGGTTTAACGATCGCGTTTTCTTTTACCAAGTGTGAGAAGTGCTTGGGGATGGACCAGATTGTATTATAGAAAAATATGATATTTTTATGTAATTTCAATGTTTTTACCAACGTGGTATAGGTAAATGCCCCGTCTTTATAGGCAGTATATAGCCCATCAATACTCCACTTAGGATGTCTTAATGAAATGACGCTGTTTGAATGAGTGGCACAAAACTCTTATAATTCATTTTAGCTTTCCTAAATTAAAAAAATGTTGATATCGGTTTGGTTAGGCATATGGGCTATCAGATCAGTTAGCGCATCAGACCATTTTGCAATATACGATGTATTATGTACAAGTGTCAATTGAAACTCGATATTTCGTACCTAATCAAAGTATCCGTAAAAAGTCCGCTTGGTTATAACTAAGAACCCAGGGTCCAATTATTTACCACCATCACTGCCATATTAAAATTACCACATTTATGTGCTGATTGCACGTCTTCAAGAACAAAAATCGTCTGCTTCATATCTATAGTGACAATTTCCTCGATGAGTTAACACTTGTATTTACTTAAGCGAATAATATGTGTGAAATCAAGTTTTTATTTATTAACTTTTGTTGATTATTAATGGTAACTCAATCAAGCCTATCCGTGTCCGTGAGAATACAATTTCTTGGGTGCCGAAAACCATAAAATATGCATTAAATTGATGACTAACAGGATCGCACGTGGAGCGAAGGAAGAACCAATCGATTTTATCTTAATGGCTTCAAGCCGTCAAGGATTAGCCAATCAACGTTGAGTACGAAACTAACGGTTGTTGTAGATCTGTCAGTTCATGTTTACGTCACGTCATCGATTTCATCTTGTTCTTAGATTCAAAAGAACACTTTTAAATAACCATGGTTCATTTTTGGCAAAGAAGAAGTACGCCTTTGTGCTGCGAAATGCCTGCCAACCGTGCAGCTAATGCCAACTTGATGAAGTCTTTGACTTCGCTGGCAACACCTGGGATGTATTTGTTTAACAAATTTAACGAGTATAAACGACAGCAAGAGGAACAAAATAAACGAAAAGTCACTGAAAAGGAATTGGAAAACTTGAATAACAAAATAGTAAGTTTACATTATTATTTAGCATGCATTTGGGACTCTGGGTATATAGCCATATGCCATGCCTTTTGTCAGCAGGCAATAAAAAATAGGCATATTATTCATTCAACTGTACAGTATTCAATATAAATCATCTGCTTCACACTGTATGTATAAACTCTTACTACCGCGTGCGGATATACAGTATCGTCTGCTAGCAATGGGAATATTGCCATGATAAAAATTAATAATTTCAACAATCCAATTCGCCAGAGGGACATAGTTTTCATTCAATTCTAATGAGATATATTCCAATTTGTTCCTATGTCGTAATATCATGATATCATACAAATTGAGTTTTTGTCGTTGATAACGTCAGGACTCCTCTGTTTATGACTAACAGTTAAATGATTGTATCATGCAAGACTATGTCACGGGTCCCACAACTCAACACGAATAAGCGTTTCATACAAATAAGCTTTTCTGCTACAGCTAAATTTGGGTAAAGAACACCTCGGTGTAAATGTGCATTGTCCAATATTTAAACGTGGCTGCTGATACAGATGTATCCATGTACATCCTCAATGTGTAAATGAATACCAAATGCGTTCTAGGGAACTATATATCCCATATTTCACAAAATCTTGAAAGAACGCACTAATCAGTTTACATTGTTAGTTAACAGCAGAGTTCCACATACATCAATTTGAAGAATACCAAATCAGAATGTAAAATGCAGTTGTTAAGACCTATAACTTTAATTTGCTTCTAAAAATATTCACAGTTGAATGGATCATTTTTAACGAAAATGTCCTCCATTTCAATTCTAATCAGAAAGAAATCTACTAATTTAGAACGCTATAATTGTCCTTCCATGTTTTAAATACTCTTAAATAGTACGTACAAATTGCCTGTAGCATTTTTCGTGAGAGCAGAATCATGTTCTAGCGCTATGTTTTCACATTCGATGCCAAGCATGTCAACAGATAGTAAAGACAAGGACATATTGGTCTAACCTCATGATATTTACTCACTAATTCATTGCGGGGTCCAACTTCCGGCTCAGATAGAAATAATTAGCCTCACATCTTCAGATAAATGTCGTTTAAAATTACGCAATACTTAAGGAGAATGACACTTTAATGCAGATATGGTTGTCATGTGGGATACAATACATTAACAATACGGGGAATTGTTTATCCCATGATCATCCTAAGAAGGATCCTTCCAAATATTTGTCCGTAATGCCGGAATATTCCCCCAATTGCGCTTGGGTAGAACTTGATCTGGCAATGAGCTGGCCGTGGCTGGCTGGTTACACAGGACACGATTGCGGTTCGGTGCAAGTTCATTAAATCATAAAATTATTAAAATCATTTGCCATCTGTTACATGACATGCTTATAAAGCTTACGATGCGCCAACTTTCAATTTCTTTTATACTGTAACCTTGTAAAATCTAATTGAGTTAACCCCTTGTTGTGTTCCCAACAATATTTGAGGTTTTGAAACACTCATCAATAATGTAATTACCAAGTAAAATTTCATTAAAACTAAAATCATAATTCAGGTTTTTTTGTTCGTTATTTTGAGTATATTGCCTAAATAAATTTGGTTTTATAACTTGTCCATCGAATAATTAAGTCAGTTCAATTATGTTGACAAAAGTATCGGATGTTGATCACGGTTTGGCATTTTATGAAATTTGAATCAAAACAGTGTTAATTTGATACATTATTAACCTTTAATGATTACCTTTGAATTTTAATTTTAATTATCCCGTAAATTTGATACCCGTTAACAAAACTATTTTTCTTTATTAACCTTAGTAATATATAACATATAAACATAATAAATCGAATACAAAAAATTGTCATCTTCAACAACTTTGCAGTCATTCCTAGAACTTGTTCTTAATTTCATTTTTCACATTTGTAGAAAAAGACTATTCCCAGTCTAAATTTTTCTAACACGATTTGTCAAAATCTGAATTGAATTTCCGAGATTTCATGATTGTCTTGCGCTCTGTCACATAATATAGGTTTTTTTGACAATTAGTTTCTTCAACAATTTTAAGAACAGCCAAACATAAAAACATTTTCATACTCAGTTTATTTCATATTTATATTTTCTTAGAGAACAGGGAATACTTTCTTTAAGTTTTAGAATTACTGTAAAGGCGGACATTGCTTAGAGCTCGATAGTTTAAAAAAGTTGATTTCTGGATAATGGCAATTGATGGGTTATTGATATGAGAAAAGCGATATTGGGGATAACATCAAATGAGTTACCCACCGAATTAATTCTTTGTTCACGTAAGTCGGGGCAATGTTTCTAATTCTCGAAAGCCGAAAACATTTCAGAAATGGAAAAACAATTTATCACAGCATCAATTCAAGCAGGTTATTGGATAAAAAACGAGATATGTTGGTTTTTTAACGAAATTAGCTTGACTAGAAATTCAATTGATTTGGCTTTAATTTGGTCTGGTGTCGGTTGAAATTAGAACTAACTGGTCTAGATTCTTGGCTTCCTCGTGCCTAATTAGACTAACTAGTCCATTATTGTGCAATATTACCACTCCAGGGACAGCATGTTGTAAATGTGAGGTGTGTTTTTATTTCTAATAAAAATAATATGTACAGCTCGCATTCTGTACTAGAAATATTTAATGCTTTGACTATTTCACAATGGGTTAATGAGTACGTTAAGACTAAACAGGATTTTTAAGTATTTTTAAAAGTAATGTTATGGATCTTCGTGAATATTCCGATTCAGGACGATGCCTAGTTATCTTTCAATACGAAACTGCTAATTTTGATGAAATATGATTCCATGATGAGCCCTCTCAGTTTAAAATCACCTTGAACTCAGTAAAAACAAGGTTCAAAGACTTGGTCAATGTAGTAATGTATATAATGACTTTGTAGTCATGGAAATGAAAGTAGAATTCTATTAGTCACTTTTGATGTTCTATCTCCAACGCTAATTAGATCTCATATTATTTGATTTACACTAATTTCATTGTCTTATCGCTTCGTCGTGCTTGCCTCGCTATAATCTAATAAACCATTCTGGACAATCTAACATTAATTTATCTCTACTGTACTATACTTATTGACACTTTCTATCCATGTTGAGCCTATTTATTAACTTAATTTGTATTGCTTTTAGATATAATCTAATTTACAATGATCATTTCCGACTGAGATTGGCTTTGTTATAAAATTTTCATTTGAGAAAAGTGATTGTCCTAAATATTCGTGTAACATTGGACACCATTTCCTGTAAAAAGATATGAAAAAGTGATTCGTGTTCGATCTTTATATTTTAATCAGATTGTCGGTGGCTCAGTACTACAGAAAAAAACGGTATTTGCGATATCAGCATCCGCTGGAAGCGAACGTTAACTTGTCATCTTGTTGAATACATGAATTTATTATCAAGCGCTTGGTTAAGAAAGCAAAAAGAACCTCAGAGATTTCTGTTTATCACCAACATTCTTCTATAATGGCTAACACTGATGTACGATTTTATTTGATTCAATTTCTTCGATTTATCTTCTGATCGACTTAACGTTCCAGTATTTACTTAGAACTACGTTCTGTGTTTACATTAGTAGCCTAAAGCCCTGTTATCTACTGTTGGTCATATCAGTCTGCTGATATTCAGAGTACTTTTTATTGAAAATCGAATATAATATAATTAAAACAGTTTACGTTGGTCATTAAAGACCTTCGATTGGTAATAACATTGTTGAAAGAGAGAAAGCCTGTACATTCCAAAGAAGTATTGGATGTCTTAAAACACCAAACTTAACGATTTTTTCTTTTCATAAACGACAAGCAATTTAGATAGACAAACAGTAATGAAATTCGACAACATTGTAAATATGAATGACTTACGAAAAGGAGAAGGGAAACTTGTGGAAAAAAGTGATCTTATGGATTTTTGCCTACTGATAAAAAGAAGTGTTTAAACTAAAATGTATGAAAGGAACTCAGCATTTTTTTATATCTAATAATGCAATCTATAATGGTGATAACCTTTCAAAGAAATGTTCATAACGATTTTGAACATAAAATACATCACATCACATTTCTTCCAGAACAGTTCAATGATCGATGTCTGCACAATCTTAAGCATAAGAATTCCCCTTAGGGTTATAAATATCAAATCAACCCACATGATACTGAAATGTCTTTGTGTCTTAATTTACTCAAAGGTGCAGACATGCAACACTTTATTTCTAGTTCCAATTTTCTCAGTTTCTCATTATCAAGATCATAAAAGTGAATAGATTGACTGCAAACCAATTGCACTGTCGATTGACTATTATGTCAGTATTTTTTAACTGTTAGAACTTGATTTATTTCTTCCATTATATTTCACAGTGCAAGAAGTAAAAGAAACTAGGTTAATTTGCTCACAAAAGATAGGAAAATAACAAGTCAGAATTAAAAACGCTTTCGTCAACGTTAATGTGAAAGGTCCATAGAAAAAATATCTACATAAAAGGTATATAATTACACACATAAATGTTAGAGGCAAATAAAGTTAATTAAGACCAATAACTTGTCAATGATTAATGATAACAATGACAATCGGCTTTATTTAGAGACGCTTAGTTACGTATCAACATAAATTCAACGACTAAATGAGAAATATAAATTGTTTGGTTACATCAATGCGCTGATACCAACTAGCCCCACTCTTCAAATTATGGATTTTTTTTAGTCAGATTGAGATTTTTATATTATAACATTACCGTATTAGGTCAGAAATGCGTTCCAGACATTTCAATCTTAAGAATGCAACAAAGGGCTTTAGCCGCTAAACATCAGCTCTATGTTCTCTAAGCTCAGTTCTTTAAGGGGGACACCGATGCCAAGATTCCGGGCACGCATTGGAAGTGTACATTATTGGAAAACTATGACGTTTGAAATTATAAAATCACAGGCCGAAACCTTAATTTGCATTTTCAAGTTCATTTAGGTATAGCCGCCCTTGATTACCAAATTTAGTAAGTATAAAAATATCTCGGCGTGTTTATCTACCCTAGTCAAGATCTGATTAACGGCTGAAATAAATAATGTCCATAAAGGTGTAACGACAATAGCAGATAATTTAAGACAGGAAATAAGTTTTTATTGATATTTTCTCTCGTTGAATGGTCCTAATTTCTACTACTCGACCGCGAAGAAATCTATATCAGATAGAAATAGTAGGATGAGATTGATTCAGTCAATAGTATTGGTATTGACCTTTAACTGAGAAATGAAAGATACGAGAATAAATCGGGCGATATGAATCCACAGAGCCGTATCTAATTAAAAGAATCAAAGAAGCAACACTAAGACAAAACAAATGGTTTTGCAACAATTAAGACAAAAAGTAACTCGATAAGCAAGAAGCATGGCTTTTATCACTCTAACTACCTTTGTCTAATATGGTTAAGCGAAAATTACTTTAAAAAAATCGATTAAAAGCTGAAAAGGATGTTCAGAGTAAAGCAAGAAAGAGCTTTCGTGTCTCCCTATTTTTAACACTCGCTTTCGCTTTCTGAAAATTGGGTGTATGCTTAACATTGAAACCCTTTTTGAAGTCGTGCACATGAACGTTGAGATTCGATGTCTCTTCAAGCTACCCTCCTTATAAAACGAAGGTATGTGCCGAAATCATACACAAATACCTCCCTTTAAAAAAAGTATTGTTCTGAATCAGACAGTGCTTTGATATTCTTATTAATAAAGCATTGATATTGATACACGATTTCATTAATAAACAATTTGCTGGCGGTCAAGGGGAGTCTGAAGTATTCCATGTCTATTGTTGTATAGTTTGAATAACAATAACAAAACTTGTATTAATCGTATTTTGATTACATGAAACAATAATATCCATGTCGGATTCAACAGCTTGTAGCTAACATGTCTGACTGATGCCTTGCTCAGTATTTATTTTAGTCACAATCTTGTACTAAGCTTTGTCAAATGATGTCAGGTCAATAGCAACATAAATAAGCTGAACATTTTATTTTATCACCGCACATTCAGATCTTTTCGAAGCGTTAAGACATCGCACTGCAACTGAATATTCCGCCCAGGTGTGATATATCTGTGTTGAAATATATGAATATGAGCGGTACAGTTTATCATTTGACGTTTTCAATTTGAGTTGCTAAGAGTGAAGCTGTTTATTGTTCTTCTGGGATGCTTCATCATGATAACTTAATATGTACCATTTTTAACCACAGTCTCTGCTTATTGATGCAGATTAATTCGATCCTAAATATCTGAAACCGGGTGAGGATTGAACCGTAACGTTTTAATTAAACTATCACCTGCCGTATTATTTGACAAATGTAATGTTTTTTCTATGCTTGAATTTTTCTAAAAGAATATCGGGATCATCATCTTAACTTGAAATTTCAATATTTGAAATCTTTACTCACTTCATATTGAAGAACTTATTACGGAATTCAAAGTTGACATGTTTCTTTGATCGTAATACCAATCCAGACGACTAAATTAATGATTAAAATTCCGTCATCATGTAAATGCTAGTTTATTGTTAAACGATGGTTCTTTAAGAATGTAGACTTGCTAGACTAGACATTCATTCTTAAATTGCATACTATCAAAATGGGTCCTCAGCTTGCGATAAATAATCATTCGTTTTTCGTTTCGATGTGGACCAACCTATTTTCATAATGGTAATGCTCGAATTCATCCATGGAATTTCCTAGTGTCAAAAGTACATGAAAAAAGGTTTCAAGTTCCGATGGTCAGGTGTAAGAGCAGCGAAACCATGTTTTTTAATTTTTTGTGACCTAAACGTTTCTGCCAGTAATGGTATTTATGTCCAGAACTGCCCTTTATGATCTACATTTGTATTTTGCCTATATTTTTTCTTGTTAATGTTAATGTAAAACTGTAATGTATGTTCACGAGAGAGAACTTTCAGCTATTTTGTGCTTCGTGTTGATTTGTGGTGTTATTATCATTGACCTCCTATACAACTAGCTATATTTAAGTGTTGAACTGGAATACAAGTTTACTGTAAACAGAACTATCAATGTTCCACTATAATAGACTTTCTGAAATGGAGATGAAAGTTTTCGAGCTTGTCATTCAATGAGTTGTTCAATGTTAACAAAGCTTAATCGTCTCCTGTCACGCTGTTTGATAGAGTGTGTCTAGCTTTACAGTATCGAACTAGTCTCCATTAAAACTGCTTCCGCTGTTTGATTTCATCGTTTCTTTCCATTGAATTATTGTCAACAAAGAACTATTAAAACTATGTTTGCTATGATGGATTTATGGACGATTTGGAACGTGAGAAGCGTTATTACGCATCAATTTTAATGGTAATCACTGGTTAAGACGTCTTATCACATCAAATTCCAACAAAATTAACATCATCATCGAAATCAACTGACTAACTGGTTATCGGGCATCAGTCAAATCTCAACAAAATTCATTAAAGCCCTCGAAGGTTTTTATCGAATAACAATTTTGACGAAAAAGGATCCAATTCAAATTTGAGGCTCTTAGAAATGACAACAAATATTAAAAGTTATTCTTATATTACTGCAAATATATCTACGTAACCTTACCTATATTGTAATATATAATATTGATTAATAGGTCGTGAAAGAAAATGTTAGATATCTACTACGTTTTGAAGTAGGTAGTTAAAGAATTGATAAACAAGGTGATACAATATATTTATATCCTTGTCGACCACTAATTATAACTGCTTAGAACACCTGGTGTCTCCACTTCAATCGATAATTTATTCTATACTGTTCATTGAGGTTAAGATGTTGAAAGTAGGACATGCCACCATTTATTAATTCATACAGGATCGAACTATCTTAGTGACGTGATGTACAATGTACCAGTTCAGTTGATATTCAAAGACAAACGTTCCGTGTGAAACCCATGTAACCCAATAATAAAAATCTTGAAAATTGACCTCGGAAGACAATTGTATCCGGTAACGGTTTCATCAACCTTTTGACCAGTGAACTGGATAATAATGCATAATTGTCAAATTCCGGAATTTTTATTTAAATGATAACCGCCCTCAGCAGGCATATTACGGCTGGCAGGATACAATGGACTGCTAACCTTAATTCATATTGCGTGCTAAGAATCATGATATATTCCGAGATAATCAGACTAATAAAGAGGACAAGGAGGAACAAAGTAATTTAACATTTATTTAACGTCGACAATTCCAGAACTATGTGACATGTATATTAAGATAGACCAACACTTGCCAGACAGGTATATTTTAAAACTGAATTTCTCTGATAAGCAACTTAAATGTCAAGTAAGGTCGTCATTTTATCTCAATTAGACCACAGGGACCTAAATGCTCTGTAGTTAAATGCCGAGCCTTAAATGTTAATTCATTGGTATTAACTTCATTTTAGTGATTTTCTTTTTTAGATTCTTCTTGTTATGGACTTTTGTCGTGATCTGATTTACAAGCAACCTTTCCTTGGATATGAAGGATGTGTTTTATTGCACATATCAAACTAAACAATTTTAAAAATCATACCGTCTGTGCTCACAAATTAATTACACTTAAGAGCCGTATAAAGTCGCTATCTTTAAACGATATCTAGCTTCACTAAAGGTGTGATGATACTAGTAGTCATATCTAAACATATTTCGCTTATGAAATGCATACATACGTAGAACGTTGTTTTTAACAAACAACTAACTGTACGATATACCACACGCTCGTCTTTAAGACGTCAACATAACTTTCCTAACGTCTAGTCGGAAGTCAAATTAACCAGAATTAACGACAGTGTGAAGGAAGTCCCAAGGGGAGTTTATGTCTTGGACCCAGCTGCCAGTCTTAGAAACTCTTGATATTTTCTTTAAATTATCTCAGCTATCCTTGATTTTTCTCTTCATTTTGTCTCGGGTTAATTTGATATCTACTTGAGGCTGGTTTTGTCTTTTATCAGACGTATATATCGACTCAATCAAAGCAGGTTTGTTATTGTCTTGAATAATAATCCAGGAGATCACTACCGAGAGACCGGGAAGGTTTCCTTGGAACTGATTTTAGGCATGTTCATAAGAACCGCTTCGAGCATAACCTCACGAAACAGGAGAACAATATTGATTGATTAGCATGGATATTCAATGTTGGCATTACAGATAATCAGACCAAAATAACAGACCCATATTTGACGAGTAACCGTATTACGTCGTATTCCACATACCACCTACCTGCTATATAAGTTTTGAAGGAACTAATCAGCTTTACCATCCAGTACAAGTAATCAATGTGTCCATTCCACATGGCTATCTCTGATCATCACGCTCGACCCTGATAAATTAACTTTATTATACATACTTACTCACCGTGTTAAATTGAATAGATAATGCATCTTTGGTAGATTAATATTGTCCTAACACTCTTATGAGGAAACCCGAACAACGTAGGGACCTATGTGTTTTGTTTTCTTTATTTTGTTGTATCATACTGGCACCCCCTGACCTAGACCTTTTTACGCTAAAAATAACACCAAAAATCTTTAATTAAACAAAAATTTGGAATGTGATCTTTTTTTTGTATTTCGGAGCATAGATTTGAATCATTCTAATTTTTAGTATTTGGTTCTTGTAATTCCACTTAAACTAAGCGATTTATATCACTATACACATTGTTGGTGTTGTTTTTACTTGTTAAAAATAGTCGACTTTGACTTAAGAGAAAATAAAACTTTAAAGTAAGATGATTTAATGCAGTGTTGTAAGATTATTTTCGTCTACATCATATTGCTCTCCTTAACGTCATCTTTCTCGCCAGGGAAATCATGTCTCTTAAATCTTGCCTCTTATCTTGGTCGATCCTGTTACAGATTCTTGTTCATTTTAAATTACCACTGGTATGATAACAGAACAACCAACACATCAGTCCATGTCATAAATCAACTGTCAGAAATAGGTCGAAATGATCAATACCATTTTGTGAGAGGAACGAATTAAAAAATTGGTTTCAATATGATTCATAAACTAGTTATGGATTATTTGTTTTTATTGAATGAATGTCATTTTTATATGACCTAATGTTCATTTTATGACTGTTGACTTGGGGTTATTTTTATTAATTAACCATTTATAGTTTGAAAGATATCCGGTTAGGATATATTTTCCTCCTAAAATTACGTCTACCAATAATGATGGATGATTGACTTTTGCAGTCTATACCATTGGAATTGTTAAACTTACGAGGTATTTGTCTTCACAGTCACAAATCAATGGTAAAATAGTAAATCAATGGTAGAAATTAACTAGTTACTACTACAACTCAATATTCTACACTTGGTGCTATCATAATATTATCTTTTCATCTTCTTTTAGTACATTGGTATAATGACTATTCCTACAGCTGATCAACTGTGGAGATTGTTCATGCTAATTGCCAGTTTCCACATACATGTACCAGGAAACACTATTGATTCGAGTATATTAGGTTTCTGAGTGGCAATTCGTCTAGTTTTGTCTTAGTTTTCGTTAATCAAAAAAGATATATTATACAATATGCACTTGAGGGTAGAAACATTTGGACGTTATAAACTGGGAAATTTAATTGGTTAGACAATATAAACAAAACTTCATCAATATATGTATTTGTTTAAATTTTTATGAGGCAATTTGTCTGAAACCTAATCTTGCTGAACGTTTTCTTCCGCACATGTATGTCCATTTATTTCACAGAATGATTAATTTTGTTGTGGGAAAAATCAAGAGAAAAATCTTCACAATCTGTGTATATCGGATTGTCATGACTTGATACACATGTAATAATCAAACTTGATGAAAAGCAAAATGTTGCATAATCCTATTTGTAATAAACTTGATTCACTGAAAGCCTTATCAGATATCATTAGTGACATAATTAGAAATTAGAACCCAACTTGACAACTGAAATGATAACCTATCACATTACAAACTGTAATTTCAAGTAATGACTATTTACCTACGCCTCTTATTTCGACCTTCCAAAACCTTAATACTACTTTCTTGTTTCCTATAGTGTGATCTTTGGTCCCAATAATCGGCACATTGCTGACATCGAAAACATTATTGTTAGATTAATCGCCAAATTGATTACCATTCAAAGATCTGTGAATAATGTTAGCTATTCATCTTCTTCGTTGTTGAAAGGAGAAATGTTGGCCAACAAATTGTCAGTGGGTAGTCTAGATACTAAGGTTTTGGGTCGTGATTGTGTGAAATCCTTATGTGTAGAGTATGTTGGGTTCAAAGTTGCTAGAATGATAGAATAAGGAAATCAATTTGCTTACATTGGGATGTTAGCTTGAAACATTTCTAATGATATCATAAATGATAAAGATGCATAATTAAGATCAATGTACTGTCTTAAATAGTGCTTGAAATAGAACAACGGCAAAGCAATAAATCTTTCATGATTTCTTTTGATGTCGTAATATGTTTTAAGAAAGTTATATAAAACATGAATAAAATGTTAGGCTATAATTACATTGACTACGAATATTGTCTATTGTGCTATTGTAATGAAATGTAATACATAATTGCAAACATGGAATCAATAGTCTTTTGATCGTCACGTTATGCAAACATACAAAAGTCGATGTCCTATGTTTCCTCAATCGTGTCTTTTCAGTTTTATATGGTTTCTTGAATGCATTTCACGGAGGTAAACATGCAATAGAAACGTAAATGGCTGCATTGATTCAATGAAATAAGTTCTTTAGCGATCTTAGACCTTTTCCAGATACGCGAATGACCTCCGATATTCCTTAAAATGAAATGCTTGCTGGTTGTAATCTTTAGGATCTGCTTTTGGAATCTATATTTATCTATTTCTTGCGTTTATCAATATAGTGCTTCTGTTAGAAAACAGCAAATGAATGAGTTTATTTTCCTGCACCCGAATGGGCTAGTGAAGACAATGCCATGCACTATGACCAGTGCCGGGATTAGCGAGCAAGCAAGCGTATAACTCATTGGGACACCGCGGGCCCTCAAATATCAAGATTCGATATACTCTTTTAAAGTAGCAAATGTATTATGATATGAAAAACATCAAATTTATGTGTTATTACAATGATTCACCATTCAGCTAGTTTATATTATGAAACGAACATAATTCAGTTGCCATAAGCCTATATTTAAATCAAACAGTGAAAATCAAACTTGACTTCGTTCTCTTCATTCTACGACAAACTGAAGGTCAATTTCTAACATTTGGGTATTTATTAAGTATATTATATATTGGAATCAGTAATCCTGACAAAATCTTTGTTTTTGCTTACATAATCTCATATGCAACGAGCCGTGCGAAAATCCCACGTTCCGCATCTAATATTTTTTTTATCCAAAGGGTCGAGTTGTACGCCGATATCGGTTTTTTAATTACCACCAACCAGACAAAATAAAAAACAAATTAAACTAATCGGATCTGTATATTACACCAGCCCATCGAAAGACTTATTTTTTTAACACCATCTGGTGAATCTAACAATAACAATATCAAGTATCAATATCCGTACGTGAGATTATTAAGCTCGTTTTTTATTAAATCTCAATGCTATAAACGAATTCTATTATATTCGCTATTAATCATCAAATGTATTTTGTTTCATTATATTGATTAGAGAAAAAAGTTGTTATTTAATTACTAAATCTACATGCTAGAATGGATTAGGCAGACTGTAGATAATGTCATAGTCATTATTTTCCTCCACTACATTTCCTGATATGTTTAAAATTATGTCATGGTGCAGAGAAGTGAGAAAACATTTTGTTTTAATGTCTTCATTTTTATTGTGACCTTTTCACACAAGTACCCATAACACTCTCTGATACTATTTATGCCCTGGTCCGGATTTATTGCAAATTACTCTTAGGCCTTGGACTAGGATTTGGTATTCAACTGTAGTCTGTGAAATTCTGTGGAAGTTTTTCATTTAACTCCACCTTCAATGATTTTGTCGTGCTATTGAAATCGATTTAGCTCTTTTTCCGACAATCCCACCTTGCAAATCAAACACATCCTACAAACTCTATGATCTGGACAGTGAAAAACCTTTTTTGCAGATTGTCATGCTTACATTATATATGTTCCAGTGTTTAAACGACATACAATCTTGTTCTCATGAAATTTGACAACGATTTATCTCATATACAGCATGTAACATCTGCACAAATCACTTAATCTTTAACGTTTCATTTTGTAACAACACCAAAATGCCGAGGGCTGACGTAATGTTTTTACGAATTTCAATTATCACTTTATTCTATTACTCAAACCAAACGAATTTGTCGATTTCCTTCATCGATTGAAGTGAACAGGAAATATATTCATCTCTCCAATTCGCCTTCTTTCTATATGTGAATGTCAAAAGTCAGAAAAAACTTATTTTCAATCAATGAATATTCTTTAGAATTAAAGTGATGTTGTCGATCTTTAGATTAATTAATTTATATACATGGAATGAATAGGTATGTGTTGTCTGGAAAGGGAATGCATTTTTTGATAGAACGTTGACATGTGTCCCCAAAGGAATAATTGGAAAATGTGATGGCTAATGGCAATCAACCAAATGGGACTCTCGAGGCGGTCAGTGCGATAGTTTCGTCATTTGTTTCATGTCGACATTGCCGTAAGGACTAATGTATGTCCCATCGTGACGTCACATTAGGTTTTATGCATGTATGATCAAAAACTCATAACTTTTTTCAAGAATCCTGAGGAAGACAGGATTCGTATATCATGCTTAGTCTTGAAATATTCTTAATTATTGTTAAGGTAATCTTCTGTAAGACACCAGTAGAAATAATTTAATACAAATCATTCTGTTTTTTTTAATACTTTGCAATATCTATCCACATTTGTTGTGCAATGGAATCGAACATATCGTGCTTCTCGAGTGTTTGGCATGTTTTCGTGAGTTTTGTTTGGCATTAGTTGATTTTTATCAATTAACAGACACGATTACTGATTTATAGTTATTTAATCTTGAAAGAAAATGAATGTAAATAGCCGTTGCAATATATTATTATGTTCTTGTAGATGAGGACGCCTGATTAGAACATTGACTGTTCTACAGTGTAAATAAATTCATTATTGAAAGCATTATGTTATCAATACAATCCAAAATCATATTTAACATCATTTATTCAAAGTAACCGGAAACGGTTCTTGGTTATCCATAGATGAATAATGTGATCAACAAAGTGTACTTTGATTAAAGCTTGTACACACTGACAACATTTTCGGCAACATTGGTCCTGTATGCACACGACAAAAGTTCGACAACATGTTGGGCAATTCGTTACAAATTATTGGTAGTTCATCACATGACTTCAGATAGATCATGGGAATTATAATTCTTTCCTAATTGGATAAAACTCGGCTACATCATATGCATTAAAATAAACAATTGGACGACATTTGGACAACATGTTGCCGAATGTTACAAAAATATTTAAGATGAAAGCAGGGATTCAGTTACCTTATAAGTTATTTATATTTGGAATTCAAAAGCTGACTATATTAACTAGAATTGATCAGCATATGATCTTTTTGAAAATATTTGATGTTAATGTGCATAGCATTTTAGCAATTCTACATTCACATGTTTGAGACTATTTAATAAAACCTTTTAGCCTCTGGATGTAATAAATTTATTACAAAAAGGAATTTATATAATGTTATTAATCACTTTTAAATGATGTTAGCAAAACCTAGATGTCTCTGATGTTTTGAATTCATTCTGTTCGTCATGGTCATGTACATGGTAATAGGTATATTATTTAATGGCTGACATATTGGATGATAATAAATTAATGAAAGTTTGTTGTCGAATTCAACGGAAAAATTAGTCTTAAATTTCGTTCTGCTGTGCTTCTCGGTTATACAAGAAGCGGTGACAGCAATTCTAATATGATGCGGTTTCCAAACAATTTTGAGATCACCTTCATTCAATATCATTTGCAGATTCAGCTTATAAAATCTACAGAAATGGCGATTGATATTGTTTGTGTGAAGTACTATTTAATTTACTTTTATGACATAATATTGATTTTAGGATTCTATATCTTGAATAATTTGAGATCTATTTTTAAAGTTATTGTTAGAATCTATCAGTTAAATTTACCATATTCCTTATCATTTATTCATATCGATTTTATTTTTCTCTTAACGATATATTTCTGTAATGGTACAATTTTAACTGCATGTTTATCATTAATGTTTCACTTAGCTCGTTTGTACTGAAAGAAATTATAGCCATTAAAATGTATTATTTCTGATAGAGTGATAGCATTGTAGTTGCTTGAACACCAAGTAACACGAAAAAGCCTGCTGGATGGCTCAGTGAGTTAAGTATGCGACATAGATGATTCTTGGGGACGCCCTGGCATTGATTCGGTTCACAGGCGTTGAAATTAAAAAGCTTATAGTTGTTGGATACAGTGAGCCTATGCTGCATTTTGTGCCCAGTAAAATTTCCTCGGATAAAATAGTCTTAATTCCGCTTTACTGGTTGACTGCATGGCTTTACTTCGACATTTTTGTCCAATACACAGAAAGGTACGAAAACTACCTTTGCCATTTAACCTTTTCCATTTGATTTAAAACTTAATGAATTGTTTGTGTCCGAACACGAGTGAATCACGGAACGCGATATCATTGAATTAATATCTATAAAATGCAGAAACTTTGTTTGTCTTTTAATGATATATGTATCGGAAGATCTGCATCCTGTATTATCGGAAATGTTAAGTTTAACATCCGGTTCTACATTTCACTAATGATGTAAGATATCATTGCATGATGCTAATGTACTCTTTAATGCTCTTCATAGTAAGGGTTAATATAAAGATACTAATTGAATCGACCTTTGTCATATCGTAAAGTGCTAATGTAAACTGTATACATTATTATCGCTATCACTTTCATAAAAAAAAAATGTTCTCGCCGTTATCAAGATGGTATCCTAGCATCATTTCACAATAATGCCAGCGAAGGACTTAATGTCCCGTTCGAATAAATATACGCCTTAACCACACATGCCCATCGATATACATCAACAACCGGTAAAATATGCGATGGTTTCATCTCTTGAACCACGAACCTGGAACAGATACTTTGGTAATTATGTTGCTTTGTGAGGCATATTTAATTTCTTAGAACATAAAGTCAAATACGGACGGCATTGAGTAATTTATCAGCTTAAGGTTTCCATTAATATGCAGCTTTTATCCCGTGTCTAATATGCAAATTTTAAACATGAAACGTTATTTCCTATAAAACGGTATCAAATTACGTGTGTTTAAACATAAAATTGTTATTGGGAAACTTCAGAGAAACGCGACTTCATCAGAATATATCTTTAATTATAATATTAGTGGAAATACAACTGGTATTTAGGCTTACCATCATCCTTTATGACTTTTGATTCGAAAATTCATAATATATAATTTTGCAAATAAAATTAATAAGCACAAATTTAAATGTAACAGGCAACACTTATACCATTTTCGTGTTACACTTACGTCCGCAGAAACATCCATCATGATGATCATTAGGCTACTTGTGAAGATGTAATAATACTACACCAAATTAAGTAATTTTGATGGTAAATCAGACACACAAATTTACTTCAAACTTAAATAGCACACTACCCGAATTGGATGTACTGCCTGAACTGTTCTTAACGACCTTCCCAGTGGCCATTATGCTGTAAAATATTGGTTATATAATATTTCCATTTACGCCTTCCCAGAGGATAACAATGTTCTTAACAAATAAGTTATCCTCAATTAACAAAATACCAATTCATCTAATTTCCGGTTGATTTTCTATCTTGATTGAGACGGAAATGGTTGGTATGCCAAACTGATGTTCACTACGACGTCCGCTTAAAATATAGATTTTATAGATTATCTGTTAATAAGAACTGATTTACATGTATAGATAAAACCGACTCGCTTTTTCCTGTTATACTTTATTTGAATATCTTCAAGAAATTTATTTGGATTTTCTAAGAATGTTTTGAAGTAGATTACATGTGGAATTGGAAATGCTATATTTGATCGAAATACTTCTACAGTTTCATTGACTGTCTGTTTCTTGTGCTTTACGACACGACTTCTATTTTAATCGCCAGTTTTATTATTTTAGTGTCGAGATAATATTATTGTAGAGGGTTAAAATGGGTGATTCGCCAAGACTTTGATCTCGAAGAATATTGATCACATGACCCAATATACTCACTAATGTCACGTGCAACAAGCAGGAGTCAAGTTTGTGATTAATGGCTATAATTACATTCGTGTCAAGTCACGGTTGTCGTAATGTATCACACTGTTACAAGTTTTCACAGGTTACATTGAATTTTCATAAATATAGCCACACTTGTCCGACAGTATTAAGTCTGTTCTCCTAAAGAAACTCTATCTTTCTGGCTTACGATTACTTATGATCAATACGAAAAACCGACGCACTTATCTTCCAGTGTAAGACTTATGGTTCTTACATTAACGCTTGTTTTAAAAAAAACTATAGGACCATGTAATTGGATATTGATATATATGAGTATGCATCCCATGTAAATAACTCATCGTTGTCAAGTTTAAGATATAGTTAATTATGTTATTAAACTGTTCTATACACTATTTAAACCAGAAATTGGACGTGTACTAAAAATACAGGCATTAAAAGAAAGTTATTGTAGTCTGGAAGAGACGCACGTTCAGGAATGAGCTACAGTGAAAGAGCATCCATATATTTGGACACCAGAATACGTATTAGATTCAATAATCCACAACCTTTGCTCTTGATTTTACCATTATTTGGACGACATATTTGGTAAACAGACCCTTTTGCTTGTACGGATTTTTATTAAAGCATCACTGAACGCTTGTGAAATTATTAAAGCACTCTTGGGGTTTTCACAATGTGAAATAGATATGCTGATTGATTTAAAACTGATTGTTTAACTGAAATAAAAGATGTTTTTAATCTTATATATAGATAATACAAGTAATAATCCCAACCTTTTAATGTAATTGATACATTATAAATGTAATAAACGGGCTAGACACATGTAACATGGGAAGAAATATGAGGAACGGACTCGATGAGACACGGATCACTTACATCCCCGAACCTTTCAATTAATCAAAAAGACATCGAGCAGTGAGAAACCTAGACATGGCATTGATTTTTCCGATCTCTTCGTTTAACCAAAGTCCACTTAAGTGTATTCGTAGACTCTTGAAGACTAGTGGTGTGAGCTTCATTGCATTTTAGGTAGGAGATCTGTACAGTCTGTTTTATAATTGTATCACTACGAGTTTTCTAATGGAGGAGTGGTCGACGATGCATCTTTCAGATGTTAACGGTATCTTGAAGGGAAATGTTTATGTTATTGTTATGTCGAAAATCTATAACATGTTTTCAAATTTCTTTGAATAATTTTCGAAACTTCAGCATTTAGTATAGTAATATTATTTCCATTCCATTTCATCCGTTTTGAATCATTCGAAGAACAATGCTTGTCAAAACAACAGTTTCTGAACTGTATACATTGACAACATTTTCGACAACATGTACAGTTCGACAATCTGATGACATGTCCGCAACATGTTGTCGAAAATGTTGTCAGTGTGTACAGTAGGCTACTTAATTGTCAGACTATGGGCTTTCGTATATCAATCGTTGATTATGTATGTAATAATAATTTTACTTAAAACAGTCATCCAATTCAAATTTTACAGTCCTAAACTAATAGATCACGACAGTAGGTGAAGCAAATCTTGGCATGTATTAATTGTAAGCCAAAGGAATAATTATGTATTATATATACACTTGAAATTATATATTATTCCCCATAGTAAGCAATAATTTTAACCTATTTGGCAAATATAAATATAGAATCACAATGTCTATTTACACGCAAATCGATTTTAAGAATGACCCGAATAATCTATGAGTAATTCCATTGAACTGGGCTTTTATAAATAAGGTTGCCAAAGAAAAATTGGTTCAGATTATCTGAACTGATTTATTTTTTGTCAATCTATAACAGACCACAGTTGTCTAAAGCAATGCGATACAAACAGGTCTTTAAACAGTGCAGAACGTATGTATGTTGAAATATTGATATAATATAGTTAAAATATTGATCGTTTTAACACTTTCTCATGTGTATGTTTATTTAGTCGCGTTATTGAAATATTTGATCCCGGACCTTCTAATGCTAGTAAAACATTTAGTTTTTGTTATTTGTGATTAAGACATGTAGCTGAAATAGTAAGATAGAAACTCATTCCGGCACAAAGAGAGGTACATGATATGGTTATTAAGCAAGGATCAACTCCCCGAGCTTTCAATGGTCAGATAAAGTCCAACGACTGAATAATTAATCATTCCATATAAATGTATTGTTTTTTCCTGTGGATTAGTACTGTCGGTCCGGTCAATGATCAACTGGGGAATATGATCGATCACTCCGTACCTAATCTTTGATAGAAATCTGACAAGAATAGATTATATAGTAGAATTACACACATTGTTTTTCTTCCATTTAAACACCAATTATTACCACTGTTTCTCTAACCTTTTGACCACTCGATCATCCCAAGAGGAAATCGATATCAGGTGCTTTACTTTGTAGAGATTTAGAGTTGATTACTTGAGAGCATTTGCTTGTGTTACCGTTACAGAGAATACGATAAGATTATATTTATGTTGTACTTGGTGAAGTCCATGATAAACAATGTTTGTTGCCAGAATATCAGACATGACATGTTACTAAAAGCTACATGATTTACATAGCTTATCGTGCTCAAATGATATTTAACTTTCAGAATCACAAAACAAACAATAGATGCTTGAGCATACCTTGAAGTCAAGTTAAAGTAAGCTTTCGTATCACATGATATCCCACTCTGATATTCCTAAGTATAGTTCAATAACAGTTACCTTTAATCTTTTTTTTCGTTCCAATGTATATTTTCCTGATAAAGTACTTGGGTAGCCTCAAAGATACGTTGTGTATAGGGCGAAATATATCTATACGGTACTGTGTCCCCTCTCACAGTTTATATTGAACTATCCACTTATAACAGCTCACTTAGTGTTTATTAGAACATAATAATTTGCACTATTAGATACTGAACATGATGATATAAACTATATCACCATCTGCTAGCTTGGCATATTAAAAGCTATTATGAAACAAGATGAATTAGGGAAATGGTGAATGCATACAATCAAGCCGGGGTGGAGGAGAAAGGACTCCGAAAAACAGAGGTGGTTTGCCCACTAGAAGAATGGCATTCGGTTTTCGAGATCGATACTATTTATTACAGCAATTATCAGTTCCCTTTTGCGCATCAAACTACCAACACGTCATCTGTTCTAATAGTTGATAGTCATGGTGCAGTAACACTACCACACGCAACTTTATTATTCAAGCTGGTGCAGACCGACAGGAAGTTTGCATTTAATTGCAATGTCATTTCCTTGGCTTTATAATAATGTCATTATCTCATAAATCAAATCATTATTTCAAAACACACTTTATTTACGTGTATTTATGAAATATGTGACAGGTCAATTTGACCTTATTATTTTCAGCATATTTCGTTACATAAACTTAAATTACGTGTCTGCGTTATTAAACCTATTCGTCACTTTATTTTTGTATTAATAACAAACAATTTGAGAACCGTTTAATTTGAGAAGGGAGTAATAATAACATGATCTCAATTCCAAGTAGAATGACAGATATGATTATTTACCACTATCATTACATTTCGAAGCAAACTAACACTATGCCAGGTATTAAATAATTACTCTACCTGTTAAGTCGTTTTGATTTTGTTTCTGACTTCCCTTTTTAATTGATGGCATTAATTGATTATATAAAATATCAAGAGGGTGTGACGTATCCAAGAATAGCACAAAAATAATTCTTGATGAGACGAAGTAGACCCTAATGACTTCCAATAAATCCTGTGGAAATTTTGATCAGATTTAGAAGTTATCAGAGCGTTAGAGGTAATTCTCTTCTATTAAGACCCAATTGTCTGGCTCTCGCACGAAATCAAATGTATTTTTAGTGCTTTCATTAATATCGTGTTATCTACCTCCTTTTTCTTCTTTGACAAGCATTGAATATCTTTCTTCCTTGTGATTTTTTTCTAGTCTAGTGAATTTAATAGATTTAGAATTAATTCGCTTTTCTCTTCCACAAACGTTTAATTGTGTCTTTTCTATCATTTTAAATAAGGAAGATGATGTAATTGTACTTTTAAAGAGGCTTGAAATAATCGCACTGAAACAAACGATAATGATACAGCTATAATATAATTGGAGCAACACTTTCAGAATCACGGTGACTATTTCAACATGATCATGAACGCCAGAAAACTTGTAGAGCCAAACTGCATAGGCTGCCATTTGACTAATTTAAAGCTCTAACATGTTCTAAATCTAGAATAATCGCGAGTAATCTTTGATAGTATCATATTGATAAAGATAGTAATTTGTATAAAGATTGGATGATTATGTTGTCATTCAACACCAATTACTCTCCACATGATACAAAATCAGTTCTAACTCAATCTGATTCTTCAATCTTCTTCGATTCTACTAATTGAATTTTATTTCAAGATTTGGCAGGTAATCACGATGTGTTGTTATGTGTCAAAGGACGGCATATTTGACAAAATTCTGGTTTAACCATAACATTATAAGTATATAGTATATTATAGATATGCCATAGTGAGTCCACGTCACATGCATTTTGTTCACCTCCTTCATTCAGCAAAATGTGTAATGTCTACCTAGGATTTAGCTTATGCATTTCAGAATTTAATCTCATCCGAATGAGTTTGTGTTAATTTGTTTACATCAACACCAGGTAGTGGTGTAAATTGAAGAATCCATATCTTCTATCTCGATCATTTAGGTAATCAATTTCCAGTTCTCACGATTATAATATTACATAACTTCTCAGCAAACGACAAGTTAAGTGAATGTTTTTTTAAGTTAAGTATAGGGCATTACAAACTCATATTGTCATTTCATACTAATCTGTAAAATATTAAAGAGTCCAGCGTGATTTCTAAGTAGTTGTCTATGAAAAATGATCTGTAAAGACGGCTTACATTGATTTCTACTGGCAGCAAAACATAATCGGCTTATATCCTGATTTATGATAAAATGGTACTTTGTTTTTATGACATAGTGGGTCAATAACATTTAATAACATTTTTGTCAGGAACAAAATTCATTTGAATAGTCCGGAAAGCTTGTCTTTGGCTGATAGATATTTTCATGATACATAGCAATTTGAATATGGCTCGTTCAACTGTAATTCTCATTTATTAAGGTTTTACAACTTTTATTGAAAATGATTTATCAACTCTTTTTCACAAGATATTCTATTGCATACTGATAGCAATAAATATTTGATTTGGTCTTTCAAATATCATATGCACTAACTTGAAATCAACAAGGATTGTGTTTCATTTGCCGCTCTGTTATACCCCCATTTCGCCAAGGATTGTTTGGTCCCGATAATACCCGATCCATACTTTTACACAATTTTTAACAAGTCTTGTACTTGCAAGCAATGCCCTGTACATTCGGTGAAAGATCAACTCTATCTTCTAATGATCGGGTACAGGAAAGCAAAAATGACGATCTTCGGGGAACCAAATTTGCCTAGATCTATCAAATATTTGGGGGTCTTTAGTCAAATTGAAATCGTTCACACCTTTCTGACCTGACGATGAAGGTTAAGGGCAAAGGTGGGTCGGTCTTACGAGATCTGACGAGGGTTGGGTGCGTTTACTCCACTAACATACGGATGACCGTCATTCGAGAGTTTCAGAGTTTGTGCCGAAAGCTCCAGAGTACAGTGAGAAAAGACGACCCTTGAACGATCAAGGCGATCAGAAGAATTTTCGGTACCCGACCCTCGGAGGCGATCACCTCAGAACTTACCCGAAGGTATAAAAATACGGCCACAAAACAATCTATTCTTGAAGAGAAGAAAAAAACAGCAAATGTGGACAATCCAAGATCGTTCACCTTCGGCTCCTGTGTCATCTTACTCCTTCTTAAGGCTATTCTCGGCCGGACAACGCGCAAAGATCGTCCACTTAGGCTTCTACGTATATGAATCGTCCCATCTCAATTGGATTAAAACAATGGGACGATTAGAGGCGATTCGGGACGACTATCGGGTCGATCAAGGTAATAATTCATCGGGGAAAATCCAGACCGGATCTAGAGGATTTGATGAGATCAATTTTTGGTGAAATGAAGGTATAATACGACTAATGTATTTTCTTTATGTCTAACGTGTCATGAACTATAATTTCCAACCCTTGATCTTAAGAAAAAGTAAAGTTAACTGTTCGTGTCTTTATCTCAGATCTAAAAAATGCTTACGTCACAGAATATTCCATATTTGACATGTCATGTTTTTCTCATGAGTGGTTACTAGTATATACAGGAATAAAAAATGCCTAAAGCAAAGCAATGTTTGGTCTGTCTAGACCAGTTAAATTACATAATTAACTAGAATTCTATAACTTAGAGGTGAATGTGACCTGTATTAAAAGAAATTCAAGTGACATCTATAAAAGAAAGGAAGATATTAAAGAAATAAATTACCATTTTTACGATATTTCATTAGGGTTTGAAGTTTTTCTCTCATGTCGTAATGTACTTCAAGTTAAGAAACGTATAATATATTGTTGAGATCTATTAACCATTTCAAAAAATTAATTTTGTTTAGTTCTGGGTATCTGGAGGTTCCATATTTTCTTGTAGATGTTACGGAACTAACACAATGCACTTTTAAATCAGAACTTCGAGGTGTATCAATATATCTAGTGCAGAAGATTGTTATAGATTGTTCTAACCATGAAAAACAAGATTAAATACACAGGCTCCTAACTTTCACAAATTAAATTAACTGAAAAGGAGTAAAAAAATATCTGAATGAAATGCACATTAAAACGAAGGATTGCAATTAAAACCCATTCCATCAAATAAGCACTCTAATAAATCACAACTCTTCTAAACCACGATTTACGATAGTTCCCTTAAGATATCTTTATTTTCCTAATGCAGCTACCCTTTCATCTCATTAAGGCATGTCAGTTCTGTTAATTATATCAAAGAAAGAGAATATTACGATTAAGTGATCAATGCATCCAAGAAAAAGTATAGATTAAAAGATTGCTTTGATCAAGGTTTTATCATCTTCACTGAAAATAAGCAATCGTAGTTGTCGAATAAGAGGGTACAATACCGAATGCTATGATATTTGATTGAAGTTTAAAAAATATTCACATGAAATAGATATCGGAAGTTCCATAAATGGTTCAAATATGTTTTACCTTGGTAGAAAAACGCCTTATATTCAAAACAGCCTGCTTGGATCGCAGAATTAATTTCCTTTTTTTGATACTATCATTATCATTAGCATTTGTTGTATAATGTAGTGATATTTGCAGTTTCAGATATAATGAGCTCTAAAATAAGTTTCTAGTGATCTTCAACGTCACCTGAAACTGTTGTATCTGGATAGACTTTATTGGTATTCGAAATAACTAACAATAATATGTGAATAGACATAGCGACGAATTTCTCTCTTATAAAGATTAAAATGATTTTAAACTTTGGAATCAAAGGGAACTGAAACTATGTGTAACAGTTGTGCTAAGACATTATTCATTAAAACATAGTCCATGATCACAATTGATTTGGGAAGTTCAATAACCATTGTTTATGGTCAACGAAAAAAACAAGAGCTTGAATGTATTGTAGAAATTGCTGCACTCTAAAATTCAAACAGTAACACACTGTTCAACACCATTGGCAGAGAACCAATTTTGGCATATCTTTATATAATGAATTTACTGTTCTCTCGTCGTCTTCCCACCGTATTAGTCTTTTTTATGAGAAAGTGATACTCCTCTGACGTATGTGAAGATCTTTCCGTGACCTGAACAGTGTTTTTCCAGGAGAAGAAACATTAATTAATCCCAATCTTACTATCAATAGAAAATAACCTGAAATGTGAATCTAGATTTCTTTTTATCATGCTATTTTATAAGGTGGGTCCATGATACATTTTTATTTAGAATTGCCAAGAACAAAGCCCATAAGTATTTTTTCGCACGACAAACAGTTTTGGCCACATTCTCAAGAACAATCACAACATGACAAGTAGCTTTTATTTTTGTTTAAACATAAAAGAATTCGGATTCAATATAAGTAATTGCAACAAGTTTCTGACACACCATACTGCGGGTGCGGGTCTGCCTTACAATATCCACACTATCCTTAGTGTATTATGCGATCCTGTTAAAATACAATTTCAGTATTGTGAAGAAGGAAATAAGATTGTAGTGTGATGGACAGGTTTATTGTTCCGTTGATAATCTGATAACTTAACTCAAGATTGTCTTGTCAATCACCTACGTCTTAAAGGTGATCCCTGTTGAGTGAGTCAATTCAGTTGAAGGACAATATAATCTTCATAATAATCAGTTTCACTTTCTGTTTCTTGCATTGAAATCTACCAGAAAATACTAGTCAGTGACAAACAAAATAAATTTCTCTGCTGATTTATAAAGTGACATGACAAAAGTTTGTTATAAAATCAAGTTCCTTAAATCTAGGTTTATTCCTTTTGTGATTAGCAACTTTGACTTTATTGTCAATTTTATCAAATACAAACTTAGGTGCTTGTGTATGACTATTTGCGTTATCTTATTTATATCAATCTCAATGTCGGTACCATAACATTATTGTTAAAGTAACGATTTTCAAACGTACGGTGTAATGTACTGTACTAATAAATCTTAGCTTTATCTTGGAATTGTGTTAGAGTAAGAAAAAGCGTCCCTAGTAACAGTCTAACAATAGTTTAAATGAATCATTAATCATTTTGACTTGATTTCATATAAAATGAAAGACCAACAGTGAGATTTCGGGATCAAGATTAACAACATGTAAATCAATTAATAATAACCTAAAGTAAAAAACAGAAATAGCTCTCACATTAAATGTTTATATGTTTAAACTGATAATTTTCGCTACAGATTAAACTGGGTTTGGCATAATTTAGTACCTTGACATAATTGAAACCTACAAAATTCGCAATAACATATACGACCAAAACGTCACCGGATTCCTCCACAACAGTCTAAATCTACAGGACAGGACCCGGGGACACTCACTTTAACTGAAAAAAGATCACTGCCGTTCGAACATAAGAAAATACTCATTCAGAAATAGAATAGTGGAACTATGGAACTCTCTCCCAGAAAACACTGTAACAGCACCAACTCTACATGCTTTTGAGCGCCGCCTAGACAAACTATGGAACAAGCAAGAAGCTAATTTCAGCTACAAATCCCATATATCAAAACCTTATAAAGAACAAGATCTGGACTAACAGTCCGAGTCCAGTACTTTACCAAAGTAAACCTAAGTAAGTAATATTTTGTTTCTTTTCTACTTCCAGGGCAAGTTACTGGCAAAATTAGATGAAAAAGATAAACGAGATGACCCTAATGGGAATGACGAAGAGGTAATTTTTTTATGTACATTTTATCACGAACTAAGTGATTGAGGATTTGTGCACAATTGTTCCCTTTGACTTTCACTAATTATTTTAATATTGTGTCAGACTGTATGACAAACTACTTTGATATGTGCAGTAACGTACCACAATCACCAGCTTATTATGCGTAGGTGCCACAAATATTCCGCTATGCTAGAGCATATTCTGTGCATGTGCTATTTTTTGACAAGAGGTAAAAAAATAACCATGAAATGACTGAAAGTGGTAGGTCTTGCTCGCGAGGTAGTCCATGAGTACTGGATAGTACTTCTCATTGTTTTACTTGTATGTATTTTTGAAAAATCTATTACAATTAGAGCTCTAATATACATAAACTTGTACTGAGCAGGCATCTCAAATCAAATAACCGTACATGCATGTCATAACTTTTAGTTCTGTAATGAGAAATAGAATATCACCCAAACTGGTGAACTCCGCCAGCAAACGTATATTTAACGTTCCTTTTATAACAATCATATTAACGTATTGAGACATATGGACATGTCTGTAAATTAAAGAAATGATAGATTTAACCATTTTATTTGCTCAATAAATGATATGTTACAATATTTTGACAGCCAAATTATATAGAAAATAGTCTGTAATAGACGTTTTGTGTAAATTGGCTACAGGCTCTCAGCAATCCTTCTATTCATCAAGGCAACTTTATTTGTAAACAAGGAATTTAGTGTGAAAAAATCATTGTTATTGTTGTAGCAAGAAGTATATTTTGCATATCGATTAATTATTCCCAAATAACTTTATACAATTCTTATTTTTCAGTGTGTCATTTGTATGGGTGCTAAAGCAACTATGCAAACTTTTCCATGTTCACATAAAGTTGTATGCAGAAAATGTTTTATAAAAACTATTCAAGTGGCCGTTTCGCAACGCAGTTTACCATTACGTTGCGTCATATGTCGAGCAAGAATTTTGAAATTACGCCAAGCAGCACTACCAAAAGTTGCCGTCACAACACCAACGAATCCAGTCGCTCGAACTCTGCCTAAATCACCAAGTCTTTTCCAATGTGTCAAGTAACAAATGAATTTGTATCCAGAATTACATCTTCCGTTTATTAAGCAAATTATAGCAATCAGACAATTTGGATTTATAGCTTATTATCAGTCTTCTTGGTTAGTTGAACTATACAGCATATCTTGTTCATTTTTCATAAAGTTTTATATCTAAGTGTGAGTGAGTGAAAGGAAATTTAGATCAAACGTAGTAGAAAATTGTGCAGTAGCAATATAGTTTTTACTCTGCGTTCTAGAATGTTTTAGTTTTAAGCAGTTCCATATTTTTTTCAAGTTCTAGTTGATTGTCCACGTGAGTGCCTGAACATTACGATTGTTACATATCGCGCCTTTCACATATCAATATTTTCATGACCTGATCTGCAATTTTATCGTAAAAATACGCAAAAAGTACGATGAATGTCACTCGTTTTTAAGGCTTAAATGTTAGAATGTCCAATTAACTGAACAAATGAGAAAAATAGATGATAATCCATCATGTCGTCCTTTGGTCAGATATTTGATAATGTTAAACCTTGATAACCTTTATTAAGGATGCCAAAATACACGATGGGCGATATTTCCTGACGTCCTCGTGATGTTTGTAACCTGCTGTTCGATGATTAAATTCCAATTCCATTATTATAAGTATTGTCATGTACAAATAAGACGACTTAAAGAAACAAACACGCAAAACAAAGTCAAGGCTACTTCAGATTAGAAAAATAATGGATAAAAGGGAAGCGGGAAGCCAATGATCGGACATGAACAGACAGTAATTGGCAAGCCAGGGTGAAAATAATCACTTTTTCTTTAACATCATGCATGGAAACTCATTTTCTCTGTACGTATGATTAGTCCATCTAATTACTGTATGTAGTAATGAACTAAGGTCAAATTGGGGACAAATCTACATCAAGATTTCATCTAGACTATATTACATTTTTGTTGAATCGAAAAGGAATGGTAATGACTATCCTAGTGACACTCTTTCCTTAATTCTGTATCCATTGCCAAAACTACCGAAGCTTTTGTGAGCTCAGGTACCACGCATTATATTTAGGTTGAATAATTTTCAAAAAATAATAAATGTATCTTTAGATTGGGTTATGAAGTTGGATGGGAAATGTGCATTCGTCATTCGCATATTTTAATAAAAGTATGCTGATAAACATTTTAATTGTTATTTTGATCAGTCAAGTATTTGTCAGAAGTGCAAAACCGTACTAGTTGAATATTTTGTATTATGCTTCTTTGTATCAAGTAATTGTCGTGCTTCTGAGCTTTTTCGTGCATACCCATTATGTATGCATTGTTTTTATTTTCGCTAAGCACAGAACTTGGTCAAATCACAGGCATATCACCAATAGTTGTAATATTTGAATATTATGTAAGAATACAATGTGATTCTGTTTTTTCTCAACCTCTGACTAAAGAATGATACACAAATAACATCATAATAACGGTAGCTCTTTCAAATGAATTTAACGAAATTTATTCTGAATGAAGGTACTTAAAGCTAAATTGTGAATAATGAAAATTTATTATGAATAATTGAATACCAATGTATGAATAATTTTATTTCTTTATAATGTTACAATTTTCAAATTATACATATCATCATTAAGTCTTGATGTATTTACAAATCATCAGGGGTTGAGAAGGGACTTTTCACGCTATCAATTATAGACAATAAAACATTTGAAAATTCAGAGTAGGTGCCTTCCAATCTCCGTCATTATCATGGTGCATAATTATAGTTCTTTATATCAGTCAAGGTTTACATGCAAATTCGAAAGTTTTCATTGTATGTATGTACGGTATGTTTGTCTCAATTCCTCATATTATGTTTTTGGGGGTTTTCTTTCGTTCTGATAATTGAATTTTTGCCCACTACAGGCATTTTTGTTATTTTTAATGTTGATTATGATGTATCTCTAAAACAGTTTTAAATACATTATGGGGGAAATTCTTTGTACTATGTCTTTGCTGATATGGCTGCTTTCACCATTAGTTTTTTTTATGTGATATGCATTTTGTGCTCGTTCTGTGATAATAGCATTAAGTGATTGAAGGTATTAATTGGTATTAGTGATTTGTGTATGGTTATTTAAAGCATTGTTTCTAAATTTCTAACAACTAACTGATTTATAACGTGTTTTAGTTTTCTTATTTAATGTTTTAAGTCGCATTTCATTTCGTTAATGGAAATTTGATATTTATTTAATGTTTTTTTAATTGTTATATGAGTTTTAAAGCTTCTGGCATGTTTCTATGGCGCTTTGATTAATATATCAGTGTATAATATGATAAAAAAAATCACGAAATTAATTTAATGACTGTTAAATGTCAATGATTCTAAAAAAAATCACTTTGAATTTGGTATTTCGAGCATAAGATAAGCAAATATTATTAATTATAATTTAAATGCCAAAATCTATTATATGAAATAGCATTAGTAATGTGTATATATAAAAAGCAATTTGTATAGTAAGATAGATTATAGATATATATTTATATAGATTCATGTTTGTATATACGTATAGCCTGAAGAGTTAACACAAACACTGTAATATGTAAACTGTAAGACGAATTAGCGTACCTGATATTAATTTGTTGTTGATAATTCAAATTGCAAGTAAACAAATGACAGACAGAATATTAAACTGAGATTTCTTTTCTTAGAAAACCCCCAATAACTCTGTCTGACCAGAGCCTATACCAACGAACCCGCTCACATAAACCAACAATTTTGAAAAAGCTAAATTGTTGTTGGTAAATGCCAAACTAAGGCAAAATGGCCGACAGCGAATGAACAGCCTCCTGTGACTTTCTGTAACTAGAGGCGCTGAAACCACTGTAAGGCAATCAGAGTGACCAGGCTCGTTTGTTTAGGCTCTGCTCTGACCAAATTGCAGAATATATGACCCATCTTCGCATTATATACGCCAGTATGTCAATACTATCTTCAATATGGATATAGTTGTCGATAAAAACATTTTATTTCAAAAACAAATGCCAAATGTTAGAAGAGTATAACAATAGTAGAGTAAATACATGTATTAATACACACCCCATAACTGTGTTTACAATAATTAGTTATTATAAATAGTTATAAACACGATCAACAGGATCTAACACTCGTTGTTATGCATCGATACCAGTTTCATTGTTATCTTCCCTAACACTATTGAACTCGTTTAAACAACACTACATAACACCTCGTGTTAGATCATCTGTCTGCTCATTATATTATGAAACACAGCGCTGAAGACTGTAAATATTGTATATAATCAGGTATACACATTATAAAAAAACTGATAAAAGCTAGTATCTCCTAATATGAAGAACTTGAATGGTAACCTTTTTTAATGGTAAATCTATCATCGATACCACAAACCTTCCACTACTTTGTTGGCTACCGGAAACATACTAGTACCAAAAATCAAATTAATACTATCTTAGAAGCGCAGCATTATTTGTAGAAATCTACTCAAAGTATGCATAGTACGTAGTTGTCAAATCTTTCACATTACCCATGTTATTCTGGCACCTTTAAGTATCTGTCTGAACAGTCTTGGTGGATTGGATGGAAGTTGCATTTCACGTTAAATAAATCTATCTGAACATAACTTATAGTTATTCTTAAACTCTTTTTAAAAAAACAAAAATATTTATAAGATATGGTTGGAAATTATATTGTTATGGAGTTTCTGTCAAAAGATTTTGTATATATGAAGATGTTATATGACAAAAATGTTGCCAAATAAAATGATACAAAAATATGTTCATGTATTTACTTTTACTTTTTCTTTACTAAGGTTAATAAATGGTGATTTTGGTTGAATGGAAAACTGTTCAAAATGGATAACTAATTAATGCACACGGAACATTATTTGGTGACGTCACAGCCTCTTGTTTAAACTTCGTAAGAACTGAAACTCAAAAATATAGAAAACCAATGATTAAGTATTTACGTCTCTTCCCATTATCAGATAAACCAGTTGCAATGCCAGTTAAATAATTTTATGGTTTAATCTTTACATAATAACTTTTAAACTCTTTACTCTCCGACTGGGGGATCTTAATCATACCTGACATTCTAAATCATACAAGAACATATTACTAATGCAATCTTTTTTTGCCATCCAAATACATGTATTCTATTCTGAGAAACTTTTTCTTAAGACAACAGCAACTAACGCAGCCAGATCTTATCCAACATTGTCAAATCAATAAAGTGTCAAAACTAAAATTGATATCAAGAAAATATTAATCGATTTAGCTTCAAATCTAGACTTAAAACACCTCATTTCTACTTTTATTATATAATATCTAAGATATCTAACCTAAGTTGCCAAAAGATAATTAATTTCATTAGATTTTATAGTGTGCTGACTGATATTAAAATCATAAGAAAAGTCATTTATTACACAAGCTTTGAAAGGAAATGAAGTTTTTACTAGAATACGGTAAGTAAAATGATAAATGAGAAGTAGTCTCACTTCATCCGTCCAGTTCTGTATTTGCCTCGTCCGAATTTAAGTGCAATATTCTTCTCGACTAATGACGTGAATATTTGTCTTCGTCCAAAATGGTCAGATTGGTCATCGGATTCAACGTAACTTAACTATGCAAGAAAACTTGCACATGGGTTTTCATACATAATTTTGATATTCAATCAACAGAACAGATATGAAGGCCTGTACCCTGGAGCAAGACGCTCATCAGATGACGGGTTTTATTTCAAGATCTCGTGACCTTTCTTGGCTTAAGATTATAAAGGTTGGGTAGTGTCAAATATCTCTAGAGGAATGAGTTTACAATTCAAAATCAAGGAAACATAATAATAGACGTACTAAAAATATTTACATTTTTCTACGTAATACTTTCCCGTGGCAACGTCGTGATATATGACTTTGCTTTTATCAAGATTGTAAAAAGCCGATTCATCAAAATTATTTTATGTTCATTAACATTGGATTAATCATAGCTGATCTTAACTAGTCGTGAGATACAATTTGCGTATCATGATTTTATCAGACATGTGTAAAATAACTCAGCTGTACTGCGCTCTGTTAAACGCAATTTGCCTTGACGCGTCGTAACCTGGAGTTTATTAAACTCTTATTTAACGATTTAAATTCAGCTAATCACTTTTAGAAGGATCACAGATCATTTATATTCAATTCTTAACAGGTTTACATTTACATTTACATCTATTCCTGTAAAGGATACGGCATCGAACCGCTTGGCGCTGAAGGAACATTTAAGGGATTCTCCCATTCAGAAAAATTTGAAAGTCAGGATTGATTTCCTTGCGTTTAGGGGGTTTCCGAACATAATTCTCGTTTAGAACACCCACCCACTTTTTGAATCTTTTCTTCGATGTCTTCCTAAAGGCTTCAAAAGATAATAGGACCGTCAGCAGAGCGTCGCATGAAAGGAAATTAACTTTAATTTTCAAAGTTTCTTATTATAGGGTGCCAACTCTCCAAACCGCATGCAGTTTTAAAAGTCTGGGATGTAAGGAAATTTTTCTTGGTTGGGCTACAATCCCCCAATAAAACCTACTACAGAGGCAAACTTTATCAATGAGTTCAGAATCCCTTAAAGGTTCCTTCAGCGTCAAGCGTTTTGATGTTCGATGCCGTATCCTTTATAGGATTGGATGGCTGTAAACAAAAAAAAATCAGCCCCTAGTTTTCATTTGCTTCCTACGGCCCTTAAGAAGAAGGAATAAAGCTTCAGAATTGTCAATGAATATTCAGGATACATAATAGGACGTATCTGCCAACTTTGATAACGGTAGCTCAACGGGGAGACATTAACCAAAGACAGCCAAATACTACGGCCTTGACATTGACCCAAATAAAGATAATTGCAATGTAGAAATGTAAGTAAGTTTATCGAGATATGTCGTCTAATGCTAACGGTGTTTCACACCAATCAATAATGCAAGTTAGATGTATTGTTTATTAAAGGTTTCTTGTACTTTGTCTTTTGAATTAGACGTGTGAGGTATTATGTATTAGAGGTTTCTTGTATTTTGACTTTTGCATTAGACGTTTTAGGTATTTGGTATTGCATTATGTTACATTTGCGTTTTGAATTAGACATTTCTACTATAGCATTAGGTTATTGCCGCTTTCCCCCGCCATAGTGATGTACTATTTACTTGAAATCTCAAAAATGGCTTAAAATATTACCAGAAGTTGTAGATGAATACAACAACAAAATACATTCATCTATAGGTTTAACACCAACACAAGCCTCAAATAATCCAAATATTATAAAGTCAAGTAACACACAAAATAATTATGAAAATGAGATACACAACTTAAATATCAAAAACAAATTTAAAGTGGGAGATCAATTCCGTGAATAAAAAATATATTTTTTATGGTTCTATTGTATCTCTCAATAACTACAGCCTTACCTTCGTTATGCGTGCTGTAAATTTTAAAACCCAGAGACTTCGTATTTTTGTTATAAAATTCACTTTTGAGGTCGCTTGTCGGATTATTTCATTATGGTTTCAAATGCGTGTACAAATCTATAACTGGCATATTAATTAAATCTGCTGACCATATACTTTAACTTTTAGAAAATGTTTGTTTTTTCTGAATACTTTGGGTATGGGAATAACAGATGAAATTCACAATTTCATCTTTGCTTTTAACAGTTTTATAATCAGCACTCTTAATTCTGTCTTTGAATGTTACCTTATTCACTTTGACATAGAATAAACAATAGCGTTCGCAGGCTTTTTTTAAGGAGTCAGGTCCAGGGGCGAAGACAATTTAGGAACTAGAAAGCTTAGTTTTGCACGTTTTTTTTATTTTCATATTTTTATCCAGGGAAGGGGATAACAGTAGGACACAAACACTTCAGCTAATAGTGATAGCCGCCATCTCGTAATGTGTTGTTCTTTATTCTATCGACGAAATCTGATTAGATGTGCGGGTTCTTTACCACGAAGTCACCGAGGTCAAAACGAACCATGTAGAAACGAAAAACGGTGACTTTCCGGGAATTTGTTCAAAAATTGGATTTTGAAAACAATAGGATTATATTTTGTTATCTTAGCAGACGAAAGCCTTCTTAATCGGGTTAAAACCAATTAAACAAAAATTTCTCAAATAATTTGTTTAACATTATAAATACATATAACAAACTATAATTTAATTTTAACAAATGTGAAAAGTAATCAGAAAATACTAGAACATTTGATTTAAAAATATTTGATTGATATCAAATGGATTTGGATACAAATTTCGAGAACTTAGTAACAAAAATCATATCCATAAAGAAATACATACAAATTATTACAGATGGGGCAGACAATATATATATTATGAAAACAAAAATGTAAAAGGTGCAAAAAACAACAAAAGCAAGTACAATGTAGAGAATGGTCGAGAAAAGAAGTAAGAAAAAGACATTATTAAAGATAAGATAATACCTTATCACAAAGGAAAACCACGAACAAGTTAAAAAACGTTTCGAATTTTTAATGAATTTTCGAACGAGTAAAATTAATTCCAAAATCAGGATATCAGATAAATTAGGTCACCCCAAGGAATGCATCTAAGTCAAGGTTAAAAGAATGAGACGAATTACTAAGTTCAATTTTATACCGATTACACTTAAAGAAATAATGATAGGCGCCTATCATGACTTCTTTGAGTAAAACTGTATAAAATTGAGAGGGAATTACTAAGTAAATTTTCCCTTATACATTTAACACTCAAAAAATCACGATAGGCGCCTATCATGATTTCTTTGAGTGTAAACTGTACGAGGTGATATTTACTTAGTAATTCGTCTCATTGCTTAAACCTTGACCTAGATGCAGTCCTTGGGGGTGATCCTAATTTATCTGATATCCTCAATTTGGAATCAATCTAAAAAACTATTAAAAATTCGAAACGTTTTTGAACACGTTTGTAATTTTCCTGGGTGATTAGGTATTATCTTATCTTTAATAATGTCCATTTCTTACTTCTATTCTCGACCATTCTCTACATTGCACTTCGTGTTTTTGTTGTTCTGTGCACCTTTTACATTTTTTTTTTCATAATATATTTTTTTCTTTCTGTCTGTCCCATCTGTTATAATTAGTATGTATTTCTTTATGGATAGGAATTTTTTTTATTAAGTTCTCGAAACTTTTATCCAAATCCATTTGATCAATAAAATATGTTTAAATCAAATGTTCTTGTATTTGCTGATTCCGTTTTACATTTGTTAAAATTAAAGTTTAGTTTGTTATATGTTTTTAAATGTTAAATAAATTGTTTGAAGAAATGTTTGTTTAATTGGCTATAACCCGATTAAGTAGGTTTTAGTCTGCTAAGATAACAAAAAATAATCCTGTTGTTTTCAAAATCCAATTTTTGAACAAATTCCAGGGAATTCCCCGTTTTCGTTCCTACATTGTTAGTTTTGACCAAAGCGGTGACTTCGTGGGAATGAACCCGTACATCTAATCAGATTTCGTCGATAGAATAAAGAACAACACATTACTAGATGGCGGCTATCAATATTAGCTGAAGTGTTTGTGCCGTACAGTAATCCCCCCTCCCCTGAAAAAAATATAAAGATATCAAAATCCAAAACGTGCGAAACTAAGCTTTCTGGATGCTAAATTTTCTTCGCCCATGGACCTGACTCCTAAAAAAAACAAATCTGCGGACGCCCTTGTTTAGTCTGTGTCAAAGCCTATTGTGCATTTAAATTGGTGTTGCTTCTTGTAACCTTCTGGCTTTGACGATATTTTTGATTAACGGAATTGTTTTGCTAGACAAAAAATGATACACGTCCTCATGCCCATGCCCCTACAAAAAGTATGTTGGTATGCGTTGACTCTACGTCTACAAAGGAATGGTATGGGTACACTCTATGTCTACAAAGGGTATGATGTGGGTACACTCTATGCCTACAAAGGGTATGGTGTTGGTATGCGTTGACTCTATGCCAACAAAAGGTGTGGTGTTGGTATGTGTTGACTCTATGCCTACAAAAGGTGTGGGGTGGGTATGTGTTGACTCTATGCCAACAAACGGTGTGGTGTGGGTATGTGTTGACTCTATGCCTACAAAAGGTGTGGTGTGGGTATGTGTTGACTCTATGCTTACAAAAGGTGTGGTGTGGCTATGTGTTGACTCTATGCCTACAAAAGGTGTGGTGTGGGTATGTGTTGACGCTATGCCAACAAAAGGTGTGGTGTGGGTATATGTTGACTTTATGCCTACAAAAGATGTTATGTGGGTATGCGTTGATGAATCAGTAAAACCTGTCATACATTCACACAAGCGGATTCCATTTTATTTCACCAAAGTTGACTAACAGATCACATTCATTCTGTCACCACTTTCAAACACCATAGCTCATTTAGAAACGTTGTTTTTTAAAATGTTCAAGATTAAAAAAAAAAATTACTCTTTGGTTCTGAAATAAAAGCTTTGGCCACTTGTTTAAAGCGATACCACCAAATGAGTTTAACTTCTCAAACTTGGCCTATAATAGTATATATTCATCATTGATGTCAAATGTATGCACACAGAATCCAAGAAACCCATAAAACATGAACTTAATTTCCCTAAAATTACAGGTTATTGATGAAAACGCTTAAAATACCTGTGAGCGTTTTTGAATTGTTTCTATATAACATGCTCTTTTGAATTTATGGGATTATACAGACAATGTATGATCATGACACTAGATAATAAAAATATGTACAAGCAAAACAATTTCGTTAATCAAAATCGCATCCAAAATCCAAAATAAGTTGCCTAATGAATATAAACTTATATTCACCAAGTTTGAGAATTTTGATTTTTTTTATCATTCTTAGAGGTAGTATTCCTTTAAAATGATTTATTGTGAATCATAATGCCGAACTAACCCCCAAGACATTAGACGTAACAGGTTAGAACGAGAATCTTCTAAAGAACTCATGGATTGAATGTACCTAAAAACAATGTACTTTTTGATGATGCCTTTCTCAGAAACATAAAATACGAGATAAGAAATAGAACGAGAATCTTCTAAAGAACTCATGGATTGAATGTACCTAAAAACAATGTACTTTTTGATGATGCCTTTCTCAGAAACATAAAATACGAGATAAGAAAGCCTTGTCGAAATTGCAATGCCAATGTCTGGTGAATTTCAAATGGGTTGGGATAATGTTGTTATTCGCTATAATTATCTGAAATAATGCTACCTTAATATATTTTGAGTATTATGAGGGTTTCATTCCTTGTTTTTTTTCAGATTTTTCTAATGTGGAATTTTTTTGACAATAATAGAAATAAATGGGGAGCAGCCAAACAAGTGTTTTCTTTCGTTCCAACTCACTATATCACAAGATATCATTATTTATTCCAAAACCTTTCTATCTTCTGTCTATCTATTCATGAATGAATGTAATAAAAAGTTAAAAGGATTATTTTTACTAGAAATTTTGACATACCAGAATCAGTCCTTAGATGTTCCTTCATACAACAATAATACAGATAAAACCTTGATACCAATATATTTAGTTTCTCTTGTAGAAAGGAATTAATTTGGATCTTAAAATAAAGTATTTCTGTAACTGAGGCTGAATTTGTCTAAGACAATTTCTTTTTAAGCCCCAGATGGTCAAGTGTAGTGACTAAAACTTTCAAGAAAGCATTGCATTTATTGTTCAAGCTGACAAAAATAAATAATTAATTTATAATTTGGAATGTATAAGTAAATGAAGGGAAGACATCCAAGATATAAACCAAGTTGCCAGTCCAGTCTATTCCATTCTGGAAATTTATACAAGGACTTCTAAACACAACTTGGTGATAATAATTTTTAATTCCGGACACGACTAAAGCGGGATTAGATGCTATCAACTAAGATTTGAAGTAGCTCAACTTTCCGGACAGCGTCCAAGGTAGGAGAACCTTAAGGGAGGTGTACAGCTTTCAGGACCACGTCCTAGGTAGTGGAACCAATATCTAACTAGCAATAAATGATGTTGCTTACTTCAAAGATCAAGGCCAGGAGGTCTTATTGACCATCTCTAGATACCAAGACCTGGAGCTTGTTGACTTAGCTCCTATGCCTCTTTTGGGCTTTATTATTGTTATTTTATGATCCTTATAGACTGTCCTAGATATCGTAGACTAAGACCTAGTCTACACACCTGCCTGGTTTAATCTCAACCAGAATCTATTTTCTTCCCTTCAGTGATCAATGATCAAAAGTAAAGTTTTTGTTACATTCATTATAAATTCCATAATTATCAATAACGGTGAACTATTCAAATAAGGAATGTGCATATCTTTCTTCTAAAACCAAAAATCAACTACATCTTAACTTATTCAGTCTTTAAGGTATGAATCTTAGATACATTCAGCTCAAAAACTTAAAACACTATTTTAAAACTCAAACGAACTGAAATCTTCAAGACCAACTAAATATATTGCTATCAAGGATTTATCTGTATCAAAGACCACGAAGTATCTCAAATTCCTGTATTGTAACTATACTCTCTCATTTCATCCAGCTGCTGGTGGATAGACAGAAGATGGTTTTGGATGAATGAATGATAACTAGGTAATTGAAGAATAAATGAATTGTATATTGTATTAGCAGGTTTTGAAAAGCAAGTTTTGTAAAAAATCAATCCGACTTTTATTAAATTGAGAACAATGATATCGATATCATTAATTTCAATGGATTATTCATTTTAGTTATTTTATGGTCTTGAAATATAGGCAATTAATAGATAACAATAAGAAATAAACATTACCAGTTAAATCAGAACTATATGGAGACAAAATTTAGAAGTTCGTATATCCACAAGTACTCTCATTTTTACAAGGGTGTGGATTTGTCCAAAAAATAATTTTGGGGACAATCTAGGATGGATGGAGTCGAAGCGCCGCAACCGCAAGCCCAAACAGCTAGTACATTCTCAAAGATATTTCGGAATTTGAGTTGCAATAGGGACTTCCTACTCTGATTTTCATCTGATCGATTTTGATTCTTCAAAAAATCTTTCTTGCAAATCAAATTATGGATTCTGAGAAGCTAACCTATTTTCTTCTTATCAGCGTTGGTTAAAACTCTTACAAAGTGACTCAATTATTAATCATTTGGTATTTTGTAACCTTGCTATAAGGCAACGCCACGAAAGCACTTTTGGGGTTATCTTCAGAAAAAAACAGGGGTTCAAAAGTTTGTGAAATTTATTTTATGATCAAAATCATATTTTCTTTAAAAAACATTATTTCGGAAAATGTCACTCTTTCATTTCGCCATTATTAGGAAAATAACCCACCTGAAAACTTTGAAACTTGATTTTAAATGGAAGGGAGCTTTAGAAATGGGACACACAGTGTTACAACGTGTCTGGAGTAACTCATTTCTATTTTAGTTTCTAGAAGTTATATTGCAAATACTTTACTGACCCTGAACATTTTAAAACAACATGTCTAGAGTAACTCATTTCTATTTTAGTAACTCATTTGTATAAGTTATATTGCAAATACTTTACTGACCCTGAACATTTTAAAACAACATGTCTAGAGTAACTCATTTCTATTTTAGTTTCTAGAAGTTATATTACAAGTGCTTTACTGACCCTGGACATTTTAAAAACAACATGTCTAGAGTAACTCATTTCTATTCTAGTTTATAGTAGTTATAATACACGAGCTTTACTGACCCTGAACATTTTAAAAACAACATGTCTAGAGTAACTCATTTCTCTTCTAGTTTATAGTAGTTATAATACAAGAGCTTTATTAACCCTGAACATTTAAAAACAATATATCTAGAGTAACTCATTTCTATTTTAGTTTCTAGAAGTTATATTACACGAGCTTTACTGACTCTGAACATTTTAAAAACAACATGTCTAGCTAGAGTAACTCATTTCTCTTCTATTTTCTAGAAGTTATATTACAAGAGCTTTACTGACCCTGAACATTTTAAAAACAACATGTCTAGAGTAACTCATTTCTATTCTAGTTTATAGTAGTTATAATACAAGAGCTTTATTGACCCTGGACATTTAAAAACAACATGTCTAGAGTAACTCATTTCTATACTAGTTTCTAGAAGTTATATTACACGAACATTAGGCATGAATTGATCTCGTTGCACCTCATGATTTTGACCTTTATAGTAGTGGCGAGTGTCGCGCGCGAAGCAGACCATGCTTACTCTTTTCGAAACACCTGATGGTAGTTCTCGTATGGGAAGTCCACTACTATATAATTATTGCACTCGATTTTGTCATGCTCTGGGCGAGATTTTTGATTAACGGAATTGTTTTGCTTGTACGGATTTTTATTATTACTAACCCTGAACATTTCAAAACAACATGTCTAGAGTAACTCATTTCTCTTCTATTTTCTAGAAGTTATATTACACGAGCTTTACTGACCCTGAACATTTCAAAACAACATGTCTAGAGTAACTCATTTCTATTCTAGTTTCTAAAGTTATATTACACGTGCTTTATTGACCCTGGACATTTAGAAACAAAATACTAGTATACCTTAAAATAAACAATTCACTTTCTATTTCAATATATGTTTTTTGTATGGCGTTGTCTCACTAAAATACGTGTCGTATTTTTAACTTGCACACGCTGAATATTCTTGATGCAGATGGAATGAAAGGCTCAAAATTCGTCTATTAGTTGTGGACATTGTAACTGATAAGCTTAGCTTAAAAATAACCAAGCCAAAGTATGATTGGTCAATAATCTAGACACTCTAAAAGAGACGCTGCAGTGCGGACAAATAGAGTGGCCCAGAATGGCTCTTATTGTACTGCATATCTTACTGGATCCATGTATGATCGTTTCAGGTCAACTTTCTTGATCAAGAATAAGAGTTTATATTCGTTAGGCAATTTGTCTGTTGTCATAATTATACGGTATAATCTGATAAATACAGAAAACTACCATGTATGTTATAATTTCTACTAGATAAACAAAATATTAAGCTTTTTATTAATCGTTTTTCAATAATAACTTGTAGTTTTACGGAAAATTACTTAGTTTTATGGTTTATTTGAATCTGTTACTGACATATTTCAGTATTTAAGTACTAGATTTGGGTTATATATAATGAACATTTTTCTATGATATATGTATGATGAATATTGTTAAAGGATATGTATAATTCATTTTAGTTTAATATATGTATTATTAATATATGTTTGGTATAATGTATAATAAATATTTATTTGATATATGTATAATGCATATTTGTTTGGAATATGTATAATATATATTTGTTTGGGTTATGTATAATTAATATTCGTTTGATATACGTATAATGTATATTTATTTTAGATATGTATAATGTATATTTGTTTGAGATATGTATAATGTATATTTGTTTGGAATATGTATATTGTATATTTGTTTGAGATATATATAATAGATATTTGTTTTGGATATGTATAATAAACATTTGTTTGGGATATGTATAATGAATATTTGTTTGGGATATTTATAATAGATATTTATTTGATATATGTATAATGGATATTTATTTTAGATATGTATAATGTATATTTGTTTGGAATATGTATATTGTATATTTGTTTGAGATATATATATAATAGATATTTGTTTTGGATATGTATAATAAATATTTGTTTGGGATATGTATAATGAATATTTGTTTGGGATATGTAAAATGGATATTTATTTTAGATATGTATTATGAATATTTGTTTAGGATATTTATAATGGATATTTGTTTGGGATATGTAATATGAATATTTATTTAGGACAACATGTATTATGAATATTTGTTTAAGATATGTAGGCTATATTCATTTATATGTATATTTGTTTGGGATGTATAATGCATATTGTTTCAAAAGAATTTTACCTCTTACCTGTCTTACGTCTTCTTTAAGTTAACTGACATCACAATTAATCACATTCACAGGAAATTTCTAAACCTACAATTATACAAAAATGTTGGGTCTTTTTGTTTGTGTTTCAGAAACTATAAAGCTTCAATTTTTACTTTTCCAACACTGTCTTATATTCCTGCAACTCAGAGACAGAGATTTAGGTCCTACTTTAAAATGATACTACCTCTTAAAAATTTAAGTTCTCAAACTAAGATTATAATATATTCAGCAAAGGTGTGTACAGTAAACAAATAGAATCTAATAAACTATAAAGTAATTTTCTATAAAATTACAGGCTATTATTAAAACTGTACTGTAATGGGTCTCATCGGGCAAATGGAAAGCAACCAAGTTTTATGTCCCACTGCACTGTGAAACATTGGGCAAATGGAAAGCAACCAAGTATTATGTCACACTGTACTATGAAACATTGGACAAATGGAAAGCAACCAAGTTTTATGTCACACTGTACTGTACCTAATTTGGCAAATGGAAAGCAACCAAGTTGTTCCACTGATTTGTAGGCTACATTAAACGATTAATGAAATGCCATGGTTGGCGTTCTTTTTTAGATTCTGAACCTACATAAGTATAACCCACATCAAAATACAACAATATGAAACAGGCAAATATCACAAGATTAATTATCATTATAGAATAAGAGCAAACTTACAACGACGGTAACTGTCTGTGACTTCTACTGTATTGTTGTATTTTTTTCTCACTTGTCATATCAACTGTATCTTCTGTGTAATTTTTACTTTGATCACATTACGTAGATATGAAACAAAAATATTTGAATTGTGTATTTAAAATGAAATCTGACTTCAAACTATTTTACGGCTTCAAGGGGAATGTTTAGTATTTTCGAGGGTCGTTTTGAGCCTTTAATATTATGTAAATAGCCTCCAGAAGTACTAGAACTGCACAAAAATCGCTTAGGTTTGCAACGTAAAGTAATGGTAGAAACTCTTTTAAAATAGAGACACAATAATTAACTCGACTAAAGAAATTTTCAGGAATAAAATATCATGGTTTAAAATATAATCATTCAACTTACCTTCAGTTTAAACTATCTGTACAGTCAAGGATTAAAATTTGAATGTGTAGAAACAAAAGAACAGGTGAAAGGTGTTCAGTTATAACTCACCGGTCTGAAAAGTGTTCAGTTATAGCTTTAACTCCAGGTTACTATTTGAATGGTAGAGATTGGTGTTCAGAAAGCCTGTTTGATCCAATCAGATTTAAAACTTTGTGTATCAGATTCAGTTTCTGAAGCAATCAATCAGGGTGCATTGAGGAAAACAGTTAAAATATTAGAGTGCCAATTTCCCAACCAATTTTAAAGGAATACTACCCTTTAGAATGATCAATAAAGCAAAATTCCCAAAAATGGTCAATAAGTGTTATATTCATTAGGCAACTTGTCTGGAGTCATAATGATACTGTATAATCTGTTAAATCCAGAAAACTACATTATATATTTTAATTACTACGTAATATACACAATATTAAGCGTATTATCAAGCGTTTTTCAATAATAACCTGTAATTTAATGGAAAATTAATTCCAAATTATGAAAAAAAAGAAAATCGATGCGGGACAAAAGATTGAAAAATTTTGTTTCATATAAAACAAATGTCCATTCCGGGTTTTACAAGTCGGCGTTTTGCAGTGAGCACGATGTAGCAAGTTGGGACCCCGTGTTCGGTACCCGGTTGAAGATAAATATAAACTAGAATCGTGAGACGATGTTTAAACGAAATAATTAATTCGAACGAACGCACTGCAATAAAGTAAAACTGATACACCGTTTAAATTAGTAAAACTGGACATTATCACAAGGGAGGATCAATCAGATAGAGACTTGTGGAACATGCTGATTATCTGAATCCCTAGTGAATTTGTGGTTAATACATATCTATCTCTCTTATCACATATTAATAATAATAATCACTGAACTAGTATACCGCAGAGATTACTGTAGGCCATTGCTCTATGATTATTAGCGCAATTCTAGCTTACCATCCTATACATGAAATACATTTAGTGCCAGTTTCCAAATCATCGGAAATTCAACTTCCATTTCTAACTTGGTTACAGGGCGATTTGGGCAGCGGTGGCGGGTGTGGCGCCAAGCCAAGGTATGCTAACTCTTTTAGAAACCCGATAGCACTTTTTATTATGAAATATTTACTCATTTATTAAAATACTTCCTCAAATGAAAGGTTCGTTAGCTGCTACCAATATATTGCCAATGTGTTCGCATGGATTTCGAGATTAGTTTTACGGTTGGGATCGTTCGTGCTTGGTGTTAAGGCGATATGATAATAAAATTTCCATACAAAAGCACTGGTCTGGTTTTATTATTTAAAGGAAATGAGGTCTTCGACTTTTAAAAAATGATCCACAAGTAACAAAAGCAACGAAATGTAGAAGTATATATATATACAAAACAGAATATCGAGTCCGATGCCGAAGACAATATAAAATGACAACTTACAAATTATCAACATAAAGAGTATTATAATCATATTGAATCGACTAATTTTACGATTAGCTTGATACTTATTTTTATTCTTATTTAGTGATAACAAACCTCAAAACGCAGATTGTGGTGATCCCATTCAAGCTCTGAAGATCAGAAAATATTCTCACTTGTGACCAATCTAATTAAAATTATATTACATTTTTTTCGTTTCGGTTATTTTTTTATTGTCAACTCCATGTAGTCGACAATCAAAAAATAACCGAAACGAAATGTAATATAATTTTAATTAGATTGACTTGTGACAAACGCAGTCAAGTAAAGGGAGACAACAAATTCTTAAATCAAAATCCTTTCCACAAAAATTCAATACACAATGATCTGAAATTTTTAACACAGATTACTGTTTGAGGAAAGCAAATATATAATTCAGATCACTGACGATATACACCGTAATATACAGGAAACGATTATTTCCACATAAAAATTGCATATTATTTACCAAAATCTGAAAGAAATAGCAATCTCAGACATCAAAATCCAAATCCGATGGTGGAAAACCTGGTTGAACAATCTGAAGGATGCATCTCGATTAATAACATCGACCTCTGGACCTCCAGGTTAGCATACAAGCGTAAAACTCACTGAGCTACCGCAACTACCTCTAAAGTAAAGTGTAGGGTGATGAATCTGAACTGGAGTTGAGCCTAAGGATCCAGATTCTCAATCTGGATGCTATTGAATGAGCTACTCAGATGGCATGAACGAAACAAGAGCTTCTTCAACTGTTGGTCCTTATCCCATAATTTGTGATCCAAATGTTGTTGGTCCTGATGATTCTGATGCTGTCCCTGGCCCAGCTGTTCGTGTCGTATCAAATTATGTTCTTACATGTGTTTATACTTCCAGTGAATCTCATCAAGTTATCTCTGATATTATTGCAGACTATTTTATTTCCTGATGAATCTGTTGCTAATGATGCAATACGTGAGAAAAAAAACGTCAACCTAAATGTGAGAATGTAATGTTGATCAACTAAGTAGGAGTGTTACTAGAAAGGGAAAGGTAACTTTTCGATAGGTGAACAAAAGTGCTCTCGAAAATGTTCCGTTTAAAGTGTGCTTACATTTTTTTCAGAGGAGACGGGAATCACAATTAAAGTGAATATTTTCATCCGCTTATTTGAATTACAATGACTTTCTGGCAAGAGTGCAGTGAGTGATATTGACGCTCAAAAAGGTAACAAATGCTTTTTGTTTTCAGGTGCGATGTAGGTAAGACTCGAAACATTAAAACATACATTTAGACAAAAAAAATCGTATTTTTCGACATCACTTCTTTCCGTCTTTGGTCTTGGCTTTTTATTTGGAAAATAAGGTTTTTGATGCAGAGCGTTAGTTTAAAATAAAATAGTCGTTTCCCGTGCATATGGATGTTGATTTCCGGTAGAAGTTCACCTTCGATTTGGTTAAATAAAAGTTCCGTGCATGATATTTTGGATTTTTGAAGAGACAATAAGAACTGACCAGGATTTCATGTGATACATTGGAAAAGTTTCAACTAGATTTCTGAAAAGTTATAAAAGATTGAATTGCGTGATTTAACATGTGAAGAGGTGAAACATTAATTGATAGAGTGAATCATATGAGAGATTGATTTTTCAATTTTTGTTTTACATTTTTGTGTTTTTTTATGGATTGAAACCATAAAATAGAGTTTATTATTATTTTTATTACCAGTTACTTCCCTTGAACTAGTGATCGTTTTCTGGTGTGAGTTATCATATCATATCCCCACACAAATAACAGATACTTAAGCAATCAACTATCGATTTGTTAACTCAATATTTCAATTGTAATAATATATTGAACTTTTGTGAAGTCTGCCATGCGACATATTTGAAGGCTTTCAACAAGATATCTAGAATTTATTAATTTATCAAACCAAGAGATGGACAATAATTTGTTGCGAGTGAGATGGACTCAGTCCACTAAAACATTTATGAAAATAATTGTACACGAATGATGAAGCAAGTCGTAGTTTTTAACATCTTCATCTCTAACCCTTTCTTCGTGTCAGCATGCTCATTGTTATACGCCCACACATAAATGTGGGCGTATATTGTAGTCGCCCCTGTCTGTCTGTCTGTCCGTCCACAATTGTTGTGAACACGATAGAGAGCTGGTTTCTTGATGGATTTTGATAAAACTTTTTGTGAGTGTTTATAATCATCCAAGGAAGAAGCCTATTGAATATCAGACAAATCGAAAAATATTTGATGGGTTATTGCCCTTGTTTTGGAAAATACTTTGTGAACACGATAGAGAGCTGGTTTCTTGATGGATTTTGATGAAACTTGATGTGAGTGTTTGTCATGACCTTGGGATTAACCCTATTGAAAATCAGAAACATCGGTAAAGATTTTATGAGTTATTGCCCCTGTTCTTTAAAATGTGTTAATTTTATAGCCCGTAACGCTCTCAAAGTTGTGAACACAATAGAGAGCTGGTTTCTCGATGGAATTTGATAAAAATTATTGTGTGTGTTTATAATCGTCCAAGGATGAAGCCTATTGAAAATTGGACAAATCAAAAAATATTTGATGGATTATTGCCCTTGTTTTTGAAAATACTTTGTGAACACGTCGAAGAGCTGGTTTCTTGATGGATTTTGATGAAACTTGGTGTGAGAGTTTATAATCATCCAAGGATGAAACCTATTGAAAATCAGACAAATCAAAAAATATTTGATGGGTTATTGCCCTTGTTTTAGAAAATACTTTGTGAACACGATAGAGAGCTGGTTTCTTGATGGATTTTGATGAAACTTGGTTTGAGTGTTTGTCATGACCTTGGGATTAACCCTATTGAAAATCAGAAACATCAGTAAATGTTTTATGAGTTATTGCCCCTGTTCTTTAAAATGTGTTAATTTTATAGCCCGTAACGCTCTCAAAGTTGTGAACACAATAGAGAGCTGGTTTATCGATGGAATTTGATAAAAATTATTGTGTGTGTTTATAATCGTCCAAGGATGAAGCCTATTGAAAATTGGACAAATCAAAAAATATTTGATGGGTTATTGCCCTTGTTTTTGAAAATACTTTGTGAACACGTCGGAGAGCTGATTTCTTGATGGATTGTGATGAAACTTGATGTGAGTGTTTATAGTCATCCAAGGATGAACTCTATTGAAAATTAGAAGAATTGAAAAATATTTGATGGGTCATTGCCCTTGTTAACTTGTAGTTGTAAACGCTCAAAAATCGTTCAATTTTATAAACATTCTTGATAGTTCTTGTCGACCTCCCGGACGACTTGACTGCCATTATAAAAGTGGGCGTATTACGATGGGGCATCACTATTTTTGGATTTGGATATTGATGTGTGAAATTGTCATTTCTTTCAGAGGGGTGTTTTTATCCGAGAATGGTCTATTTCTGATATTATGCTTAATTCAAAGTTTCCAGGGTCATCATGAAATTTCTGGAAAAAGTTTTATAAGATTGAATTTCGCGGTTTAACATGGAATGGCATGGCAAATGGACTCATTCCTCAAAAAAGTACATGTAATACAAATGATTGTATATTATACACTTCGTATTCCTCTTTCTCCCCATTTTCGATTTTGCATGCTTATTTTTGGTCTAGATTTATTTTGGATTCTTTGAATAATTTAATATTGTTTATATCCGTCAGTGATCTACCTCCGATTTTCATGGTCATACGAAGAATTTTTGAGAAGACATTAGGAAGTTTTATGTATTGATAGAGTGTGGACCCACTCCACTAATTAATTTTATGCAAATGATTGTATACGAATGTAGTCCTTGCTATTTTTAGAAATCCTCTTTCTCCTTTCCTTTTGGGGTTTTTGCATGCCCATTTTTGATTAATTTTTGGTCTAGATTTGGAATTTGATGTCTTAAATTGCATTTTCTTTCAGATTTAGTGAGATAATGAGACATCTATAGGCGGAAGGCTATTTCTAAAAATAGTCGATATGTGAGCAGTCCAAGTCAACTTGTTGTTGATATCCGGTAGAGGTCTACTTTCATTTTGACTAGTTCAAAATTTTCATGGTCATCATCTATTGAATTTTTGTCGAGAAATCAAGTATTGGTCAGGCTTTCATTGGACATATTGGAAAGTTTTCAACGAGATTTCTGGAAAAAGTTACAGAAGATTGAATTTGGTGATTTAACATTGAAGCGGATGGCAAAAGAATTAGTGGTGTGAGTCCGTGTGTCTATTGGTTTTCTGCTTTTGAGTTACCTCCCTTACATCAGCAACAGATTTATAAAAGATGTACAGTGTTCTCACACAAAATTCACGTGTGTAACCGTTATAATATATTCTATATGTATTTCACTTGGTATAGGCCAGTGGGTCATGCTGGGGAGCCATGGCGCATGAGGATGTATATTATTTTTCCTTTATTCCAACTTTTTATATAACTATATTTTGCTGTGTAAGGTCTGTTGTTGCTTGTGATCTGATGTCCTGATAATGAGGCACAAGACAACAACCCTTGCGCTATATTCCCTTACAGGGGGGGCCATGGCTTCGTAGGATCTTCGTGAATTAGGGCCACAGCTTGACAAAGGTTGGGAACCACTGGTATAGGCTAAAGCTTATCCACAAAAATCATTCATATTGTAATATAGAATAATTGAAAACATACAACCATGGCTTTTGGATTAAAATAATGAAGTTAATCTGTTCACATTGAACGTTATATTTCTGCGCTGAAACATAGCCTTGAAATCAGTTTCATTTGTTTGCAGTATTTAAGGATTGTTTTTACACTATGTTTGTGGATAACCATTCTTAAACCTGGCATGAACTGTTACCGCATTCTAGGACAATAAAAAATACATAGGACGCAGTCTACTTGAAAATTGTAAATTGGTGGTTTCTTTATCATAAAATAATAATAGAGATATTATATTTAATCATCGGTATAATTAAATGTACTTTAAACATAAAAGAAAATTTGTGGAACAATATCCATTTCCTCTCGCTCTTTTTCAATATTTATTTCTTCTGTCTTCTCTATTCTTACAATTTCTGTGATGTCTTGACCCATGTTACATAATGACTCAACAGATCAAGTAAACGATCCAAAATACATTAAATGAATTGCTAAGACACGTCAAATAGCCTATGTGAATACAGGCAAACAAGTAGTATTTTTTATACCCTCGGAAGACCATAACTACTCATCGTTAGAATTATTTGTAAGCTTTTCACGGGGTGCAAGCACATATATCTGGGTCGTTTATTGTCATCGACCCTGTCCGTCGGTCCGTCCGTCAACATTTCTTGTTAACACTATTGAGACTACAGTTTTCATCTGAATTTGATCAAACTTCCTGTTTTCCTTTAAATTGATAATATCCCGATAAGTCGTTCAAGTTCGAATTTGACGTATTTTTAGATGATCAGTTTTTGAGTTATGGCCCTTGATTTTGATAAAAGGCGTCAAACATTGTTCGTTAACACAATAGAAGCTACAGTTTTCATCTGATTTTATTGAAACTTGGTGTGATCCTTTATATTGGTATGATATAAGTTCGAATTTGACGTAGTTTCGATTCACGAGGTATGAGTTATTGCCCTTGATTTTGTCAAAAATAGTTTGTGTGCAGGATTGAATCTACAATTTTCAACCGATTCCGATGAAACTTGGTGTGATCATTGCAATTGATAAGATCCTGGACAAGTTCTAACTTGACTTCAAAACACATTAAAAATAGTTCGCGAGCACCAGAGATGTTACAGTTTTCAACAGATTCTGATGAAACTTGGCATGATCATTGGAATTGATATGATCTCAGTCAAGTTCTAACATGAGGCATTTTCAATGAACATAATTTATATTGCTCTTGACTTATTATTCGTTTGATATAAAATAAAATGTGTATTATCGTTAATTAAAATATGATCATTTCCGATAGCTGCCAGTGGGCGTATGTTACCATGCCTGACAAGCCCTGGTAAAGTTCACCATATATGATTAAGATTATAATTCCCTCCTGTCTGCACATAATACGAACGAACATAACTTAACTTAGCATAAATGACCAAAGAAATATACAAACTAAAACTTTATTGCACACAATATTTATTGCGTTCACAAAAAAATTTAAAAGTTTACTCGAAATTTGGCTTGATTTTTTGGTTAACATTTTGACCGCAGTTGGTCAATTGCAAACATCAGAATATAAATTGCAAAATCTCTACTCCTTTCGGGAAAATAAAATCCACTCGAATTAAATTGATAAGAGGTACATGTATATTCAAATTATATAGTAATATAGATAGGAAAACCTTTCCAGATCTATACCGTTTGTAACGACTCCCATAAGAATCACATATCCATTCAGAAATATCCATATTGTTCACAAGACAGGTATGACTGTTCGCAAGTATAATATACAAATGCAACATTCAGAACAAAATAGTGATTTCGAAAGAGTGTATTTTTCATCTGCAAGTCTGTAAACATACTGTATACTTCATGAATGATAAATAGCACTTAAAATATTACACATGAGCATAACACATTTATATACTTAAGTATGCTCATAAGAATTGTTGTTTCCAAACAATTATTCGTTCTTGTTCTTTATCTCGTATAACGGTAATGTGAACTATACGCTTTCAAAGTTTCAAAGAACACTTAAGTGAGCATTACACATGAGCATAAGAAAAATGACACTTTGGAATATGACCAATGTAGCAAACTTGCACTTTAGAGAACAGATGAGTAAACTTGTTGATCATTGATAGCATCATTATTAGCGTCAGCAGTAAGACTAACAAAATCTTCTCGACATTCCTCTTCTGGAACACTGGCCGGTGTTCGATTTATTGATGGTCGTAATAAAAACCGTGTAGTTGTTCCTAAAGTTGGAGATCCGTTCGCGTTACTTCTCTGTGAAAAAAAAGAACAGAAAAACATTAATAGGTATTGCAAAACATTAATTGACAACAAACAACATGAGAAAAATTAATATTTAAACTCGTTGAATCCGAGAAAGAAAAAAAGTGAAAACAGGGAATCTTCAGAATTTGTAGGATTGCAATGCTCGGGCAATAATTTGCTTCTTGTTGCAGAATGGTTCTATAACATAATATTATGCGTCTTAAGTTTTTTTATAACTTTCTGTATTTTAATTTACTAGGAATTATCTAAAGTATAAAAAGATAAAAAATAATCTTAACAATATTTTCAAAATGCTACTAATACAGCATAAAACTAAATCGGAAACATTGATGTTGGAAAATATTATAATTGGGTAAGGATTAATAAATATACATGCTTATAAATAATACGCGAATGATTCATCATGATGAACGTTTCATTTTAACACGCTCAATGAGAATTCATTATTTAGATGTAATCATCATCTTGAATCATTCGACCATTATTTTTGAATAACATTCCCTTTGAATCGGTACGTCCTAATAGTGAAAAAAGTTATAACTAACCTAAACATTCCCTATTAGTATGGTTTATATAAGGTTTAACAGAATTTTAATGAAATCGTGATTCACTTGATAACTAATCTCAAAGTCATAATGGAATTTAATTTGAAATATTTACATACGACCCTATTTGTACAATAATTCACATTACATGTAAACATTCTTAGAAGAAATTACTATCTAATTATCTCGTGTTTTAATGGAATCATGTTAGAATACATCACGGGAATTGATTGGAATGCACAAAGAAAATTAAGGGTTCTTCATATTTCGTTTGTATTGTGTCTATATGTTAAAATTACTGTTATCAAATTTCGTTCATTTCAGGATTAACTATATGACCTAAGAGGAATATTACTGACATATTTCAAAGAAAACTTATGCATATTCAAATGACTTCATTTCAAATGTATAATTGATTTTTTTTTTACTTCCAGTTATAGACATTTAAGCGTTGTTAAAGGCAAGACTAAGCGTTTTCTGAAAACCTTTTTAATAAGAATGCAGGTAAATGACTTTACGCTTTTTGTTGAGAAAAAGAGAAAATACAGTTATCCTACACTTAATTATTTGTGTTGGAGAAATATCCGAGGACTTGACTAAATGTTATGATACTGCAATTGCAAATTGTATCGATTAAAGGGAATGCTATCTTAAAATCACCACAAATTGAAAAAAAGGACTATATAACAAGGTTGCATTCAATTGTTTGAAAATATGAGCAGGAAGGCAGCTTAAATTTTTGGTTACAGTCACATGCATGAGCATTAGGACATGGTAGATTATCAGTTCTTTACTGCCTGCCAAGTTATCACAACGCCTGGAAGTTATCTACCTGTGAGTTATTGTTATGAGCATGAGTGACATCACTAAAGGAAGTAAAGACACTAAAAGACCGGCTTCTCATACTGGACCCTCTGATGTTTCGGTGCTGGTTACATCTCTGCCAAAATCTACGTAGTGCTGCCCGGACCTGTTGGATAAATGTCATGTTTATTGGTAAATTTACCATACCAAATTTACTCTAATCCAGAAGTATTGGTTTGTTAAAGATTTAAGAAAGAAACATACAGAAAGCATACAACAAAAAGCGTTTGTTTCTCGTAATAATTGAGATCAAATCTGGAAGTATAAATAATATAATGTGATGTCTGCTTGTTTTCTCTCCTATCAATGATAGGTTCTTTCTTGGTATCATTGACGTTTATAAAAGATTTTGATTTTCTCTGCTAGCCTTTTTAGTGTATTCGATCGTTGTAGCAAATTTGTAAAGTTTTCAAATGACAAAGAAATTGAAATTTGTAACCGAAAACGAGAAACAAATGCAAGGAATAAGCAAATGATAGACATGTTAACATACACACGACTGACATAAAGGAAACCCACTAAAGGGGAACTATACAAGCTGTGGAAGAAACAACACATAAAGGGGATGGGCTGAGAATCAAATTAGAGAGCTTTAGCAACTACGCCACCTTTTAAGTGATTACCATATTCGTAATTGTAAAACGCTGCTAAGACTCTCTAATCTCGCAATGCCGCTAAGGGTAAGGTAATAAAGGCAATTTGCTATTTATGCTAACTACTCAGCACCTATATTAAGCAACAGCTACCGTGCAAATACCTGTTTACTGCTAAGTCGCCACTGTACTGTCGGAGGACCGTCCATTGTGGAGGTTCTATGTAACATTTGATGACTTATAAATCTCTTCAAAGCACTTTGTACCTTAAGCATTAAAGGAATGTTAGTTATCGTTTGCGTACTCAACGCGCCTCATTTGCGCCAGATTTCATACCTAGATTAACACTATATTATATAGCTCAAAAGACAAGGTCAATGGGTCGGGATTTCAAAAGACATCATCATTGCAAACATAAATATAAATCTGGAAATCAATAATGACTTCAAAAGGAAGCCACATTGCAAACCTCGATTTTCGCTTGGTGAGTTGCAAATCTAGGGTATTATGCTCAAAGAATAGAAATTACATGAACTACATCAACGGGATTATATAGGACAGATGGACACAACCATTCACAAACAGAATTTACAAATACAAACTTCATTCTTACTAAAAACATATAATACATATTCATTCAAGCCTAAGATTTTGAAAGCTAAAGGTCAATACACATTTCTAATATTAATAGCATGCAAAGCCTGCAAGCTGATATACATCTGAAATTCAGTAGATATCTACATTTCCACAGTGGATAAAGACAATGCCAGTATAACGAGGTAGTTAAGTATTTATGTATCAACACGTAAAAAAACAATAAAAGTCTAAATTAATAGCGAATCATAATAACCCACCAAGATGCCTTATTCTGTTGCAATATCATTTTTAATGTTTCAGACATGATATGATTTACACGATCGATTTGGATTTTTACTGTTTGAAAAGACATGGTTTATTATTGGATTGCATTTTCGAGACCTTTGCATTGAGTATTTTGAAGTTTCTGCGATTCTTAAGTTTGGTATTTGTATTGTCAAAATATTGCATTTAGCTTTGGACTCAAAATGTATTACCAGTTCAATTTTTATTTTTATTTTTACTGATCTTGACTTGGATCTAATAAATTAATTACTATTATTAATCTCTCCATACTCAGTTGCTCTGACATTACGAAATATCGGAACTGTGTAAGGGTGAACCATGGTGAGGTCAGATTCGTCGGTAACTACAGGCTACACATTCATCAATTTATTAAACTATCAGCTACAATTCGGTTATTCAGCCATTTTTTAGTTTGAACTAAAGTTGCGTTTTTAGAAGTTTAATTTGTAGTGTTCATCTTTTATGAAAACTAACTACAATTTTAACATGATGTCAACGATTATTAGTATACACTGATAGAACCTGATTTGATTTATCCGTTGATCCCATTGAAATCAAAGAGTTAACCAAGCAAATAATCATGACAACAATAGTTGAATCGCGGGTTGCTTAGGTATGCTTTCAAGGCCGAGGATAATCTATTGTACACGATAATAAAATTTGGTTGACAGGAATGGGGAGGAGTATTAATTTCCGTCAACTAATCTATATATAAAACCATGATCGATTTTTTAATAAGTATAAGTAAGTACTATTTAATAGCTAGTTGTTGGTAACATAGTTAAATAAATACACACATAAATGTGCCCAATCGAGCGAGCATATCAGACCTTGAAACAAGGACTAATTTCACAATTATCTTATCAACAGTGAAAACAAAGAGGCGGAAAGGTGAGGTGTCAACAAGTGCAAATTGTTTTGGCCAAAATAAACACTCTTTTGAATTATCATATTCTCATTTTTCACATAAAAGTAAACAAGCTAAAATAAATTGTACTTTTTTAGCATATTATGCAATGAAGATACAAGTATGAAAATCATATTGGTATTCGACACTACTGAGTTCAAAAATGATGTCAACGTTCACATGTATGATCATTTCACATGCAATCAGAAAATAACCCATCATGTAAATTTAATTCGTATGTCAAATTTATTGCATAAGTAGTATTGAATAACATAGACAAACATCACTGAAACAAGCATAACATAGTTTCAGAACTGTATAAAACTCTAAAAGTTCGACTGAAATAAATCGTTTGTAGCATTGAAAAGTCAATATGACGACAGTGCATTAGCTCAGGAAATGTGATTTAGCCAATTCCGTCAAAGTAATTTCTCGATAATTATTCATCTTTTGAGAATGTCGAGTCACATTTCTAAGTTTGAAGAATACTTGTTAAGAAGTCCTAGAAGGTTTTCAATTCGAGTAATGTGTGGCAAAGTAACGACGGAAATAACAGCGGAAATTATTAAGCATGCCGACTTAATAGAATTAAAGGAGTGGTATCACTTTCAATTTAATCCCAATTTGTCGTCCAATGCAATTCCAGATTTCCAAACCCGAAATCCCACATTGTATAAAATGACTACATTATAATCAGAAGAGTTCAGTCTAAGATGTAAGTAGACCATCATGTTCTTTTAGATTGATCTGCTAATTTGTACTGATATATTTACAATTGTACGCAACCAGTTACTGCTTGGATGCACTGTGGATTGATGTCGCTAGTACATGCTTTTTTCAAACAACTAATGTCACTGCAACTATGCATATATGTAAATATCAGCCATAACTTATATCTCCTGGGCTAAAGCCTGTCATCATTAAAAAAATTGGACGTAAATCATTTCATTTCCTGTGCAAACCCAATTAAATGACATAATTATATTCTAAACGGAATAAAGTCTAAAAACATGACCAAGCGGAAATGTACCTTGAAATCTACGTCTCCAGCATGCTACTTATCAATAATTCAAAACAACTATGAACGGTAATAACGTATTTTGTATTCTACAAGTAGTAGACCGAATGCATCCGTCATGCTGAGAATTTTTTTTCAAATCGGAAACATTATGCATGTTGTTTCTAGATAGATTATTTTAATGCATGTACTTCACAGGGAAGAATAGAAATTATACAATCATTACCGAGACCTTCCGATAATTTATTATCAATCGGAAACAGTTCCACTTCCTGCATAAACTTAAAATTAAAAAAGGACACAGCTTGAAACTTTTTATTAGCTTGAATGAAAACGTGAACGAACATTATTGTATTTGTCTCTATCCTTCCGTTCCGTTGAAGGCATAGCAGGGACTAGAAATTGTGATTTTTCAGTTCGATATTTTGATAAACGGTCTTGATTTTTATTGAAGATATCTGGGTCAAGTTCGAAATTAACGATTTTACGATAAACGGCTTGTTAAATGACTGTCCATTATTCTGTAAAAGCTATATATCAACACGCAAGATTTTATTATGATTTAGATGAATGTACTGTTATTGTGGTCTGAATTTGCATTAGTTGTGTCCCTTTATTGAATTCTCCAATATTAAGGTTAATAAGGCTTAAGTTGGTAGACCCCAGAAATTTGGAAATGTTTACATTTTATTTATCATTTAATTTCAAGGCAATTTGATCCCCCATAGAGTGAGTGTTTATATTATTATGCATTATTATGTATTATATTCTATCATTGTCAGTGATGTTTTGCATATCAGAATTTCGGCTAAAGGAGTCCAAATATATTGTTTAAATTTTTCTACTTTCGTTTTCGCTCTTATATGTATGTAGGCCTAACATGTGCTTTTGGTTATTTTGAATTACTTTCCACTCTTATTTGAATATTTTGTAAGAATTTGTATTTTTTATTGTTTCAGTCTTTTACCCCTTCCGAGGGCGAATGTAGTACCATCTATAATACAGAATAAAGCATCTTTCTTGTTATTAAAGCTACTGGCATTATAGTAAAAGATCTTGGAAAAATGGATCAAAGGACAGAATTGAAACGTTTAAGGACACTGACAGGAGGTGGAAAAGATCAATATGAAGCTTCGGTGTTAGAATTCAGTGCTCGACTTAGCACAATAATTGGAAGAATTGACACTCAAACTAACAATTTTATGCTGGAAAAGGAAAATCAACCAATCAATTATAACAATTTGCAGGCTATCAAAAATTCTTTGATTAAAGAATTTAATTACTATGAAGAAGTCTCTGTACGATTTAATGACTTTTTGGACAGAACAAGGTGTAAAGAAAGTGAAAATGAGGCAGCAGCCCAGAGACTCCAAAAAGCTGCTGTTAAAGGAAAATTAGACTTAATTCTTGGTGAAATTGATGAGAATATACCCCCTGATTTAAATCAAAACCCTGTTGATGTAGAGAAACCTGTTAGATCAAAATCAGGTTCTCACTATGGTAGAAGTGTATCATCAAGCAGCAGTCAGCACACCTGGCTGTTGAAACAGAAAGCTAAATCTGAAGTAGCCAAACAAAGGTTGCATGAAATGGAAGCTAAATTACAGCAAGAGAAAGTACAAATTGAAGAAGAAGAGTGTCTTGCAGCTATGAGACATACCAGAAGAAAGAAAGAATTAGATATTGACATAAATCTACTTTCAGTGAAAAGAGCAGCAGATGAGGCTGAAACTGAGTTCCAAGTAGTGTGCGACGGTATCAGTTCAGACTATTCAAGATCTTTATCAGATGTAGAATCAGATAAATTTATAAGAACTAAACAATTTGTTCTTAATCACTGGCCACCAAAACAAACTGAATCAGAACACAACGAATCCCAGATAGATATCACTCAACAAACTGAAGAAGTTCAGAACATAGAAATTCCAAATACATGTACATCTCAACTCAATGTAGATGCTGAACCCTTTGAGGCACCTCCAGCAGAACATGCATCAAATGAAAATTATTCAATTACAGAATCCCCGACTGTTAAGTCTCAACCTGTTGAACCCCAATTGGACAACAATTCCATAACCAGAGCTGACACAAGGCAACCAGAATCATCAAATTTACAAGGTATTGGTACAGGTCTTAATGTGGCATCAGAATTTACCAAGTTATTTCTGAAGAAAGAACTACTCCTTTCTCGTCTAACAACTTTCACAGATGAACCAGAAAACTACCTATTATGGAAATCAAGCTTTGCCAATATTATGCTTGGTCTAGATGTCACCCCACCAGAAGAAATTGATCTCCTTGTCCGCTGGTTAGGAACTGAATCTAGTAAACAAGCAAAACGCATTCAAGCCTCAAATGCCCTAGACCCCAGAAAAGGCCTCAAACTTATATGGGAAAGGCTAAACGAACGGTACGGTTCACCAGAACTGATAGAATCCATTTTGAAAAAGAAAATAAGAAACTTTTCTAAGATTTCCTCTTATGAATTAACTAAACTCTATGAACTTAGTGACATCTTATCTGAAATAGAATCTGTTAAGGAACAATCAAAATACAGCTCTTTATTAGCTTACTATGACTCATCCAGTGGTGTTAATCCCATAGTAAGTTTACTCCCCAATTTCATACAAAATAAATGGACTGAAAGAGCTTACAAAATTAAAACGGACAGGAAAATAATATTTCCGCCATTTCAAGATTTTGTCAAATTTATTCGTGAAATGAGTTCAAGATTAAATGACCCCAGTTTTATTTATGAGAACAATAATTCCACTCATCAAAAGTCTTCAGGATATATGCCAGGAAAACAATTGAACAAGACACCCTATTCCCACAATACCAGATCAGAAAACCAGCATCGTACCACAATTTCTACAAAGAAAACCGATGTCAAACAGGACACCCCTAAGAAACAGAATGACCAGTCAAGCAAAGATGAACTTCTTAAATGTCCCATTCATGAAGAAGCTGGTCATAGTCTAAATCAGTGTAGACTATTTCGGACTAAACCTATATCTGAAAGGAAAGAAATCATTATGCGGCATGGTATTTGCTTTCGCTGTTGTAATGGTAAACATTTGGCCCAAAACTGTGATAAAACAAGACATTGTGATATATGTAAATCTAAAAACCATTCAGGTGCACTGCATGTTGAAATGAACAGTTCATCTACACAAAATCATGGCGGGGAACAGAAACCAGAACCAGGGACTGAAGTACATTCAGCATGTACTCAGATTTGTGGAGAGGGCTTCAGTGGCAAGTCATGTGCTAAAACAGTTTTAGTACAAGTATATCCAACTAATCATCGTGAAATTACTCATAAAATGTATGCAATCATCGATGATCAGAGTAATCGTTCGCTAGCAAAATCAAAATTCTTTGACCTATTCAATATAAAAGGACCAGAAATGGAATACACATTGTCTTCATGCTCAGGAAATGAAGTAGTCTCCGGACGCAGGGCTCATGGATTTACGGTTGAAGGAATGGATGGTAGTTCCAAACTAGAGTTACCTACCCTTATTGAATGTAACCAGATACCCAATGTAAGAACAGAGATTCCTACAACTTCTGTAGCTTTGCAATTTGCACATCTTAGAGATCTCAGTAGTTTAATTCCCTCATTAGATGACAACGCAGAAATCCTATTACTTATTGGCAGAGATCTATTAGAGGCACATCATGTTTATGATCAAAGGATTGGACCACGACATACACCTTATGCTCAGAAACTTTCGCTAGGGTGGGTCATTATTGGAGAAGCCTGTTTGGGAAAGATTCATGCACCGGACACTGTTAACGTAAATAAAACGTTTGTTTTACCGAATGGAAGGACATCTATATGTGAACCATGTACGAACAATTTACATGTAAATGAACACATCGATCGCATCGTTAACTCAAACTTTAACTCAAATTTTAGTAGCGATGTTTTTCTACGAACTGATGATGATGATAAAGTTGGTCAATCAGTTGATGATAAAGAATTTATCAAAATTATGGAATCAGGATTTACACAGATGGATAGTGGTAACTGGAGCGCCCCATTACCATTTAGATCAAACCGATCAAAACTTCCGAACAATTTTGAACACGCGTATCACAGAGCTAAGAATTTGGAATCAAATCTTAAGAGAAATCCGAAGAAACTGGAACATTTTAGTGACTTTATGGACAAGATATTTAAGAATGGGCATGCTGAAATAGCCCCACCTCTGAATCCAGGTGATCAGTGTTGGTATTTGCCAATATTTGGTGTTTATCACCCCAAAAAGCCCGAAAAAATCCGTGTAGTGTTCGACTCTTCGGCCAAGTTTAACGGAGTTTCACTAAATGATGTTTTATTGACAGGCCCAGATTTAACAAATAACTTAATGGGTGTTTTGTTGAGATTTAGGAAGGAACAAGTTGCAGTTACTGCTGACATAGAGCAGATGTTCTTTAACTTTTATGTACACGAGGCTCATCGTAATTATTTGCGCTTCCTATGGAACAAAGACAATGACCCAAACAACGAACTCATTGAATACAGGATGAAGGTACACGTTTTTGGAAATTCTCCATCTCCCGCAGTAGCCACATTTGGTTTAAGAAAATCAGCATGCAATCGTGAAGATCATGACACTTGCGATGATGTGTGTAATTTTGTATACAACGACTTTTACGTCGACGATGGTCTAGTATCAGTACCAGACGAAGAATCAGCAGTACAGTTGATGAAAACGACACAAGAAACTTTACAGAAAGGAGGAAACCTTAGACTACATAAACTTTGTTCAAACAATACAAACGTACTCTCAAACTTCCCAACTACTGATTTAGCCAAAGACTTAACCGAAATTGATTTCGAATCTAGCTCTCCAAACCTACAGAGGAGTTTAGGACTTATTTGGAATATCAAATCAGATACGTTTACCTATAGCGTAAGTCGTGAGTCAAAACCGTTTACCCGTAGAGGTATGCTATCAACAGTAAATAGCATATTTGATCCCCTTGGATTTGTGGCCCCTGTAATTTTAGGCGGAAAACTCATTTTAAGGAATGCACTTAGTGAGAGTACTGATTGGGACAAACCGTTATCTACAAACTTATTATCAGACTGGGATTCCTGGAAAGCTTCTTTGGACAATCTTGAAAATCTTCAAATTCCAAGAACTTATTCTGATGTTTCTTTCAAACAAAGTACCCGCAAGGAATTGCACATCTTTTCAGATGCTTCAAAGGAAGCCATTGGAGCAGTAGCATATATGAAAATTTACGATTCGAATGGATTTGACCAGCAAGGATTTATCATGGGAAAATCAAAATTAGCACCTGGACATGGACATACGATCCCTAGGTTAGAACTGTGTGCTGCAGTGTTAGCTGTTGAAGTTGCTAATTTTATTTGTGAACAGTTACACTTATCTATAGACCAAACTAGATTCTATACGGACAGTAAAGTAGTCCTGGGCTACATCAATAATACAACTCGTCGTTTTTATGTGTATGTAAGCAATCGTGTGGATAGAATCAGACATTCTACTTCTCCGGACCAGTGGTTTTATGTGCCAACCAATTTAAATCCGGCTGATCAAGCAACAAGACCTTTAAGTGCAGATGATATTCAAGATAGTTTATGGCTTAAAGGACCAAACCTGTTAGCAATTAACGAATCTAAAACAGAACAATATGATTTAATTGAACCTGAACAGGACACTGATTTAAGACCAGATGTTTTATCATGTAAAACCTCAATTCATGTTGGACTTGGAACCAAACGATTCGAAAGATTTTCTTCGTGGCCAAGATTGGTTAGTGCTATAAGTTTTCTCAAACAATCAGCACAGAAACTAGTAGGAGCAGTTTGTGATCGTTCGATTGTAGACTTTATTGAGGACTCTGAGAAACTTATTTTAAAGGAAGTTCAATTCGAACTTTATTCTAGTGAGATTAAATGTTTAAAGAACAACACTCCGTTACCTAAAGACAGTTCTTTACTCTCTCTTTCGCCAATTTTGGACACTGATGATTTGCTCAGAGTAGGTGGTAGGTTAACTCATTCTAGCCTTCCATATAATTCAAGGAACCCGATTATTGTTTCCAGTAAACACCACATTTCGACCTTGTTAGTCCGGTACTATCACGAAAAGACACATCATCAGGGCAGACATATAACAGAGGGTGCTGTTCGCAGTGCTGGATATTGGATTACCGGAGGCAAGCGTCTCATCTCGGCTATACTACACAACTGTGTTAAGTGTCGCAAGTTAAGGAGGAACACAGAATATCAGAAGATGTCAGATCTTCCGGAAGACCGTCTAAACCCCAGTCCACCATTCACGTATGTTGGAGTAGATACTTTTGGCCCATGGTCCATCGTTACTCGTCGAACTAGAGGAGGACAGGCAAATTCTAAACGTTGGGCTATAATGTTTTCGTGCTTAGTGTCTCGAGGGATCCATATAGAAGTTGTCGAAGAGCTTAGTTCATCATCCTTTATTAACGCTTTAAGGAGGTTTACATCTTTAAGAGGTCCAGTGAAGGAATTTAGGTCGGACAGAGGTACGAATTTCGTTGGTGCCACTGACGATTTGGACATTAAAGCTATCAATATTGAGGACAAACCTGTTCAAAACTTTTTGAAAGATAATCGGACTGTGTGGAAGTTTAACGCTCCCCATTCATCCCATATGGCTGGAGCATGGGAACGTATGATAGGGATAACTCGTAGAATTTTAGACTCTATTCTAAGTAATACATCAGCTAATGGACTTACTCATGATGTTTTGTGCACATTTATGGCAGAGGTTTGTGCTATTGTCAATGCCAGACCCCTTGTTGCTGTCTCATCGGACCCAGATTCACCTACAGTTTTATCACCAGCTACATTGATTACCCAGAAAACAAACATTCCTACTGACTCTTTTGAACATTTTAATATTAAGGATATATACAAGTCACAGTGGAAACACGTTCAAGTTATGGCTGAAAGATTTTGGAAGCAGTGGCAGGAACAATTTTTACAGAGTTTACAATCACGTAGAATATGGAAGGAGGAGAGGGACAATTTGAAAATCGGTGATGTCGTTTTGCTAAAAGACATTGATTTACCTAGAAACCAGTGGCCCGTAGGCGTGATAAATGAGACTTTTCCTAGTGCAGATGGGAGGATTCGTAAGGTTTCAGTGCGCATTAGAAAAGATAATAAATTTGCATTATACACTCGTCCAGTGACAGAACTTGTGTATCTTTTGTCATAATTTAGAAATATTCATATTTCATTTCATTTTATATATTGAGGATTAGGATTTTGGGTTTATTATTTGCAAAAGTATTGCATTTTGATAAGTTGTTTTTGAAAAAGTAGTGATTTCGATTCGAAATCAGACGGGGAATGTACTGTTATTGTGGTCTGAATTTGCATTAGTTGTGTCCCTTTATTGAATTCTCCAATATTAAGGTTAATAAGGCTTAAGTTGGTAGACCCCAGAAATTTGGAAATGTTTACATTTTATTTATCATTTAATTTCAAGGCAATTTGATCCCCCATAGAGTGAGTGTTTATATTATTATGCATTATTATGTATTATATTCTATCATTGTCAGTGATGTTTTGCATATCAGAATTTCGGCTAAAGGAGTCCAAATATATTGTTTAAATTTTTCTACTTTCGTTTTCGCTCTTATATGTATGTAGGCCTAACATGTGCTTTTGGTTATTTTGAATTACTTTCCACTCTTATTTGAATATTTTGTAAGAATTTGTATTTTTTATTGTTTCAGTCTTTTACCCCTTCCGAGGGCGAATGTAGTACCATCTATAATACAGAATAAAGCATCTTTCTTGTTATTAAAGCTACTGGCATTATAATGAAATCTTTGGTCATTTGTGTATATCAATTCGGTTATTGACATATTTGAAAATAATATTGGTACTAGTTTTTTATATTGATCAAATTTGGAAAACTTTTTAGTTTACAGAGAGGAGTTACTGCTTCTAACAAAATGTACTTTCAAATAGTTGTGATTTTGAGTCATAACTATTCAGCACGTGACATGAATTTTGAGGATTATGTTCTGGGTGACATTTCAAGAGTGTCAATTTGGTTCTGTAACTCTCGCAACTTGGTAATTCGGTAACTTACAATATAATATATAGCTGATGTGAGCGTACATTTCTTTTTCTAGCAAGCTACTTTAATATAATATGTTCTAAATTGTGTTCTGTTGACATAAATCGCATTAGCTAGGCTATTAATTAAAAACAAAACACGTCTCAAAATAGCAATATTATTGACAAAATTATACCTAACAAACGAAATCTAATATAAATATAATCTAACAATTCCTACTTCATGATATTTAATTTTTTCTTCTAACTATTTTAATCTAAATGATATAACAATTTTTTTTATTTTCTCATTCACATTTTTTACTCTGTTAGCATTAGACAGGATGGTCACATTAATATTGGAAGTCATTATCATTATAATAAATCATAAATAAAACTATTGCGAAACCATGAGCCTCAGTAGATATGTGCAATATACCAGCAATATACCATATTGCATGCCACTCTATTTCAAGATTTATTGAATATCAAATAAGGAGTAGGAGTAATAAGCTAATGAATTTTTGATGAGATTTATAGGAGGTATTCCAGCTTTTATATACAAATAGAATATGGCATAATAATTTAAGTAGATTCTTTTCTGGCAATCACAGACTTCCGACATAAAATCTGGGCGAGGCTAAGAAGATTTAGTGACATAAAAAATAGTGTACCGATACAAGGATCAGACAATTTACTTCAAATCATTCACCTCTATCCACAATGAATTATTCGAATTTCATACATCTAAACGTATCCATGTTTTTTTCTAGAGAATGAGTTAAAAATGAAAATAAATGGTAACAATAAAAAGCATGTCTTTAATGTCTCAGACAGAAAATTGATAGATTTTGTTATCTTTTGTCTACAGCTTTACATCTGAATTCCACTCATATCGTACAATAAATTAATGTACATATTAATCAGTATTTTTTAACCATTTACAGCACATTATAAGGACAGGCATTTTCATCTATTTGTCATTTATCCACATCATGTGATAACCACTCGCTGGTTTGATAACTTATAAAATTCCTTTTCTGATTCTGATCAAATATTTGAAGAAATGGAATCATGGAAGGAAGGAACTATGGGTTGTGTTTTCGAGTTCGTAATACACTATTTTTTACTTATTATTAAGTGGTTAAAGTTGACAAATATATCACACGACAACAAGTAATTCAAATTCTTAGAAAAAATCTTAAGCGCGTTTATCATTGCACTAATCGTACGAATTCTAGATTGAAAAATATACATACAATATTGTAAATATACCATTATTATTTCCTTTAATTCAGAACAATATTTTATGGGTTAATTTTGTTATTAATAAAAAAAAGTTGATTAGTTTAAATGTATTAGTTTAGATTTATAACAGTATTTTATTCCCATATGGTCATATTGATTTAAGAGTCGTTATCAATGTTTAAATTATTTCCCGTTATGTTAGGTGTAAAACTCACTTTTAGTTATAAAAATGACATAGAGATCTATTTCACAGTTTACAAAGAAGTAAAAAGAAGTAAAAAGAACAACACACTAGAACTTGACAGCACCCAGATGTTCAATGATTACATGGTCACTACTTGGGTTGATGATGATACTAGGTTCCACACCCCTCTATGGAATCACCACAGAAATGTAGGACCTCGCACCTCGACTAATGAACATATGACTAATGGGAGGACACCGATTTTTTCATAGACTTTTTATTGCTTCTCTTTCGAAGGAAACAATATAATTCCACATTAAGTTTAGAAATTTCGGGATGGTCGTCCTTTCAATGATTTAATGAAATAGTCACAATGTTATTTTAATGACATATCTCTTAATTACAGTAACACAATAAGTTCGTCATTATCGAATTAATTTTTTATATATTAATTTTGTAGAGTTGAGTATTTTTTTGTCAGTGTTAATGAAATTTGGTTAAATTATACATAATAATACATATGAGACTCAATTCACACTTAATTAGTTTTTCTGGAAACAGACATAACAATGTAGCGATATTTTAATAACAATATACAATATCAACAATATTGCTAAGTAATTCCATCCGTGCTAATGGTCGAATTGCATTAATAAGAAAAACAACATTTTCATTGTGCTAATGGATTTGCACATTCAAGATTGGGAAATGTTTATCTGAGACGAGTTAACTTGTTTGCAATATAGCTGAATGTATTCAAATTTATAGATTAGTAATATTAAACTTATAGTAACATGGTTCTAGGAAAGATGAGGTGCTTGTAATGGTGACAGGAAGGTGCTGACGTTTCAATTGAATAGTTTCTAAAGCCAACCAGATAAACAGTGTGGGCGAATGACCTGGCATGATGTGAATGTGTTATTGCAATTGCTTTTTCAATATTTACGCAGTATCGGCTTGCTCAAACGATATGACAGTGAGTTAAAATAGCATTTGAACTGATAGGATTACAAGTGCACTTTATGTGCTGTAGACATTTTTATTAGGATTAAATTGAATTTATCTACACACTTCATATCTCTTAATTACAGTAACACAATAAGTTCGTCATTATCGAATTAATTTTTTATATATTAATTTTGTAGAGTTGAGTATTTTTTTGTCAGTGTTAATGAAATTTGGTTAAATTATACATAATAATACATATGAGACTCAATTCACACTTAATTAGTTTTTCTGGAAACAGACATAACAATGTAGCGATATTTTAATAACAATATACAATATCAACAATATTGCTAAGTAATTCCATCCGTGCTAATGGTCGAATTGCATTAATAAGAAAAACAACATTTTCATTGTGCTAATGGATTTGCACATTCAAGATTGGGAAATGTTTATCTGAGACGAGTTAACTTGTTTGCAATATAGCTGAATGTATTCAAATTTATAGATTAGTAATATTAAACTTATAGTAACATGGTTCTAGGAAAGATGAGGTGCTTGTAATGGTGACAGGAAGGTGCTGACGTTTCAATTGAATAGTTTCTAAAGCCAACCAGATAAACAGTGTGGGCGAATGACCTGGCATGATGTGAATGTGTTATTGCAATTGCTTTTTCAATATTTACGCAGTATCGGCTTGCTCAAACGATATGACAGTGAGTTAAAATAGCATTTGAACTGATAGGATTACAAGTGCACTTTATGTGCTGTAGACATTTTTATTAGGAATAAATTGAATTTATCTACACACTTTGGTCTTTGACGAAAAAAGGCACAAATGTAATTTAAGCCATACACAATAGGAAAAGATTTCAGACTTTCTGTACTCATTTCGAAATAAAACTAAGTAAAAGAAGTGGATATCTAATTTCAGTACAGTTAACTGCATTAGCTATTGTCGTACAATATTGACCCTATAAATAACGAAACCATGTCTGAATTTTATTAAATCAAGAAACTGCATGTACCACAAGACCTCTCCTATTAAAAAAGTAATCCGAATTCGCTTACAGACCATCGATATGTAATTTCCTGTCCATTTGGAGAATGTCGCCTTTGATTGGAAGTAGTGAGGCTAAACATCCTGCATGCAGCATGCAATATTATATCTCTATAACAAATTCTCATAATGCGAACATTTTTTACAGCGCAGCGCCGCTTCTTCATGCAAGCCCTCAGACAGTTTTATTGTCTACAGTATGCTTTGGATATATAATATTTTAAATGCAGTTAATCAATCGAACGAACACAGTCTTGATTTGAATTTTTCTCTGTAAACCTCGAAAATGATACTTGCTTAGTGAATGAAGCTGCACTCATCATCGAGTGAGTTTTCGTCCAATGAAGATTTTTAGTGAAATAGTGGTGAAGAGTAGAATAAAGGGTGTTAAACTATAGATTTGAGAAGAGAGAAGGGAAGCTAGAGCACACATTAACCAATATAAATATGTTGTCAGGGGTACAACTGTGCGAACTGTAGGGGTTCAAAACCCTAAAATAATTTACAGCGTTATATTGTATCGTTCAAATATACGAAAGCCATAAACATGTAATTCAAAACAGAATTATGCCTGTAGCCTAATTAACACAAGCGATCACCCATTTATATAAGTTGGCGTTTTGATCTCATTAGCTTTATCTGCCAGTTGTACCCCTGATAATATCGTGCATCTTTCAAATTATTATGTTGATATCAAAGGGCAATCGTCCAATGATAATTCAAGATATTCAAAATGAAACACATAAATATATAACATATCTTGCATGGGATATAATTCTGATATTTTACCTACGTAAACTGTCTTCACTTAATGTATTATCTTATCAAGCAACAGAAACCCTACAAACGCGTTTGGCCGACAGCATATGCCTATATATCAATTTTGCATGTATAGTTTTACTTTCAGGGAGGGGCACTTCTGAATGTTATTCATTTCGAATGCAAATGTAAAAATTCAAAATTTCTCTTAAGCAGCTGACCCTCAATAAACAGGATTCATAATCAATGCTTACCTCTCCGTTTAAAAAGCAGTATATTAATGAAATGAAAAAGCCTTCAAATGATATCAAAAAATGTGAGATGAAGGCCCAGGCACCAAAGCTTACTAGATCTTCTGTATCGGGGTCGATCATGACCACAAAATTTGTTATTCCTAATAATGGTAGGAGTACTATGGCTGCTTTTACCGCTTTCCTGAAAAAATACAGAAACAACCTTGGGTAGTATCATAAAAGTGAAGAGTATCTCAATTTAAAAAAAAAAATGTTCTTTCAAAGAGCCCACAAACCTCTTTATGACAAAGATATTGTTAAAAGACCAATTTGGGGTATTCTACAGGAATGGCAGAATCTGTCATTAGATATCTTACGCTCAATTTATCAAGGGATCTCATCTCTTCCTCAAATACGCTTAGGAATATATCGGTGTCGATTTGACAATCCCAATGACAGAGTGATATTGGGTGTTCGAAATAGTAGAGGAACATTATCTATCTCTACCTGCATTCGCCACAATACCTATGAAGCATGACTTTAGGGACAACCTTGTCGACAACCTTGTCGTTTCCTTATCAGCATCGATAGTTGCTGCTAGACCGTATAAAATAACGGACAGAAGAATATCAAGATAAAGAAGTCACCTCTATCCCCAGAATGAATGATTTGAACAACGCGTCTGAGTGGTATTACATTTGACATTAAATTGTCTTTACATTGAAATAGTTAGCCAAATAGTACCCTTAGCAGTTGAATGTGACAGTAACAGTCTGAGGTTATGGTGACCATATCATTCACATAAATCTCTCGGGATAACGCCTAGATTAAAGTGAAATTTTACATGACACTTAGAAAATGTATTAATCGTACATTAATGACTATACCTAGGATGTTGCCATGCTAAATTACTAAATTGTTATAACTTTAGATTACCTTGCTATTGAGCATGGTTGTTTATATTTTGAGTTCAAGTTGGAAATCTGTAGTGGACTTGCGCCATACAAATTTAAAAAGCAATGGCGAAGGTCGTTAGCGATTTAAGTTTACAAAGCTAATAATATTGTGGGCTTTATTTATGAAATATTTCATTTGCGTTAGAATTAAAACCTTTTTAATATATGGACTTGTATAGCTTCGTTTATGTATTGTCCACTTCCAATAAATAGTTAACATTTTCAATATTGATATGACATTATGCATATTGGCCAGTCTGTTAGTTATCAATATGACATTAATGACCCTCCATTAAGTATGTCAATGACATGGAAGATCATGAAGGGTCAAAATCAATGTCTACTGTCGTACAGACCGAATAGTATTCATGAACTTTTAACACATGACTTGCCGATAAGCACCGAGTTTTAATATAAAATGTATGTTTGTATTTATGCTTTACATATTTCTGTAGAAGATTTAAGTTAGCATCGGACTCCAAGTATTTTCAAGATATAGAGCCTAATTCGCGACCTGAATTTACTTACCTCACTCGGTTAGCTTCATTAGTATGGCTTTCTCTAAGTTTTAAAATTAATACACGTATAATATTTAATAAAAATAACATATTCACCTGAAAATACAACAATAGGAATTAATATTAATCTATAAATGATAATGATTCCTTTCAGTGCTTCAAACAATTAAGAATATTTTGCTAGGAAAATATGTTGGTGGAAAGAGCACTGCTTAAATGCGAAATAAATAGATAAATGAAGAAAAGCAACATAGCTCTTTTTTCCTAAATGAATGTATAAGTGCTATATCATCGGCCTTGTGGGTTCCAGACATCGAACTGACTTATATATTTCTCAAAACGAGGTATTGTACATGATGGGATCATTGTGGCTTATTGCATATAAACCATATAAAGTGGATATAAGCCAGAGCTACTATATGAATACATGTATATCAGTTGATACCAGACTGGAATTAAGTGAAATTCGCTCGAATTGGTTGTTTTTATATCCAGGCCAATTACTATCGAATCTTGGCCTGTTACAACGGTCATGTTCTTAAGGCATGTATTTTAAAACGTCTCATTCAGAACTCCTTTGTAGTAACACGTGGAAAAGGTCAGTTCACAGAATCAACCCCGTCAGAAAATTATGAAAGACGAAACTATTGTTAATAGTAGTTATGTCAGCTTAGGGGATCGACATCCAGATGCTACTATAGTTGAGCTAATCAGGGAAAAAAACTGTCTGCAAATATAATATTTGTCGCCACGAACAAACCTAGCAGCTATGTTTAAGATGTTTAAGAAAACTGATCATATCAACAGCCTTCGAAAGATCAAGGATGTAATTATCTCATTTATCAAAAGATCATCTAAAATCCAATAGAATCGATGGTTTCTGGATGATGAGATCATGAACAGTGAGAAAGTCGGGATATAATTAATCTTCATTGTCAAAAATTTCTTATGAATATAAAAAGTACTCTTAATATTGCTTTCGTATCGTATTAAAAGCAGTGATTGCCATCGTAATTCAGCTCCTTGTCGAGTCCAACAAAACAAATAATTAAGAATCTAGTTTTCATATTTATAAACTAAATCATGTTTCATCAAAATCCATCAAGAAACCAGCCATGTATCATGTCCACGACAATTGCGAACAGACAATACGCCTACCTTCATTTTAGGAGGCATACAATAATCAAAAACTTACCAGGATAACTGCTACACGTGGCGCTTCTATAATCCAAATTATTGGCATATTGTAGTAGGCGTACCAACATCTACAACACAAAAGAATGAATATTATACTATTTAATGATGAAAAACATGGTTTTTCCATAAGACTTAAATTACGAAGCTTGTAGATTGTAGACGATACATAAAGTAGGTGAACTCGTCAAGGTATCTGATTAAGTGCTTTGTATTCATATCCGTAGATTTTAGGTTTCTGATTTTGAATAAACAGTTGCAATACTGAAGAAGTACTGATATCAATTGTATTATTTACAGTACATGAATGTATCATTGAGTATAGAGGTTGTAAATACAACGGATGTAGCAATTTCACTAATTGTTTATGTCATGGGTAAAAACTAGCGATACAATTGATATAAATTGTATTTTATCATCTGAATTGTTATGTAGTTTATCTCAATCTGTTATACATGTGAAATTTACCAAAGTACTTTTCAAATTAGATTATTTTACGTTATACAAGCAAATCCTTAATCTTCAGAAGATTAGAGTGGGAAGATTAATATGTAAAAAGTATTTTATAATCAAATCTAGCATAATCCAAAACCTGATATATTTCTATGATATGTTTATTCTTTAGAAAAAGAACAAAAATTTCATTACAATAAAGAATAAGTTGCGTTTCAGAACTACTAAGTATAGGTTAATGGCCGAGTGACGTTCAATAACTTAAAGAATGTCCGTAGCTAGGACCGTAAGATGAGGTAATTCTCAAAAACCACTAAAGCCAGTTTGATAAGGATTGCTTTTAGCATATATTATGACGAGCTATAACAACATAGAGTCCCTTGACGCTTAATATTAGAAGCCTTTGAATAACATCAGTAACCAGTAACCTGACCACAAGGACAGTCTAGTGCAATCTTTTACATAGAAATAATAGAAAAAATAATAATATGGGCTACAGGGGGTATTTTTCCACCATCACTTATAATTCATATTTTATTTTTAGAAGACGGTACCGATACTTATTAAATGGCGGAGGCGGAGGGAGTATAGAAAGAAAAAGATAGGATGATACTCCCGATTCAAAGTAACAGACGAAGAAAATCTTTAAACAGCAGATTTGAATCATTACATATTAGTTATTTCAAAAAGAAATGTGAAATCAGTGACATGGAGTCTTTATTTATCTTTTCAACTTTCTTATTGCACTTCGTAATTACCTACAATTATTCTATAAATATACCGTAAATACCTATGTTGAATCTTATAATATGCAATTGGGAGACAGATAATTGCTTCCATAAAGTAAAATAAGATTAAATTGAATAATTGGGCAATCATTTTAAACAAATCCGGTCGGAGTGCCCTGCTTTGTAAGATTTCAATGAACGTCTCGTCTCGATCATGGGAATGGAAAGGAACATTTTGTCTTTGAATACCATAGAGCTTCGATTCCCAACCTGTGGTATCATACTCGCTTAATCACCTCAGAGGAGCTTATTAATTCAAATGCCATGTTGTTTGTGACAGGTAAGTTCAAAAAAAGAAATCAAACGCATTGAGGTTTATTGCGAAAGGAATTCTTTAAAACCTAGACAACGAATTCGCCCGAGGACCAAGTTGATCAGGTTTACATATTTTTAATCAAGTTTTAGGATCTCCTTACCCTACTGTATATACACAAATTACGTCTTCTGGGCATAGACGTTAGGGTATCTCCAATTATGATGTTCTACAGTGATTGATCGCATAATGTTTCAATCATTTTAATGGAGCAAAACTTTTGAAATGACATGTACCAAGTTCTCTTCTCCAAGGACACGTTGGTAATTATTATTTGAATCCGATATGGAATGATTAATGAGGGTCACTAATAATTAATGGAAAGGTCTCATTGTAAAGAATACACCTCATACAGCTCATTAACATATAAAGAAATATCAATACCACAGGGCAACAAGGAACAATCAGCACGCTACACAAGAGGGACTCTTATAATCAAAGCTTATGGCAACTATTGTTCTGGGTTCCCTGTTTACAACAACCTCGAGTCTCTGTGGAACTGAACTCGATTAACCCGCCAACACCAATGTAATATACAAACATTTTCTGGTCACGTCCTAGTCAAATAATTGGACAAGAAAACAAACAAAATTCTGGACATCGTGTCCTTTGAGGATTGTATCAAAATGTTTCAATACAAATTATACATCTCCGAAAGTAGCAATTGTAGTCATACGAATATTTAGCCAACAAAATTTATTATATTAAGCAGTCAAATCTAATAGATGAATTTTCACAGGTCCAAAGTACTAATGATACATTCAAATCCAGCCACCCACAATTTATTTCATGAGTAAAAACGCAGAGTGTTCGCTTTGAAATGAATTTGATACCAGTGCGTGGACGTTGGAAAGTCATTGTTTTATCTCTCATATATATCTCTGTAGAGTACAAGTTTATCTGGATTGATAGATCATGCTTCCTTGACGACCAGAAATCATAATATTACCGTATACATAATAAACAAATCGCCGTTTCTCATATGCTCGATCTTACATTTTTATGACAAAATCACAGACATGACGTATTGTATAAATAAACGATAACAGACCGTTTCAAACCTGAAAATCTGATAGATCGTTGCGAAGTAAGTAAGAACAGGTTTACCACCTTAACCCTTGGCCAATATCAAGGGATAGATTTGTTCAAAATTTTGTAAGGAACGAACAAGAATGGTTTGTCGAGTCCATGCACGCCTGAGTTCAAAGGGGTGGGGGGTCCCTTTGCCAATATATAAAAATTGATACTGTTTTTCACAATTAACTTGTAGGGATCAATTCTACAAGTGAATCCAAGCCAAAAGGTCAATCATATAGTGTTTTTGCTCGTATACGACCATGACAGATATAAATCCATCTTAAAACATGAAAGCCTCAAGACGCAAAGATTCTATTGGGAATTCGATTAGTTAGTAGCTCAAATGCTAGCACTTATGGGTAATACATTTTATGAAATAATACAATTTTCTAAGGGGAATTATTATTCTAACATTTAATCTTCAAAACTTTTCTCCAAGAAATAATAGAATCATACAAAAAGGCTAAACTTTAAACCGCAATTGTACAAGCTCATGTTGGTACAAGCCATGTGATTGGAGTTACTACCGAATGAACCAGCTATAATTGTCGTATTTCCTTCCTGTGGTTGGTCCACGCTAGGAATAATCGGTCGAAACCCCTATATTGGAACATATTGCACAGAAAATGTTGCTTTTAGCGATGAACTTCTAGCTACATATTCCACATTTGAATGATACATAATGTCCTTTTCATGTGACACCGACACATCACTTAAATCCCTAAAGCTAAAAATAGTTGTAAGTAAGTAAGTTGTAACTCGAAATAATTCTACAGAAGGCGGTGTTATAATTTGATCTTAACTTCCTTTGGTCGTAACGTAATACAATCCTTCAGTCTTAGCAATATAAATTGCGTGAATTAACGTTTCCCTTAAATGGTGGAGAGTCATCCGGTTTTTGACACCGAGGTAAAAGCAAAAACTAGTTATTATCTAATAAAGACGAAAATAAGCCATTTGTACCAATGTCAATCAAGACCATAGGCAAGATTGATTAACATTTAAAGAGACTATGTATAAGATCACAAATAATGCCAGTATATTTATATTATAGATAGCTTTATTATAGCTTTGTCGTCAATTCAATACAGCTATTGCAACCACAATTGCATATTGTTTCAATCTGATTTTACTCTTTTAAGCTTGGTGTTACTACAGTTTATTAGTATTTAAATAAATCTGAAACACATGCTTTGAAATGTGTGTAATAGCAGACATGTACCAGTACACACTAAGAGATCTCTCGGTTCATCTTCCAAACAGATATGATCCTAATTAAAGATTAAAATTAAAGATCTAAACAGGCAATCCAAAATATTGTTGGTGTTTTATTCTAAAAAGCGAAGACGTAATGCAAAAATTGATTGCTAGGCAATTTAGTATGTCAATTCGGTATCGTCTTTTCCGAGTCCACGTAGCTATGGTTAATTAGGTATATTTATCATGCCATACGATGACTTTAATATAGTTCTTACTTCACAATATACTAATACGATTAAATGGACTTTTGTAGGCAAGCAATTACTCTAATGAAAATGTGTGTCCTCAAGACAAAATTTGACATTGTCCTATAGTGAATGTATATTTCCATCCCATGCGACTGACTTCTAAATATATACTACGCATGTATTTCCATTCTGCTCTCTAAACCGAGATTAGCAAACTTGTCCATTGTGTTCACAATCAACTACCAGTAACTTTCAGTAATGCGGAATTTAATACAAGCTGAATTTGTCATTGACGGATGCGAAAGACTGCGTAACAACTAAAGTGGTTTCTCTCCGAACTTGATAATGTGCAATTTAATTATAATAGAAGAACGACAAAAAGGCAACGAGCTAAAACATGGAATGATTGCCCTTCAGGGAACCAAAATCTAAGAGACGTTGTTCATTTAAAACATTCTTTTAACACATTACAGTCTGTGAGCGACTTCACTAATAGTCCATTCGAGAACAATATTTCAACCAAATCGTCGTTGAATCTTCATTTAGTCTAACATTATCATCCGCTTTATACTTCCCATTACAACATATTTTACATTAGAATAATTTAATCTGGATAACACTATTAATACTATTAACTTTTGAAGGGTTTTATATTTCCATTTATTGTAAATACCATTTAAAAAGGCGTAGAAACGCACGACGTAAAACATCAATTTATTTTATGTATTTTTGTTGCGTTCGAATACATTGCCCATTTGGCAAAATGCTCGACAGCTTCCGAAAAAAGCCCAATAACTACCTCGACAGAGAATGGAACAAATATTTACGTTTTTTTACTTCAATTCGTTGTTTCACATAATAATTCGTCACATTATTTTAAAATGACGAAAACATTTTTTTCAAGCTGACTTATGTATGTTATTCGAGCTTTTAGTTGTTTTGTTTGGTATCGTGTTATTCTCTTATACCTAACGACAAGCCAATCATTCTAAAACTCATCAAAACCAAGTAATTAAGACAAAATACAGGTGAAAAAAACTACCATTAACAACGATGTATCACAGTGGTGTGTTGCAGAACACTCGTGTTACTTTCTCGTAGATTGTTTGCCCATTGTCATAGACGAATCAGATATTATGTATGTGTTTGGAACATTTGTTTTTCAGTAAACTTGTCTTGTTTGATATGCATCTGATATTTGCTAGGTGTCGTGACATAATGGTATGTTCGGTCGGTAAATGACCAGAAATATATGATACACTTAAATTTAATGTGTTTGTATTTATTACATCGATCAAGATTGTTTGTGTTACACTTAAATTTTGACAAACAATACATTACACTTGTCACAAGTATTGAACGGTGATAAACCATACATAGATCCTAATTCTAAAATAGAAGCTTCCATGCATACAAAACTTTCTTAGATAATTACTTAGTATGGTGGATGTTTTTGGTTTTGTCTTTATACTAATGACGCTTGTCCACAGATGAATATGTACTCTTATTGGCCAAGTTTGAGACTATATTTTTTTAACATTCTAAGAGGTAGTATTCTTTTAAATGATATTACCGAGGTTACATCAGGTATATCTTTTATTTAATGTATCTCTCCTTAAACATTTTTTATTTTTGTAAATTTGGTATTTTGCCTTACAAATAATTGTGTATAATTTGCGCAATATATTCCTTTAATGCAGTCAGATTCCAACCATTACTAAAATAACGAGAAAAATTGGTCTACCGGATTCGCGTAAAAATTATGAAAAAACTTAAATTACACACAATTGATAACAGAAAATAGTTATTGGCACCGGAACTATCCACATAGGGCTTCCATTTTATATACAATACAATATAATAATGATAACCTTATTGTACCGTTAAAACTTTAGATTACACATTTCTAGAATGATGTATCGTTGAAGTTTACAGAATCGTTACTCATAATCATTAATCATAAACTAAAACCTTTAGAAGCAAAGCTTTGTGTTGTTTGCCTACGTTGTATTAGTTGTAACTGAATACCATCAGAAATAAAGAAAGCAAGTACTAACGATCCGAACCGCAAAACGAAACTCGAAATCCAAATAGACATTTTGACGAAACACGGGTAACAGCTTATGAACTTTTCAAATGAGGAATTATATCAATCATAGTACATGAGTAAGTATATCATGAAAAGTGGTATCAGGTGTCTAGAAGAGTAAGTATACCCTGCTTGGCGCCACACCCGTCCTAGCGGTTAAACATACACTAAACAATCTACAAAACGTTGTTTTATTGTTACATATGAATTTGTTCTATTTGGTTTGTAGTGTTAACGATTGTTTCCGGCATCTTTCAAAAATAACCGAAAACAATGCTGCGGACTTTAAAATGGACTTTTATGTTGTTGGTGGGAGATAAGTATATCAGACACGGTGAAAGTGACAGCAGAAGTCCCAAGATTAACTTCAGGCTATTGTCCAGAGTGTTATGACCGTATTTGGCTGTGACATATTCAATATTGTTTGTTTAGCTCTTAAAGTATGACACGAACTAAGTTATTACATTGTACTAATAATCTATTTCCTAGACGCAATTAATCCGCGATCTTACCACAAATCAAGTCTGGAGGGCATGGGTTCTTTAACACTTTGTGAAGTGTCATTTCATAAAAAAAGGACGTGACTGAGTCAACTAAGATAGATGAATAGATAGATAGATGAGATATATTAAAACTGAGACGAAACAGGATAATAATGAGTTCTGACCATCGGCCCCATTTATCAACATCAAATTTCATCTAATCTGTAAATCATGTAATGATCTGATATCGACTATGTGCCAGAAAGAAAAATAAGGTCACCATTATAATCAGAACAATGATAGTCATTTTCTAGTTTCTACCGTCATATTAACTAGATCAGCACACCATTGATTTCTCATAATCTACAATATCATATGTCATAACCTTACCTTTTATATCTCACCGCTAAATTAGTTTATATGAACAGAACCACGTAATTTGACCAAAGGTGTCTTATTTCTGTCTGAGGACCTATTTCTTGCCATTGTCGTATATAGAACTCCAATTAAATTTGAACAATTACACTAAATTGGTAATGCAAAATATTAGAAAGTAGTTTTTCATACATCGTACTGAAATGATAGCAGTGGGAAGAAAATGGGTGACTTCCCGATGGGGTTTTAGTTTGATTTCATATTTAACCGTTTATTCCTCCTTTATATGAAAAAAGAATGACCAGTAAATTTCAAACCAACCCCTTTCCTCGTCTACCCCTTACTTTCGAGAAGGAGCCGCGGTGGCTCGGTGAGTTAGGCGCTTGCTCGCTAACCTGGAGGTCCAGGGTTCAATCCCGGCATAGGTCGAGATAATGCCTTCGGATTTTCCAACCCTGTCAGTGATGCAGGTCGGAGGGGCTGACATGGAAAAGCGTCTAGTCGTTCGGATGGGACAATAAACCGAGGCCCCGTGTGCTATTGGCTGTGCACGTTAAAGATCCCTCGACAGTTGGAAATCGAAAATAAGAGCAGGCTTATGCCGCTGTCCTGGCAAAATTACCCTCATTGCACACTGCATGGCGTTTGCCCGTCCTCAATTAGCCCATATAGGTTCAGAAAAGTAGGACGTAAAACTCCATTCATTTCATTTCATTTCTTACTTTCGAGAAATACGTATACAGTGTTTATGCTACACAAGATGCATTGCTCATAAACAGTATAAAATCACTATTACTTTTTGAATAGTTAACTAGAGCGTTTCAGTTAATGTTCTATTGCCCATTAACTTGTCTTAACGAGGACCTACAAGCAAGAGGAAGGAAGAGTTTCAATTTAGTTTAAGTTGTATTTTGTGCTATAGTCAACTATTGGTGATTGACTTTCTCGCACTTACTAAAATAATCGGAGCTTAGAAATTGTTATTGGCTCTGAAACTACCTTCGAAGAGAAGATGTGAATTTGAAGATGTTACGTCTGATTCTTGTGCTCACAACTCGACAATTCAATGTCAGTTTTATAGTTCTACATACAGAATATTATATTATATCATACAATATTGGTTAACATCTTGGTGAAATAATGTTACTAATGAAGTGGACATTTCAAAGGAAAAGTCTGAAATTAATTTGATGACCGATTTCTGATTTTCACGTCTAGACGACCTCGTCTTTTGTGTTTAAGAACTTGAATAATATTACAGATGAAAAAATCTTACAAATATAAGGCAACTAATGAAATGGACAAGTGAAGAGCCTGATATTAAGTTTGATGATTAGGTCCACTATATCAGGTAACACAGTCTGTAATCAGTTCAAATATAGGCCTACATGGGAACATTTCGTTGATTAAGCTTATAAGTATAATTTAACTAATGAAATGGGCGTTTCTAAGAACAAAGTTTGATATTGATATTTGGTTGAACAACTGGTTTCATATTATTTTGTAACTGTTCACGTTGGCGTATTACAATATCGCCTCGTCATGGTAATGTACAGTTCATTATGTGTGGCTAATTTTCAAATCCATAAATTGAGACCTTACCAAGTAACAGAACTGTGTAAACATCCATTCAAAGCATCAAACATCGTACTCATTGCCCAGTATTTAAGGAAAGATTATTATTATCTTCTCTCTGTAAACACACTGCTTGTTAACTACATGTCTTAACCATCATTCAGCTATTCAACAAATCAATTTTTCAAAATTTAAATTGTCAGGAATATTGAAAAAAGGAACTAAATCTTCGCAGAAATGTTGAATGATAACTTTTAGATTCTGATACTCGAAATGATATGCGAAGATGTTACATAGAAACATGATTTTTTGAACAAAGTTTACCGTTGACAGTTTTTGATCTCTCAAAAGTTGTAGTCATGTGTAACGGTGTTGTACAACCTATTGAACAAAATGTTTAATCGCACGAAGCAATTCCTTTGAAGAAGTACAACATTGATTCTTTAATGAATTTCACGAAGCGTACGTGTATTTACTAAAGACCTAATCAGTAGTGATAAATCAACAGGGAGTTAACACGTTTTTCAATTAATACTTTCCTTATAGCTTTACGTGCCTTATCATGTATCTCTTTAATATTTTTTAGCATGACCTCGATATTTTGATAAAATTAACGAGGTTGGCAACACATAATCAACCGACTGCTCTATATTGAACTGTAGAAAATGTACTGATGCCGTGCGTGGTATGGTGTTAGCACGTTACTACACCTTCCTCGTAACAAATTTGAGTTATTAATCTGTAGCGAATTAATACTGTTTGGAAGGGAATAGTACGCTCCTCCGATACACAACGTTCTATCTGCAACTGGGTAAAATGTCCATCTTAGTATTCTTGCCAACAATTATTCAAAACCGCCTTTCTGATCATTAGTATATTTACGTAAAATTGTCCAGTAATGTTCAAGTCAACTAAGACAGTTATTATAATTTACTATCACCAGACTGTGGGCAGAGGAAGTGATAATGAAAGAGTACTATATTGAGAATATAAAGCGTCGACTTGTTAATCGTAAATAAGAGAAAGGTAATTAACCCATTGAGAGTTAGGCCACGTAACTAACATAAATAGTCTACAGAGGAGATTTCTAAGAGGACTTATTCAATTTGTCATTGACTACCGGAAGTAGATCACTATCGCTTCCATTTCCGAACTGTTTTATATATTACTTTTTACTATTGATACTTTGATGGCTAGAAGCTTCTTTTCAACAATTCAATGGAAATCATCAAAACTTATAAATGATTATGTTATAGCATTGGTTAGTTAAGGTTTGGTTCCAATGTGCGCAGATTTTGACTGTCATATTTAAATACAAATGTTGCAGTACATTTATAATCAAGTTAAAAATACATTGTACGAGTTCATACATCGTCCTGTTGATGACTCAATAATTGTAATCAAATACTGTCACTGTTAAATATTATATTGGCCTTAAAATTTGAAATTATCTGTATAATATACAAGTAAGAGGATTTCTGAAAATAAATCAGAAATATGAACCATGTGGCGTGTGCTATCCTGACATTCATATCCTAATACCTGACATTCATATCCTAATACCTGACATTCATATCAGCTTTCAAATTCCCAACTCACCGAGCCATTCGTTTTCCGAAATCTTCGGTTGAACGCATTTTGATTTTGTACAGATTAGCCTATTTAAATTTTTAAACTGAGTTCTAATTTCAACACAAGTTTCAATAGAAGTTATCGGGAAATTCATTCCCTCCAGGAATTCGCGAACTACAGAAATGTACTTTTTGAAATCTGATATCATTCATATTATTTAATTGGCTTGAGAGAAATGTCTCAAAACCAATTTCATTCACACTATTCGTCCTATATATATATCTTGAAAAGAACTCGCTAAAAGTTTTCTAACATAGATGGGGAAATATGGCATACAACTTAAAACAAAAACCAGCATAGTTACTTATGGAACACTAACATTAACATCACAGACCAATATCTAAAAAAAAAACCACAAGGATGAAATGAAACATTTACTTGCGAATTATTTCGACTCAAGATTGCAGTAACGAAAGAAGAACATCCGTCGGTGTGACAAAAAACTGCAGTGTCATAACGAGAAGAACATACGCCCATACACTAACAGACAAATCATTCTGACTCAAAATTGCAGTTCCATAACCATAAGAAGAACACACACAACAGGTGACAAAAAACTGCAGTACCATAACGAGAAGAACATGCGCCTGTACACTTGACAAATCATTCTGACTCAAAGATGCAGAACTATAAGAAGAACATATCCTTGACAAATCATTGCGACTCAAAATTGCAGTAAGTGAATGAGTCTCTCCATAAATAAAATATTATTGATATGTAAAGATAATGGGAATTGATCTTTGATCCAGAAGGTCATATAAATGATTCAGGATCAAATCAAGCATGGACCATATTTTCCATGTGGATTAATTCTCATAATAAAGCCGTCAGTAGACTCTGGTAACTTATAGCCGCTATGCAACATGAAGGTGAGAATCACAACATCATTAACAAGATACTATTAGAGCTCTAGATAATAAGACCTTGAGGAGAAATAAATAATTTATCTTATTGGTCGGTGTCTTGATATGTGATTCACGTTAACGGGAAAATTTCGAGGTCACTGTTGAAGAATGATAAAAAAAACTCTCAATAGGGGTTATTGCCTTATTCAAATACGATATTTTGGTCAGATTTCCTCCACTTTTATCAAGAAAGTAAACAAATAACAAGAATTGAATAGTGGCACTGGAGTTATATAAACTACAATTATTGTAACGTCTGGTTGAAAACTTGTGCGAAATTCACCACAAAGTTTACAGCAAGTGAACCACCTGCGTCAAAACAACGTTTATTGTAATATTTGTATATATACATTGCCGTCTTCTTTGGAGACGTTGATTATGTTATAAAAAATGTTTGTTAAATTATAAGCTTTTTCAAATACATGTAGTACGATTTTCATAATTACACCACCATTACATTCAATTATAGCTCTAATGTCAGACTTTAACTATACGTATTTCAAGATGTACAAAGTGAATCGGCACATACTCCCACTTTCAAGCTGTATGTCACTAATAGATAGCATAATAGAAAGATGTTTTGAAAAGTGTTTCATGTATAATACATAAAAGTAACGTAGTTCTAATGATCTGAATTCCAGTGTCGTTATGAAAATAAAGGTAATATAATCTTAATAACCTATAATATATAATAAGACAGCTTCGAGATTAAAAACACAACTCTGCACTTGGAAATTGATGATTAACGATGTATTGTGACCATCTAGGAAGTTGTTAGCTGTCAAACGGCATTACCGACCAAAGACAGTCTGTATAAGCTTAAAATGTTGATTCAGATGATGGATTGACAAGGGGTTATTCAAATATATACGGATCGTCTAAAGATGCGAGTCATTTTACCACGAGTTGGATGTAAATGAACGAGTTAAATTGCTATAATCGTGTTAGTGATAGTAACATTACTGAGTTTGGCATGAGGTGGGCAAATACTGAAATACGGTCTCAAAATCAAGAATCGAGAAATTGTTTTGCACAACCTGGAGCACTGGACAATAGACTTTCACGTTATAGTTATATAAGTTATATATTAGTTGATTTCAGTTTTTAATTTGTATATTCGATTGCTTTCATACCAGTATTTGCCTGGCAGTGTGAAATATTAATACATTTCTAATATTACTGCTTGTGGTATTATGTCCTTTATTAAGACAGATGTTTAGATGTATCAAGTGCAATTTTCTCTGATTTAATTGGTTGTACCAAGAAAATACCCAGCAGTGTGAAAAAGATATACATATACGCAAGGTGGTCGTAAAACAACATATCGATTTCAATATAAAAGTATCACCAGTGACAGAAGGAAGTTGGCAGTAGTACAAATAGCTAGAAATGACAGACGAAGTGTAATGGAGTAAAACAGATTTGAAAGTCTTAATGATTGAGATAGATCATTCGTGAAGAATGAAAATTGGAAATTCTATAGAATTTGCTAGACTAGACCACAGATTCAACCGAAGAACATTCTAGATGGTCAAATTTAAATGAAAGATTCGTTTTTAATTTAAAGAAGAAATCGAAGGCGTTACGACATCCAGTCAACATAAATTCGTCGCTGTAGTTGAAGGTCATAACAGAACATTTTGAAAAGTACTTCAGAAAATCAGTAAAATGTTATAACTTTCAACTCAATGACCATATGAAATGTGGCACATTGTCTGAAATTTCCTTGATTGTGAAATACGTGTAGCATTCCCACATATATCTGTGTAGACCCATAAAAATTTAACTGAATTTAGTTATTTAGTAGGTGTTATAGAAGATACTATCCTATAGAGGCATTGACCTGGGTCACAAGTAGAGACTATGTATTTCATCATGAAAACTAATTCTATTTAAATAGAATACTTTTTACTGAATAATATCCATGGATATATTACTTCTTGAGAGATTAACATCAACAAAATATATAACTGAAATTCCACTGCAATTGTTTCAAGAGTTGATGGAAGGGGTTATAATCTACCATGAACCAATACATTATTAAAGTTCTTATTTCTTTTATATGCAGTGACCAAACGTTTAGTATAGACGTTAGGGAATTCACCTTGCAGTTCATGAAAGGTATGATTTGGTTGCTATGCTGTCCAATAAATAGCCATTAACTAAAGCCACTGTACATTGGCATCGGAAGACAATCTGTATAAGCTTAAAATGTTGATTCAGATGATGGATTGACAAGGGGTTATTCAAATATATACGGATCGTCTAAAGATGCGAGTCATTTTACCACGAGTTGGATGTAAATGAACGAGTTAAATTGCTATAATCGTGTTAGTGATAGTAACATTACTGAGTTTGGCATGAGGTGGGCAAGTACTGAAATACGGTCTCAAAATCAAGAATCGAGAAATTGTTTTGCACAACCTGGAGCACTGGACAATAGACTTTCACGTTATAGTTATATAAGTTATATATTAGTTGATTTCAGTTTTTAATTTGTATATTCGATTGCTTTCATACCAGTATTTGCCTGGCAGTGTGAAATATTAATACATTTCTAATATTACTGCTTGTGGTATTATGTCCTTTATTAAGACAGATGTTTAGATGTATCAAGTGCAATTTTCTCTGATTTAATTGGTTGTACCAAGAAAATACCCAGCAGTGTGAAAAAGATATACATATACGCAAGGTGGTCGTAAAACAACATATCGATTTCAATATAAAAGTATCACCAGTGACAGAAGGAAGTTGGCAGTAGTACAAATAGCTAGAAATGACAGACGAAGTGTAATGGAGTAAAACAGATTTGAAAGTCTTAATGATTGAGATAGATCATTCGTGAAGAATGAAAATTGGAAATTCTATAGAATTTGCTAGACTAGACCACAGATTCAACCGAAGAACATTCTAGATGGTCAAATTTAAATGAAAGATTCGTTTTTAATTTAAAGAAGAAATCGAAGGCGTTACGACATCCAGTCAACATAAATTCGTCGCTGTAGTTGAAGGTCATAACAGAACATTTTGAAAAGTACTTCAGAAAATCAGTAAAATGTTATAACTTTCAACTCAATGACCATATGAAATGTGGCACATTGTCTGAAATTTCCTTGATTGTGAAATACGTGTAGCATTCCCACATATATCTGTGTAGACCCATAAAAATTTAACTGAATTTAGTTATTTAGTAGGTGTTATAGAAGATACTATCCTATAGAGGCATTGACCTGGGTCACAAGTAGAGACTATGTATTTCATCATGAAAACTAATTCTATTTAAATAGAATACTTTTTACTGAATAATATCCATGGATATATTACTTCTTGAGAGATTAACATCAACAAAATATATAACTGAAATTCCACTGCAATTGTTTCAAGAGTTGATGGAAGGGGTTATAATCTACCATGAACCAATACATTATTAAAGTTCTTATTTCTTTTATATGCAGTGACCAAACGTTTAGTATAGACGTTAGGGAATATGACAGTTATTTTTTAGCTGATGTATTGTAGGTTGGCAAGAAGGGTATGCTCGATAGGGCTGTTAGGTATGACTGTTTGTAGTTTATGTATCCAGAAACTCTCCCTTTGCAATCGTTTGGTTTTGGTTTGATTAATGTAGATATAGATACTTTTTCTATAGGCATAACAGGAAGGTCTTCAGTGGATTGTGTATCTTTGATTTAATGTTCCAGTAGTCTGCATTTGCATACGAAGATAAATTAAATTCATAAACGTTTTATTTGTAAAAGTAAATATACACCATTCAGATAAATAGGTACGTTGAGTGCAACACTACTGACGCATAATGTTATTCGATCCTGCATTTGGATAGGCCTAAACTACATTATAAAGGTAAGATTTCTCTTTTCTTGGTGCTTTGATTCCCCGACCCAGCATTGCCAGAGCTATCTGACGTGTATCTTTTCACCTATGGATAGTATTCATAAAACCAAATTCACCACAGATAACAAATGTGTTTTAGATTGGTTAAGAAAATAATATCCATATGTTATTTTCGCCCTGATGGTTTTCAATACATGTATATATCTTTGATGAATTGTAGTTACGTTGCCTTGCCTGCAACTTCAGATCTGAATCCTGGAGACAGTAACAAACTAATGACAAACCGACATGTACTTCCTCCATAAATTCTTTTTATTAATAATATTAAAACAGCCTCAAGTTGTAATGTACTTATTACATCTTCGACGAAACTTCTATAACATCAAACATATTCTGTGATTGAGTTATGATCATGTTCTTTTTTTGCCACATAAACATCAATTTTGTTGTCATTGTTTTGTTTTCACATATATATTTAATAAACAGTGATTTAAAAAAGTACTTTTACAAATACCTCGAAAACTGAATAAAATTAACTTCGTACATTAACTAAGGAAATTGTAACAGTAAAAATATAAATAAAAAAAAATTGTGAAAAAAATATTCCAGACTAATCATGTTGATTAAATATTAAAGAATTGAGGAAAACTAAATATTACTATAAATATTAAACAATGTTGTCAGATACAAGTCTACACGAAACACAAAAACTAAATTAATATCAATAAATTAAGCAATAATAACGTGTCAGATGCGATCATCAGCATGAAAAATATGTCAGATTGTTAATCCTCTAGAAAACTATTACTATTAAATCTAATTATCCTTTATATAGGAAAGTGATTTTTTATCAAAAGAAATCTAAGAGCCAACTCATTGGAAAAATAGACTTGTTTCTTTCAAGGGTTTCTTATATACAGGAAACCAGCAGGTAAGTTATACAAAAGAAAAGCAAAGATGTCTGGAGACTTTTACTTTTAGTACAGTTCAGTGACCCACTTATAGATCCATTGAAGACATTTTCTGTAGGGAGACATTTTCGAAAAGGTTGGTTGAGAAACAATTCCATGAACAGCTTGAACTGATGCTATTACTTTCTTATGAATGTATTTACGTATCTAATGTTCATAATGGATAGACTGTCGTTTACTTAATCCTGTAATTGTAAGAAAACGATGTTTGACTCCAATTATCATTATTACACAGTTTACTTTGAAAAAAACAGGAACCATTTCCCAAGTAAAGGTTAAATGACCACCAATAGTTATCCAGCTTTCTGTAGAAGATAATATTAATACATGCTACCTCAGAAGTAAAAACTTGTGGAATGTGCACCTCGAAGGTGTTTTATTAGACTAATTGTACAAGATATCATTTTAATTTACGTATAAATATTTAGTGTAAAAAGAACCAGATATATAATTTAATTTAAAGACACTCGGGGAAATGTTTATAATTGTCTGTGAATGCCAACGCAATAAACTTTTCACAATAGCAGATAGAAACCACATTCATTCGTAGGCATTTCATAATATAATTCGATTAGTCATTAAATGCCTCAAACTGTTTAATAAAATATCAAGACTGAATTATTTTCTTTCAGAAATTGTTCTATAAAAGGAAATGTCCTGTGGCAAAGGCAAATAAATATATCTAAATCTCGGTTGTGAAACCCAAAGAAACCCCCAAGATATTCAAGCAACCACACTTGTAGTCGTCAGAAGCTTTAAGGTAAAGTCATTCATAGGTAAGATTTGAACACAGCTTTAACATTATTTTGCAAAATTTAATAGTTGGAACAAGCTAAAAAGGTTATGTTTGAATATGATTGCTCATCGACTCAAAAATATTTTGCCCAAAAAAAAAAGTTTCCCCTCTTAGCAACAAAGTCGAGTAACAAAGATGAAGGTCGATCTAAATGTCAAAAATCGTGTCAACAAAGCTTAAAGTCGATCTTTTACAGAATAATTTCAAAAATAAATTTACATTGCATTGATCATAGATCATGTATGTCTTTAAAACGAAAATCAGGATTCTAAGAACATACTTTACCAGGAAGGTGCTAAATGATTATACTATGGCGTACAGGGAGAAATTAGGTTTCAATGACTGGATTAATGGTTTGTTAAGCACAAGAACTCGTGACCGATTTGTAGCGCCCTTTTCATTTCATGTGTTTGAACTTCGCTTTGAACAAACTATCATGTCCAAAGCATAAATCTTGTCCAAAGCATAAAAAAACATCTAGTCTTTTCGATTGAACAATGTTATTAACGATGTAGAACAGCATTCTAAATTAAAAATATAACAATAAAAAGCACCATCAAATGAAATTTATCGCCCTGACTTCCAAAAAGTCATTGAAAATTGAGCCATTTGGAGAAGAAAATGTTCTTGAAAATCCGATAAAACCTTATACCGTTGACTTGTAAAACAAAATAACGAGTTCCACTATGATGTTTTTAGTGATAATTCTAATACAACAAGACATCAGTATCAATGCAATTGACATGAAAGTCCAGACAGTGAAAGATTCACCACGTTTTAAATCGTCCAAGAGAAGGAAGAAGTGTCTCACTGATTTTGACCAAAATATGAAATAGAGTAAATCTGACGAGTTGTAAATCTCACCAGCTCGGAACTTAATGTCTGCTTGAAATGATGTCCTTCGAGTGTTATGAAATTAACAAGGTATCAAAGTTCTTCTCATATCTTGATATTTCAAATGGAAAAAATCGGTATAAAAATATTCAAGAAACAATATTCTGATATCACTATAAGTCTCTTAATTCTGGCATGATAAACACCCAAATAAGACATATAAATTGTACATGTTATATATCACTAAGATATTCAACGTATTTTTAAAATGCAATAGCATTATGTACCTTCTAGAACACGCCATTTTCACACGCACATAATAAGCATGTCTCCTATTTGTAGGCGACAACTTGAAATTGATAAGAACTGCGGTTTCCGTTCTGGATACAGATGAAATCAATTTTTTAAAATGGTATTGATAAAATGATCAATAATAGTCCGCGAAAACTTAGGTTTAAACAAACTCCAGAGGCTAAATGCATCAAATTATAAGTCACTTGCGATAAACACTGGATATTTTTGTATGATCTGACTAAATGCATTTTCTACCAGAAGCTGGCAATTGTCAGTTCGGTAGTTCTATTGACTTGACTTGATTATCAAAAGTTACATATTTCAGACTAGTGCAGCATACGATAAAAACTGCGTTGAAAAGTATTCAAATCAATACAATGATAATTATCTCAATAATATGAATTGTTCGTTCTGTTTTTCAATCACACCTCGATCAGAACAAAAATCTTCCGATACTGTAACTTTCTAACCTTTAACATAATTATTTTGGTAGGGACGTGGTGCAAAAAGAAATGGAAAGATTTTGTACAGAAGCTAATAATGATTTTAACATCAGAATCATTAACGTTAATATGAACCTTGTTCATAGGTTTCCTTGAAAAACACAGTTCGAGTTACACTTTTCGTTCTTTGCTGAACATTATAATTATGTCAGGTGAAGAACATGATCTAACGAGCCTCACATGTCGAGACCATGATCAATAAAAATAAGGGTGAATTTGAAGCCTCCAATCTGACTTAAAATGCAGGTCGACACTGTAAACAAATACTTCTAAATTATTGTAACAAGAAAATCTCAATAGTATTGATCTTCTTTATTATAAAATCCCAATTGAGACTTGAGACTTAAATAGGTTGTCAAATTTAGTAACATCTCGAAAACAGTTTAATTTGATTCTTCCATTGAGGTGACTGGGATCGGCTGTGGTTCTAGGTTAATGGATTGACAACTGTACATTTACGTAGGTAATAGCCATTTCTACTTTACGTTTCTGTCTTTAGTAATGGACCCACTTTAAATGCATCTGTTCATACATGACTTAAGAAACTCATAATGTAACGACATTGCATGGGTCTGCCTACGGATACTGGTCTTACATGGCATTGGCGTGACAGCCTCTGGACCAACAAGTGTCTTAAAGTCTTACTGAAAATCATTGTCTCTTAGAAACTTTATGTGTAAAAATCCATCTATTTTGTGGTTTAAACGACAGTTGGTGATGATTTAACATTACCGAATTCAGAATGTGAACAATATGTTAAAATTGTGCAGGTACACTTGGATTGGTTTCGTATAATTATAAAACTTGTCGTGTGCCTATGACATGGAAATACATAAGTAGTCTTCTGTCATATTTCTACAAACCTTTAATGAATTAATGGACGAGCTAATTGCTCAATAATTGCTACAAGTAATTATCAATTGGAGACATTCTATTATTGATCAATGGGCGGAAAATAACAACCATTATCTAGCAACATGTTGTCACTATGCGTCATTGTAGTCCATATCACCGATGGTGATGGTCCAAGGTCAAATTATGTTATGTAAAGGAACAAAGTACCTTTGGTAGACAAGATACAAGCTTTGGTATGCTACATGGTACTAGCTTCTAAGGGAAAACTAAAATGAGTTTCCCGTTGTATTGTATGCGTAAAACAATGTTACGTGAGCACTATATATGCACTATCATGATATAAACTTGCACCATATTGACGTTTTATTAATTTATGTTGACAAACACAATTTTCAGTTTTTTGATGGTTCCAACACAAAGGATGGCATCTTAGTGTACCAGAATAAAATATTACTGAAATATGGTTATCAGCAGGTCTGATAGCTTTTTTTTGCTGATTTGCTTGGTCAGGCAACGGTACTCGTTGGTGAATTTCACTACTATTGCTTTCGATTTTGCCATGCTTTGATTGAGATATTGAGTAACGAAATTGTTTTGCTTGTACGAATTTTTATTTCAATGTTTTATATCAAATTGGTTTCGGCAAACATCCCGATATAGGTCTGTACACACATGATGCACTCTCAACCATTATGAAAGTTGATTCAGATGGCTATTTCATTTAAAAAGGTATATTGTCTAGCCTGCCTTTTTGACTACAAATATGCGATGCGACAGATAATAATTATTGTATCTGACACAATTTTGTTTGTTTAGGCCAAGTTGATATGTATAAAAGCAGAAGGGGAGACTCTCCCGGGCTCTGAGAAACCGTGAGATATTATGAAACGTGTTAAAAAAATCTAGTTTCTATAGTGTTATTGTGTTCTCACTTACCTGTCATGCTGTGTTTGTGTCATTGGTATCACCCAGGCTATTGTTAAAACCATAGGAACTCCTGAAAATGAAATGCAGCAAAATATAGATATAGAACAGACAGAGAACAGGGGCGGATACAGGATTTGACGTTAGGGGGGGGGGGGGGCGCAGAATGAAATTTCGGCGAACGGAGCGAGCCGAAAAATTATTTGAGGTTAAAATAAACAAAGTTATTGAAATATTCTTCTAGAGTGGGTGCAATGTAGATAGATATCTTGCCAAGCGAAGTGTGGCGAGAAACATTTGTGGTAAAATGGTGCGGACAACCCATGCTTTGCAAATTTTAGGGGGGGCGCACGCCCGCCACGCCACCTCCTAAATCCGCCCCTGGAGAAATTGCCAAAAGAGAGAGTCATGGAAAGCACATTGGTCGGGCATAAATTGATCTAGCTGTATCACATAATGTGAATGTATATAGTGTCTTGTTCGAAGCAAACCATGTTTACTCTTTTCTGAGTACCGTTTCTGGGGTTCTTTTCTGTAAGGAGTCCACTACTATGCTCTATATTTTACCAGAGATCTTTTATTAACGAGATTATCTTGTACAGTATTGTTAATAGAGCAGATTCATTTATAAAGCCCAGATTTTCATCCACGTAGTTTAAAAAAAATCATATTCACGAATGAAAGTAATTTGGCAATTGAGAGGAAAAATAATGACTTCTGTTCTATTTTCAGCTCACTTCCATACTATTTTGTACATGTTAACAGGAAAATTGACTTACCCCAGCCTAAGAAATAGTACAGTGGATAAGATGGTCTACCAGTAAAAACTGATACTACTATTAAATTATGTAAATAAAATCCTTCTATAAACATCCACATAAATTTGACTGTTTTGGTATATTCAATTAAAGCATAAACTACTTCACAGAATACTGGCTGAAATAATAAGTCAGTCATAAATAAAACTAAGGTATTCATTGGAATCGGAGAATATTTTAATCAAAAGCTTGTAGCCTACTTAGATTATAAATGGTATTTCTCTCAACTAGTATTTGATACCCTGAAGGAGCGTATTCTAATTTTGAGATTTTATGAACGGACGGATAATTCCGGGTTTTTTAATGTTGATTGAAATAGAAATTCACAAAAAAAAATGATTTTGTAAAGGTCCATTTTCTTGACAAATATCTTAGTTGACGATTATAGTCCCTAGAGAGAAATGTCAGATATGACTTAAAACTGATGAATGCCTCTAGAATCTAGAATGCCCATCTAAAAGCTGTGCCATATATGGATATGTAAGCGTTCTAGTTTGTTTGATGTTTAGAATGTCCAAATCAATTTTAAGAAAATAAGAATAAGGAGAATTAATTGCATTTCCGATAGCTGCAGGCATGACACAGTTTATTATTAGTGGGTGTACTAGGGGCAGAGTGACCAAAACTTCAAATTATCTTGAAAGAACATTATCTACGTCTTTGATGTCTTGATAAGATTACCGCCACGCTAAATCAAATTACATAAGGATAGCACTAGAAACCTAGATTATACTGACATATTACTATAATCTAAAGTGTCTCTGAAATTATGAAGTATGCCAGATGCCAGTTTATTACGTTTTCATTATAATCTGGAAAGGCAACGTATGGAAAATGTACTAGAGATTGCTTTTACCCAAAGCTATCAACATATATTTCCATTGTGGAAAGAATTTCACTGAAATTAAATTTTCCTTTTAGATAATCCGTTAAAATTTAACAGTATTCAGGTTTCATTATCGGTATTCTCGATAATTCAAACGATTTTAAACAAAAAACAACAATTCCTCAAAGCAGGTGCCATTGGATTTCGGGGGGTTGATTAAATTTCCAGACATCATTGATCTCCAATGATCAATACAATCTTAGTGTATATTAAAGACTTTAATTTAAAATGGTGCGTTTAAAACGACACGTCTAAAGCACAATCACTGATTTAAATCTGTCATTTATTTGATCTATCATCAAAAGACATTTAAATGCACTAGAATTGAATTGAAAAACAAACAATTCAATTATTTTAACAGGTCAGAGAATAATTCAGCCGAAATCAGATAACCCACTTTGTTGAAGTTAAAAGAGTTTTATAAGAAATATACTTGGCTGTGACTGTGAGCAACAACTGTCACATGTGTAAATTGGAATTTTGTGGCACCATGCAAGAAGTAGACAACCCACAAAATGTTCATTTAGATAAAACAACAATTTTAGTTTTTCTTGAGACTTAGGTTGTAATTTTGTTGGACCAATATAGTTCTTAACATTTTACAAATTGATACTATGATGCCTTAGGTATACCACAGTGTACTGAACTAATTTTTCATGGTCAAATGGGTTTTCTGGTCCTGCATGTTGCCACAGAATTGCATAATCAGAATGAACACATCGGTTCATTTCATTTAACTTTGGCAGTAACTACGTCTCCGGCAATTACGCATATCAAGGTTAATACCCACGTCCCATTCATTGGAAATTGTTATTCCATGATTAATTAAATAAAATCCGCAGAACAACCAATTCACCCTTATAAAATTGAGTTAATCACAAAATGTATACCTACCGTATTGGATATAGAATTATCATCATTTTCACCAAGACTGGATCGTGCAATTTCCTGATCGACATACTCTATCAATTCAATCAGAACCTGAACCAATATAGACACAAATAAATTCTTGTGAATCCTCGTCCGATTACATTTCAAACTTCTGAAAGGGAAATGAAAAATCGTTGATTATGACATTGTTACGTGACCGAAAAAAATATCGTCAACCAATCGAAGTCAATTTCTTTACAGCAGGAAATCAAAATTACAAATTGGCTAGAAAGAGTAAATTTATAGTAAAGATCTCGAGTACAAGGAAAATATATTAGATTAGACACCATTACGAGTGAAACATGGCAAATAACGATTCATGTTATAAAATGTAATCTTCGTCAAGAAGAATCTTGAAATTGCAATAGCATGACCGACACGTCAAAAATTGAATTGGTCATACAAATGTGGGAAATTGACACTTCATGTTCTGATGAGAATTATTTTTTCTCAAAACCAAGGCTAATTTTAACATTTTATTAAAAGAAAGTAATGAAATCGTTGGCGGTACTAAATAACAGTGACGAACTAATAATAAAAGTGCTATGAAGACTATTTGGGATTCACATTCAAAATGCTTTCATTAATAACTGAAAAGGTCGAGACCACGAAATCATTTCCGAAATGAAATGTTCCCTAAGTCTCTTTCAGACCACATGGTATGATGTAGAACACCCAGTACGTGAAAACAATGAATGGTTGGAAGCTAGATGTAGAGCACAATGTACATCATGAACAGTGAAAGAAGTAGGTCAAGCCCATATTAAATGTGAATTTATTATTTTACAATCAAAATAGTGTGACCACACGATAGAAAGATCGAGTTTTGCTGAAACTATAACGAACATTACACGAACGCTAAGTCGTGGCCCCTAACACAACAATTTCATGATTTAATTATATGCAAGTGTATATAATTTGAATCAAAATACACAATTTGAGCTTTAGTTCAATTTTCTTTTAAATCTGCTGATTGTAGACGGCATAATTTCATGGTTCAATGTATGATAGTACGAAATTTGCGGCAAAGAAAATTAAAAGAAAGAGAATAATCTCAATTAATGAATATTTTAAATGTATCAATTGTTGTCTGTTATAACTATTTGGTTGTGCCTGGACCAACCTTTGGTTCATGTTCCTTCAGCAACGTTAGACATTTGCATTATCTACCGTTGCTGGATTGACGGTTTTCTCGTCATTATCAACTAATAACCTCGTTTAAAAGATAGCTTGCCAGGCAAGGTAATATACGCCCACTGGAGGCTTTGTTTAAAAAAGAACATTTGGCAGAAAACAGCAACCATCACAACCATGAAATATTCAACCTGTAGTCATAGGCCTACATTTCGTACAGAACTTGAATTAAGTGTTGCCTAAATATTTTTTTTTTCTCGATTTCATCAAGGGTTCAGCATTCATCAGGTTTAGTCAAAATCCTTCTGCCTTGTAGAGTCTTTCTGAGCTTAAAACTGAATGTATTTCATAGAAGAAGGCCAATAACTCAAATCAAATATTTTTTGATTATCAATAGGAATTATCGTGTGATAATAAACTATTTCAATAGGTTTCTTTCAAATCGTTGTGTCTTCTAGAGTGTCAACGAGCTATATATCAAACGCGTTTTAAAGAACAAGGGCAATAATTCATATTAAATATTTTCCGATTCTTTTGATTTTAAATAGGGTTCATGCTTGGGTGATAATAAACAATTTCAGCAAGTTTCGTCAAAATCAGTAAAGAATTGTGACTTGTAGAGTGTTAACGAGCTAAAAATCGAACGCGTTTTAAAGAACAAGGGCAATAATTCATATTAAATATTTTCCGATTCTTTTGATTTTCAATAGGGTTCATGCTTGGGTGATAATAAACAATTTCAGCAAGTTTCGTCAAAATCAGTAAAGAATTGTGACTTGTAGAGTGTTAACGAGCTAAAAATCAAACCTGTTTTAAAGAACAAGGGCAATAATTCATATTAAATATTTTCCGATTCTTTTGATTTTCAATAGGGTTCATACTTGGGTGATAATAAACAATTTCAGCAAGTTTCGTCAAAATCCGTAAAGAATTGTGACTTGTAGAGTGTTAACAAGCTAAAAATTGAACGCGTTTTAAAGAACAAGGGCAGTAATTCATATTAAATATTTTCTGATTCTTTTGATTTTAAATAGGGTTCATCCTTGGGTGATAATAAACAATTTCAGCAAGTTTCGTCAAAATCCGTAAAGAATTGTGACTTGTAGAGTGTTAACAAGCTAAAAATAGAACGAGTTTTAAGAACAAGGGCAATAATTCATATTAAATATTTTCCGATTCTTTTGATTTTAAATAGGGTTCATCCTTGGGTGATAATAAACAATTTCAGCAAGTTTCGTCAAAATCCGTAAAGAATTGTGACTTGTAGAGTGTTAACAAGCTAAAAATAGAACGAGTTTTAAGAACAAGGGCAATAATTCATATTAAATATTTTCCGATTCTTTTGATTTTAAATAGGGTTCATCCTTGGGTGATAATAAACAATTTCAGCAAGTTTCGTCAAAATCCGTAAAGAATTGTGACTTGTAGAGTGTTAACAAGCTAAAAATTGAACGCGTTTTAAAGAACAAGGGCAGTAATTCATATTAAATATTTTCCGATTCTTTTGATTTTAAATAGGGTTCATCCTTGGGTGATAATAAACAATTTCAGCAAGTTTCGTCAAAATCCGTAAAGAATTGTGACTTGTAGAGTGTTAACAAGCTAAAAATTGAACGCGTTTTAAAGAACAAGGGCAGTAATTCATATTAAATATTTTCCGATTCTTTTGATTTTAAATAGGGTTCATCCTTGGGTGATAATAAACAATTTCAGCAAGTTTCGTCAAAATCCGTAAAGAATTGTGACTTGTAGAGTGTTAACAAGCTAAAAATAGAACGAGTTTTAAGAACAAGGGCAATAATTCATATTAAATATTTTTCGATTCTTTTGATTTTAAATAGGGTTCATCCTTGGGTGATAATAAACAATTTCAGCAAGTTTCGTCAAAATCCGTAAAGAATTGTGACTTGTAGAGTGTTAACAAGCTAAAAATTGAACGCGTTTTAAAGAACAAGGGCAGTAATTCATATTAAATATTTTCCGATTCTTTTGATTTTAAATAGGGTTCATCCTTGGGTGATAATAAACAATTTCAGCAAGTTTCGTCAAAATCCGTAAAGAATTGTGACTTGTAGAGTGTTAACAAGCTAAAAATAGAACGAGTTTTAAGAACAAGGGCAATAATTCATATTAAATATTTTCCGATTCTTTTGATTTTAAATAGGGTTCATCCTTGGGTGATAATAAACAATTTCAGCAAGTTTCGTCAAAATCCGTAAAGAATTGTGACTTGTAGAGTGTTAACAAGCTAAAAATTGAACGCGTTTTAAAGAACAAGGGCAGTAATTCATATTAAATATTTTCCGATTCTTTTGATTTTAAATAGGGTTCATCCTTGGGTGATAATAAACAATTTCAGCAAGTTTCGTCAAAATCCGTAAATAATTGTGACCTGTAGAGTGTTAACAAGCAATTGTGGACGGACCGACGGACGGACGGACGGACGGACGGACGGACCGCCGGACCGACGGACATGGGTGACGGCAATATACGCTCCACATTTCATGTGGGCGTATAAAAACACTATACGTCACATTCAATTTATGACCGTTGAGACTCGATTATTACAAGGTAAATTTGCTACAAGAAATTTGACGTCTGGTCATTCGAAAGTTTTCCCGCAATAATTTGTTACAATGAATATAACTTGGGCCTTATTCTCGAAAACTTAACTAAGATAAAATCTATATTTTAAAAAATACAGTAATCTGATTGGATAATAAAGCTGTATTCAAAATCAATTTTAGTGATTGTCCAATGAGATGACTGGAACACTAAAATCATTGTAAGTGAAGTTTTCAAGAATAAGGCCCCTGGTCGACAATAATCGTTCGACCAATCAAAGTTAATGACGAGAAAACCTTATCATGATAGCAACGGATTAATGTAATGAAATGAAATGATAGCCGTTGCTAAAGGAACATGCCTTTGGTAGTGCATTTGCAATAGCAATGACTTCAAGGCTCAAGGGTACCAATATGATAACAGAAATTTGTATACGGATGCGAGAGATACACGTAGCGACAAAAAGATACAGCTCCATTTCTGTTGTCTTGATGCACGAATTAATTGTTCAACTCTGTTACAATACCAAAAGATAAACCAAAATTTACGGCAAGATCGGAAAGATACAATTATATTAGTCATCTACATTGGATTCTTGGATATCAAGAAAGGATCCAATGACAAAATGGGCGAAGGCCTCATGCAGGTAATTAGAAAAAAAAATATTTTTCACGGAATTGTGTAGTTACGAACGTTATTTTGTATATAAATCAATAAAAATATACAGATATATGTTGTTGTTTTTAAATCATAGATCTGAAATAAATATATCGTTTATTTTACTTAAAGTTGGTATTTAAAAAAAAACTGTGAAATAATGATTTTATAAAAACTGCATGTTTTCATGTTTCGTGAAGTACAAATTATAAAAAAAAATCCATACAAATTCAATTTTCATGTGCACGAATTTCGGTTCACATTTCAGTTTTTGTTTTTTGATTCAATTTAAATTGTAAAAAGTTGCATTTAAATTGGTGAATACCATTAAAAAAGTAAAAATTAGTAAATGTTATCTTGACGTTTGCTGTATTTTTTTTCAAATGGAATAAATCAATTGCAATTAATGGCAATAACTCTCTAGCTAAATGGTTCAGTGGAAAAATATCATTTTCGTTTATTTTGTCCGAGCTCAAACTTAACTCTTGTTACCTTAACATACAGTACTAGGCAATTAATTAGTATTTATGTATTAAAAAATTAAATGGATTTGTATTTGAATATTTAAAAAAAAAATATACTTACCTAAAGTACATAAAAATGATTAAAGATATAAATGTTGTCACCATAGACAAAGCTAAACCACAGATTTCTAAAGTTCTGGTACTACTGACTATATCATACAGTAACTGAAATGTACAAATTGTGTATATCTACAAACAATTTTTAAAACAAAATCCAAAAACACCTCTTTGAAGGTAAAAAGAGAGCAGTGTTACTGAGTATCCCTATAAGATACAGTTTTGAGTTATTTCTATAAAAATATGAGCAGAACTATTAAGATTTGGTCAGGAAAGAAGATTAATGGACAATAGTACCTAACTTCTACTCTCTATATAATTATCTCTAAATAATACCATAGATCATAATACCTTATTGTACTGAAGACTTCAGACAACATGATAAATTGGTCAAATGTTATTCCTATTATACAGTGTCATGTAAATATCTCACTATTGGACCTTATTAAACTCATTTAATGACGTTAACTGGGCAATTTCAATAGGGGAAGGGTGGTGGTGCAGATTTCAGGGTCTTAAGGTTAGCAGCAATTTTTATTTAAATGGCCTTGACAACATACCCCTGTTGAGCTTGACTGAGACACAAACAGATTAAGATGCTAAATTACAAAACTTAATCAACTCAAAATTAGACCATGTCATATTTGGACGACAGAATGATTCATTAGCAAGATAGTGTACTAATTTACTGCATAATTCAAGACTACAGCTATTGCCACAGAGCGTTAGCGTTTGTTGAAATGTTACTACATGTATTTTAGTTTTAGATTAGATGTTTATCTAGTGCACTTACAGCTTATATTTAAATCAATCCTATTTCCTACACAGCAATGTGAAAATGTGAAAAGAAAATGGGTTTCAGCAACTTTCTATAATATTCTTGAATAATATGATTAATAAAGCTTTTCCCTTCAACAAAATAACTTCAAAAGTATTGAATGCCATCAGGATATTTTGATTTTTAATCTTATCAACACTATTCGTGATTAAAATCTTCAGGAAAATAATTAAGTGCTGATCACCAATACCTCATAAATCTTTATACGGTCATCATATCACATCATATTAATGTGAAATGATTCAAAGCATCATTATAGCTTTAATCAACATAATTTTTTTTTTAGAATTACTCATTTAAAACACGACACATACAACTCATGCAATAAAATAAATTAGTGAAAATGAAACTTAACACACAAGATTCAATTTGACTATGCATGTCTGCGATCGCCTGCGTCCAAGTTGTGTACACGTACCTCAAACCTATAAAACCTATTAGTTACTTATGAGTTCCGTCCTGAACATGTCACTAATTTTCGATTCACTCTCAATTGCAACTGCAGGTCACTTGGCTGTGAGGGCCCTTCAGGGAAGCAACAAGTAATAATATCATTTAAGATTATGCAGTGTTATTAAATCACTCAACATTTCCTCCCTTCCTTGGAAACATGATGGTCAGTTAATTGGAATGCCTCAAGGAAAGTGATGGAATTCAGATGAGCAAATATAATGTTTATAACCTTGGGTAAATTGCATTTCCTCATTATTCCAGTGAGCTTGATTGTAAACCCGTTCACTATTATCAAGGATAATTGACAAGATTTATCAATCTAAAGCATTCATCTTTTTTATACAGCTATAAAACAATTTGTATTGTGAAAATTCCGTCAAAGAAGCCACAATGCTTTATGCAATTTCAGTAACATTTTATTCAAACTTTTAATGATTCTACTGCCATAGTTTTTTTTAAATATTCAAGGGTAACAACCTTCAAGTTCAGCAAGACCCTACTGTTTTGCAGTTCAGTGATTTTGTAAGGATTTGTACATATTAGTACATTTGAACACTGTCGTAAATTTTTGGGCGAAGCTAAAGAATCGTTATTTATCATTAAAGACAAATCTAATATAAAAATAGTATTCTGAATAATATATGTAACAAAGAATCCTCATATGGTAAAACTGTACAATTTAGACCTAAATATATCAACATAATTATACAGCATTGTAATAACCATTACATTAATGTATAGTTTTAACACATCGTATTTACTAAATTAATTAATATATCATTAAAGTCTAGGCTCATTAGCACTGGTCTAAGCATGTCTGACTGTAAAATTATCAACATTCAATTTAATAAATTATACTATATTATTCTAATAATTATCAATCATTTCACCAGAGTGTTTAATGCCCTAGTCATAATGTCAAGGTTATAGAAAGTACGTGTATAATTATCTAAGATCTAGAGTTATATCCTATCAGATATGGATCGAATTGGTTCAAATTAGTATTGAATAACTTTCCTTTATATTTTTATAACTATAGCATTATGAAAGTAAAGAATGTGAAGTGAAATTGTTTATTATATAGTACCTTGGTTCCCAACCTTTAGGAATCTTCGTACCCCTATTTTTTATGTAATCTCCTGGTACCCCTTCGCCTACCCTTAGCTATATTAAGAGCCAACATGAAAGTAAAAGGATATTTGTCTGTTGATAGAGTTTTGATATTTAATCCATTCAATACTTTTTAAAATTGGCCAAGAGGCTTCACAGGTACACCTTGTGGTGTTCGCTGGTACCCCAAGGGGTACTAGTACCCCTGTTTGGGAACCAAGGATATAGTAGTCGACCACACTTTTTTCATATAATCAATTTTCTATAATTCACAAGAAGCCGTAATCATCACTGAACACCAACATAAAGGTTTTTTTGTACACTGAAAGAGAAATTGTAAAAACCATGTCAATGAACTAAAATTCAAGACAACGTGACGGCATGTACTGTGACTTGTTTTCTTTGACTTACAATAAGCTGTATCATTAAACTAATTCTGAACAATATAATCCTATTATCTATTTCAATATGATAGAATGTACAACATGTATAAATACATCATATTGATTCTAAAACCACAAACGATTCTAATTTATACTTCATGACTTTTTATTTGTATCCTTAACCAGAAAAAATCCTATTACATATAAAGCTGGGTAAATCTTTCTACACGATCTCTTTGCCGATCTTTTACTTTTATAACACAATTTGTACTATTAAGGTATGTTTCGTGACAACTTATCTTGGCTTTTGTTGACATCTAGCTACATTTTGTGACTATATCTGACATTCCAGACCTGCAAATATCATATCGACAGATTTTCGACTTTAAAGTTATCAGCTTAGAATCAACATTTATGGGTCATGGCATCATGATATTTCCCCGCGAGGACTTGGCTTCATACCTGTATATTTTTCTTATTTTAGCTAATAAATTGCATCGATTTGCCACTTGAAAATAGAACTAGCTCCCGATCTATGGTGATCGTTATTGAATTTGTGTGGGAATATCAATATACGATTTAAATTCTTTTTTATGCTATTCACGTTTTTTTATCTGTATGTTTGTCTCATTTGGGTCTTTGTAATATGACTTGTAATGTTTATCCAGATTATTTTTTGCCTTGTTGCTGGCTAAGATTGTAAGATATATAAAATAAAATAATTATAGTATATAATTGTTCTTTAATCGCAGAATCATATACCTTAATTACAAGTGTTAACGATAATATATGCCTTGCTCTTAACTAGCTGAATATCAATATCTCATAGCCAGTACTTATTTTGATATATATCTTCTGTCACCAGTAAATCTTGACAGGCACTGACGAGCAACTTCCGTCTTTATATCAATCAAGATAATTTGATATTGGCAGGTTAAACACAATCTGGTTGTTTAGTTTTCAGGATGGTGATGACTCGTCAGATTTGGTTTTAAAGGGATTGTAAAGTGGTTTTATAAACTTTGTATGTGTATCGGGGACACTGATAGAATCAATTTTCACCATTCAAATTTCCATTCTGACGTCTGTGGTTCTTGCAATTCCACTAAAACTAACGCGTTTTATGACGTCACTAATAGTGATCTACCGGAAGCTACCATTGATATCTATGCAGATCACTATTAGTGACGTCATAAAACGCGTTAGTTTTAGTGGAATTGCAAGAACCACAGACGTCAGAATGGAAATTTAAATGGTGCAAATTGATGCTATCAGTGTCCCCGATACACATACAAAGTTTAGAAAACCACTTTACAATCCCTTTAAGTATCAAAATAACAACAACACCAAATTTAAAACGGCGGAAATAGTTTGACGTTATTCGCCATGTGCGCACTTCTCTTATGATTTAGATCATTGTTAAATCTGTAAATTTGTAACCGATTTCCCGATTTTTTCTGTCCTGAGAACTTCACTACTGAAACAGGTACATAAATCATAGAGTTTCTCTCCATGTAGAGTGGATTTCAGCGCTTTATAAATACAAGTATTATTATTATAAATGAAAACAGACGTAAAATCTAATCAGAACTCTTACTAATCTCGCAATTAAATAACTAGTTTTATTTCTTTTAAAACGATTGTTGTAATTATGCCAAACTTTGGTACGGTACATTTCATGATATTATTATTTTAGTCGGGTTGTAATAGGTTTGATAAATCAAGTCTTTTGTTTAGATCATGTGATGCTTGGTAGTTCCCCATTAAGTTTTAATAGAAGTTATGTTAAATATAAACAATGGCAGTTTATAAACTCTATGGTTAAAAGTTTATATCGTAGATATCTAACTGAATATTGATCGAACAGTGGCACACATGATCTGTTTTGAAGACATGTGAACCGCGTTTTCAATTGTAATGGTTCGGCGATTTCCCAGTGGAAACACACGAAAACTAGCTTAAAGCCGGATTTTACTGTCAGTGGAAACACAGTTATGGTTTATCGAACCACAAACCGCAAGGTATCCAGTCTTACTCAATTGTAACCTTACCAGACGTTTATCAGACTAAAACAGTATACATCAATATATACCAATGAAATCATACAACTCCAGATATAATACAACAATAATCTTTTGAGCCAGTTCAAATTACAACCAACTTATTAATACTTTGTATGCTATATTATGTACATGAGGTCAACACATCAACGAGTGACGAATCAAAAAATTATATTAATATTACATCTCCAAGAAAATCGTACGATGCATGAGGATTTATTCAATCATGTTAAGCTGTGAAGCTTTTTACTTTTTGTTCAATTTATAGCAATTCAAATATTGTGTCTGTTTTTAAAGAAAAGTGCTGTGGTAATTGTTGTTTTGGCCATCTTGAAATTACATGTACCTTGATTAGTTTTTATGATAAACTAATGATTTATTGCTATAATATCACAATAAATACAGGTCCTTCCTTAACCTACAATCTTCTGTCCATATAATAATGGTCACGAACATGAACTGCAAGTTTATGATCAACTTTGTATTCTGGAAGGCTAAAGCTTATTATCTTCACTGTGTTCATTTTCCATGGTTCGGAATATTTTATGCTATTGCTTTTGTTGAATACTGATAATCCCCATAAATCAAACGGAAATAGATGTCTTAGATTAAATTTTAATTTCTCTATCGGATGTTAAGTATCTCATAGTGAATCAATACAAAATTTATCAAAACAGTTCCGCGGTTTCTTGTTTATATTTTTCGCTAATCTGTTGTCCTGTGTCACAAAATCGAAAATCAATAACACAATCACACTTTAAGGATCAAGGTTCAATAATGAGATATCAAATATGAAAACATATGTCATTATTTACAAACCCACAAGTGGCATTTAATGCGCATTTAAAACATATGTGAGCTGAAATAAAATGTTACTATAAACCTGAGATAAATTCTATTAATGTGCCTCTTAAGTTTGTTATAATTTTACAATAAAGCCCATGCGCAACTACACAGTGTAAATATAGCGATGGCCATCATAATACGCCCACTTCACACCAAGTTCCATCAAAATCTGTCAAGAGACCAGATCATTATTGTACCCAAAAATATTTTTTTCAAAATAAAGGGCACTAACTCATTAAATAGTTTTCGATATGTCTGATTTTCAATAGGGTTTAAGTGATTACAAACACTCACACAAAGTTTTGTCAAAATCGGTTAGGAAATCATCTCTCTATGGTGTCTACAACAATTATTGTAGACAGATCTAAAGAGCTACACGATAGGTGTAAATCATATTGAATATAACTACATTTATAAACAACGGGTTTAGTTAGAAAACATGAAAAGGCTGTTTCTCGATGTTCCATAAAGTCATTTTTTAATATGATTAGCTAGACTCATTCTTTCTTTACATTTGTCCAAACAAAGAATCAGATAGATAAAACAGATTTCAGTGGTCCATTAGTAAAGAAAAGAAAGATTCACCAATTTTCAGTTAAAGAACTTGTCTTCAGATGACACACATTTAATGTTAACAACACACAGGTCCAGACAGGAAACAAATAAGATACTTTGGGATAATTTTTAATGAAGTGATTATAGGTCATCAGACTTTCGCCTACTGACTGAAAATAGAAACCCCACTGACCTGTTTCTGTGCATCGGATTTGTTGGCAAAATATTTATAATATATTTCTTTAGCTTCCTCTGTATAACAGTCCATATAATTGGAATAACCATTCTCCATGCTGTAATCATTTTTGGTTCTTCCCTCCCACTTTCCCATAGGTCCACATGTCCTATGGGCAAAATCTGAAAAAAAAGGTTATATGATGACCGACAGAGCCTGGGGAATTATGAACGGGTAGGAAATCTACTTTACAGATAAATATAGATTAAAGTTTTCTCCAATGGCGTTTATTGACATATTATTCTCAAAATAACTGATCTTTTTACAGACTGAGAAAAGGTGTCAAAATAATCTAAGAATGGACATTGCCTGTAGACTCAATAGATTTTAAAGACTTGTAAGCAATATTGAAAGAAAACACTATATTCATAAACACCTAGAATTTGTATAATGTTGATAATGAATTGATTTTCTCATGTTGTCCAAGCGATATAATATTTTGTAATTTGTTTCTGTATCAATTTGTTCAAGTTGGTTGGTATCATTCATTTCAGTATTGATTCTTGTAAATCCATTGAACTTTTTCAACATCTTTGTTAAATCTCTTATAACTTTTAACACGTGTGACGGTCGTCTTGCTAGAATATTTGGTTACAAATTATCGTATCGCCTTAGAAAAATTTGCCTTTGAGCAAGTCGGGTTAAGTAACATATGATGTGGTACTATTAAGATCAATAAATTACTCTGTCTGATTAATTATATGATAGATCAAAGTTAAGATTCTAGCTAATATGCCTTCAGTAAGTAAATACTTCTATCTGGTGTATGTCTTTGGTGAAAAAACTTTAACTATCATTCAGTAATTCTCTATGTTATATGTCTCGGGTGATTCAAACTAAAGTGATAACTTAGAAATTATGTTGTGTACGTCTCGGGTGATAAAAACTTGACTGATGACTCAGTAAGTATGTAAGTCGTATGTCTCGGGTGATGAAAGATTTTAACTGATGACTCAGTAATTATGTTTGGTGTATGTCTCAGGTGATGACACCAAAGTGATAACTTAGAAATTATGTTGTGCACGTCTCGGGTGATAACAACTTAACTGATAACTCATTGATTCGGTCTGGTGTATGTCCCAGGTGATACAAACTCAACCGATAACCCAATAATTCGGTCTTGTGTATGTCCAAGGTGATAAAAACTCAACTGATAACCCAATAATTCTGTCTGGTGTATGTCCCAGGTGATAAAAACTCAACCGATAACCCAATAATTCTGTCTGGTGTACGTCCCAGGTGATAAAAACTCAACTGATAACCCAATAATTCGGTCTGGTGTATGTCCCAGGTGATAAAAACTCAACTGATAACCAAATAATTCGGTCTGGTGTATGTCCCAGGTGATAAAAACTCAACTGATAACCCAATAATTCGGTCTGGTGTATGTCCCAGGTGATAAAAACTCAATGATAACCCAATAATTCGGTCAATCAATAATTATGTTTGGTTTATGTCTCAGGGATACAAACTAAACTCGAAACTGGTGTATGTCCCAGGTGATAAAAACTCAACCGATAACCCAATAATTCGGTCTGGTGTATGTCCCAGGTGATAAAAACTCAACTGATAACCCAATAATTTGGTCTGGTGTATGTCCCAGGTGATAAAAACTCAACTGATAACCAAATAATTCGGTCTGGTGTATGTCCCAGGTGATAAAAACTCAACTGATAACCCAATAATTCGGTCTGGTGTATGTCCCAGGTGATAAAAACTCAATGATAACCCAATAATTCGGTCAATCAATAATTATGTTTGGTTTATGTCTCAGGGATACAAACTAAACTCGAAACTGGTGTATGTCCCAGGTGATAAAAACTCAACCGATAACCCAATAATTCGGTCTGGTGTATGTCCCAGGTGATAAAAACTCAACTGATAACCCAATAATTCGGTCTGGTGTATGTCCCAGGTGATAAAAACTCAACTGATAACCAAATAATTCGGTCTGGTGTATGTCCCAGGTGATAAAAACTCAACTGATAACCCAATAATTCGGTCTGGTGTATGTCCCAGGTGATAAAAACTCAATGATAACCCAATAATTCGGTCAATCAATAATTATGTTTGGTTTATGTCTCAGGGATACAAACTAAACTCGAAACTGGTGTATGTCTCAGGTGATAAAACTGGTCAGTCTTAAGCTGAAGTTGAATTTTATTGACTGGAATAATATAGATTATTGTCTATACCCATTATATTTTAATGTATTATTAATATACTTACTTGTTGGAATGAGTCCGGAACGATCTGGACAAGATAATTTCACCTTCATACCACCTTTTGTCGGTGGCCAACACAGCCATGTATCCCATGTTCCATTGCAATATATACCTGGAAATACAATCATTTTATGTAATTCATGTGAAGCTTGAAACTGCTGTACAATTATAGTAGCTAGTATTAGTAGATTAGTTACTTATTAAATAAATTATCAACACATTTCGAGCTTGAATATGCTGTAGACAAAGTAATGTCTCTAAAGAACAAATAAGACAAGTTTTTACAAATTCTAGAGCAACAGATTGTTCATTAAATTGACCGAGATCTCATCATTATATAACTTAATTGTGAATATCACCATGATCGGATAAACTGAAGCTTCTACAGAGATTTCATCGATATAAACAACAAAATTTCATCAAGATCAAATTTAAAGTGTATCCTCTCTCGGGTTTTACAAGACAAATGTAACCAAGTTGAGAGCAATAATTGTCAAATTTCAATTTCATCATGACTGAGGCTGTCGGGTATATGCCGCAGTTGATCAAAATAATCTGATTACTCAATACTTCTCTCAGATGTATGTTCAATGATGTGGATAAAAACTGATCATTCAGTAATTGTGTTATTGTCTGCAAGTTAAAGGGTTTTTGGATTTTTACCATTATGTTCATGAGAATTGGATTATCATCCTAGCAATGGTACTGTTAGTCTTAGAATGTCTTTGCTTTGATATAAAATATGTAGTTTACATGTAATAGAAATACAATTCTCTCCTATAAATTTCAACCCAAAAATGTCTTATTTTGGCTGAAAATTTTCCTCTGTAAAATCGAATATTTAAGTGTGTTCCTATTTATATCTTTATCAAAGCAAAGACATACTATACTATATTGAAGCTTGTATTCCAATTCTCGAAAAACTATGGTGAAAAATTCAAAAACTTGTTAACTTGTACAAACAATAGTTGTATGTCCCTGGTTAAAAAAAAATAATCACTCAATTTATCATTAAGATAAAATCTGAACTGATCGTGAGCCCCACAAAACAAAACCTTAACAGTTAATGTGGACGTAAAGAAACTCAGATCTGCCGACTGAGATATATTCTAATAGAAATATATTTAACTTTTATGACCTTCTAAAGTTTTTAAATCTATTTCACTGAAATCTTTCATGGGTCCTTAACCCTGCCATATTTTCTGAAGCATTGTTTAAACAACACACGTGCATCCACACATTTGGACTTCAAAACAGGGGCCGTATAAAGACTTTGGATATTACGCATGAACAATAAACTTGTACTATTTCAAGCCCTAAATGTTATGAATACTATTCTTATACTTATGCAGGAAAATAAATAAAAGAAATCAGAGTAAGCAGATGTTTGGGGTACAATTTGTGAGTTGGAATTTAATGTGAGAAATTGGCATTCGTCATCAATTAAAGATGTTCTTCATACATTCCATATAATTGAAGATACGTTTCATTTTTATCATACTACATAAATTAGTTTTTGCATAGAAGATAAAACCAAATGATAACGAAAGCCTCAACCTACATCGACAGTTCAATCTCAGATAACCACATTTTGATCGTAAATATCACATTGCTCAATATATTAAATGTTTTTATTTTAGAGCGATGGTTATTTTATATAAATAATTTTGAGTTTATATGTTGAGAAATCTCAATAAAACGCTATCAGTACATTATATTACAATTAAACCGTGTAGTTTGATATTTATTTATCAGCAAATTGGTTTTGCACATCACCGACAGGAAGTAAAATACACCTGTTACAACTAATCATCAGTTTCTTCACCTTGGCTAATGTGTGAAGGTAACGTCAAATCTAATTATTTATTTTAGAACTGGTCAGGTACAAGGTGAAACATTTTAAAGAGGCCAGTTCCCCATCCGTTATATCAATCATACTTAAATCTCGGTCTTATTTGTTTAGCTTATCTGATCATTTATTGTGTCCACAGCTCATCGTCGAAATTTGTGCCTCTTATCCATGTTTAAGAATAAAAAATAGAAATCGTATTTTAGTCAGATTACTTCATATAAAAACCACACAGAAATAGAAAGAGAATTTTTTAGTTTGACTGATTCAAAATTGTCATGGTCATCATAATATATTGCATTTTTGAGGAGACAATAAGGATTGGTCAGGCTTTCAAACGACATATTGGAAAGTTTTCAACGAGACTTGATAGCGTGATCGGACCGGCGACTAGAGTTGTTTGTTTTATACTATTTTAAAGAACATTTGGTCAAACCAGGACCCCAAAATCCGTCCCAGCTTTCAACATAACCTTTATGTGGTAATTAGTACATAAAGTTCAAAAGATTGAATCATGTTGCATTGAATCAATAAGGTGAATGTCCAATTAAAAGTGATCAAAAGATCACTCAAATATGTGTTTCTGTTCTCGCTTCCGTGTTAAATGTCTTTCTCATAAAAAATCTTGTTCGATTTTACGAAATTCAATGTTTTAATAAAATAAAACAAAAAAATAATTATGTGTCTTTCTTCCGCTTGCGCACAAACTCTTAATCTAAATGTCAAATATCTGAATCATTAATAATGACAAATCAAAGTTGCAGAATTTAGCATTTAGTTTTGGCATAGATTAAGCTAAATGCCTCGAAGCCTTCCAAAAGTATTACCATACATGATGTCTGTATTAGTACAGTTTCGCAGCCCCCATACTAATTAGTAGAAGCCCTATCACATACACTTGACACAAAACTAACGAGAGGTTTTAAGCATATTCTGTTTTGATTAGCATGACTCCATTAGTAAGACAAAATCACAGACTATCGAATACCTTCAAGCTACATTAATGTAGTATTCCCTTCACCTACTCGATAACACATTGCTGGTGTTCCGATGATTTTATGATCAACAACATGTTTTTTAAATAGTAACCTTTTATTAAACATATTTACATCCTTTGTCTAAACTTGTGATTTTTCCATGATCATTTTACAAAATGGTAATTTATTACGTGCCTTGTATATACAACGTATTGTACCATTTTTCCAAGATTCATAAAAAAATTCAACATTGTTTGTTAATCGTTATAGTTAAAAAGCATGATCACATATACATGACATTGCAAAATGAACTATAATTTACAAAAAAACAGTCTGATTTGTTATCATTTGAGAAGATTGGTACTTTAAATAATCTAGGTAATTAGAGGTATCTAACTTTAATTATATTTACATAAGTATACTAAGTACTGCCTGTAGGTAAAATCTGCCGCCAATATTAATTATGATATTACTATGATATGAAATATTCTAGTAAGATTGTTGTCGATCTTAATACTAACCTAGTAAACTATATTTCCCTTATCCAACACAAAATCATAAGTTTTAACTGAATCTTTCATGATCTACAATTAAAAGTAACTTTGATCAAGTTTTCATTTATTAAACTAACTGATTAAAGCGGTGCAACCTCTTAGAATGAACAAACAGTTCTCAAACTTTGTCAATAACAGTAAATATTCATCAACGATGTCCAAAATTTGCTTACAGAATCCAATAAACCCATACAATGATGTAAAATGCCATGAAATAACAGGTTAAACTTGAAAAACGCTTAGAATTTGATTAAATTACTGTATATAAACATATTTTCTGGATTTATCAGAATATCTAGGTAATACCACCTTCACATACACGATTTTTCTTACGAGTCCTTACGAATCACCAACTCGTAGTCCATCGGTTGTATCCGTAAATAACTCGCTTGTATCCGTAAACAACTCGCTTTTATCCGTAAATAACTCGTTATGACTCGCAGGCACCCCTGATTATCCGTAATAGTATCGTCAAATTTTTTGACATGTCAAAAATTTTCTTGCGATTGTCCACGAATAACATTATTCGTAATTAACTCGTAAATAAGTCTTAACAATCGACAAGTATCGTAAACTACTCGCAAGAATCCGTAAATGTCTCGTAAGCAATTTGTTTTACGATTTGTTACGGTGGCCTTACGGATTATTTAAGAGTAATTACGAGCACTTTACGTTTCAAAAAAAGTTATAACGAGCACTTAACGTATAGTTAAAAGTTATTACGACCACTTTAGGTATAGTTACGAGTGTTTTGCGAATACTTACGTATACTTTACGATTTGATGAAGTCTAAAAAAAAGCAGCAAAAAACGAACAGTTCCTATCATTTTCCATCAAGACGTCAAATAGTTCAGATCTTTTTGGATACAAAATTTACAAGCATGGCTCCAAAGAGGAAGAAACTCAACAACAAAAAGATGACACGGCCATCCACCCAAGAATCGCAGCCGCTTGAACCCGTGGTACACGAACATCCACCTTCCCTTGAAACACCGCAGATAGATCTTTATCCCACAGATGATGAAGACAGCGAATATGAAGATGATGCAGTAGCCAGTGACTCCTCAATCTCCAGAAGTGAGGTTCTACACGATGCTGAAGCGACTACCATGATTAGGTCAGCATCAACTCTGAGAAAGTTCTTATAACCAGAAGAATCGTCTTGGGCCAGCTCATGCAGAAGATGATCATACTGTCCAAAAAGGGTCCTGCGGGACAACCAGGTCCTGCATTAAAACCTTCTTCGTGCAGGATGCCTTCTCCTTGGCCTAGCTGTGTCTAATTCCTGCTGGATATCTTCTTCTTCCCTCTGGGCTAGTTGCAGAAGCAATTGTAGAAATCTTTGATATAACAGCAATCTGTTTCTCTCATATGCCATGTTCATTCGCTGATGATGTAAGTTGTCGAATGATGCTCAAACAAATTTGCATATTATAATTGCAAAAAACAAAATGGCTGTCAAGAGTTATCGTAACTGACTTTTAACTTAACGTAAGATCATGTTTACAGGTCGTAATTTACACGTCAAGGCGTAGATGAATCGCAAAATTCCGTAAATTACTCGTAACAATCCATAAAAAGCTCTTATAATGTCGCAACATGCTCGTATTTATCGGTTGTACCTCGGAACATATCCTACATTACTTACCCTTGAGTGAGATTATTATTGTTTATATATTGTTGTGTATTAAGTTTATTGTTAGTTTTAATAATGAATTTTAAGCCTGTACTGTTTAAAAAGGGGTTACATTTTGGTCATTTAAATGTTAGACACATTATCAACAAATTGGATGAATTGTCTAATTTAATTTCAATGTTTGATATCTTTGGTGTTACAGAAACTCATTTGGATGTTACTGATATAAGCGATTCTGATATTAAACTTAAGGGTTTTCATCCACCATTAAAGCGAAATAGTTGCAGTATTAGTAACTCTGGTACCATGTTTTATATAAGAGAAAATATCAAATTTAATAGGCGTCAAGATCTTGAAAAAAATGACATTGAATGTATTTGGTTTGAAATACTTTTAGTGAATCATTCACCTATTTTGGTATGTTGTGTATATCGAAATCCTAACAAAGGCTCTAAAACTACATGGTTAAAATCGTTTGAAAATATGATAGAGGGAATTTGGCATCAAGGTTTAGAAACTTTAATAATGGGCGACATTAATATTGACGTCTCTAATTCTAACAATCCTTATTTTACTGATTTATTAAATTTGTATAATTTGACTCAAATCATTGATAAACCAACTCGAGTTACAGCAAATACTTCAACTATCATCGACCATATTATTGTTTCTAATACTAAGCATGTAATTGAATCTGTAGTTCCACACTATGCTATATCTGATCATTATCCTGTTTGTTTTACTTGGAATATAAAAGGAATTCAACTTCCCAAGTCTAAGCATATACAGATCAGTTATAGATGTTTTAAAAACTTTAACAAGAATGAATTTATCAAGAACTTACAATTAGCTAATTTTGACATTATTTATTCTGAAAATGATCCCGATAAAGCTTTAGAAATATGGTATGATATTCTCAATGGTATAATAGATAAGCATGCCCCGATTAAAATCAAACGTGTGAAATCATTTACTAAACCACCATGGCTAACTAATGATATATTTAAATTAATCAGAATAAGAGATGATCTAAAAAAGAAAGGATATGTCAATATGTACAAATTTTACAGAAATAAAATCAAAAATGAAATTAAGACCTCTAAACAGAATTATTATAAATCTTTAATGACTGATCAATCTTCATCTAAAGAAATTTGGAAAGTAATAAATTCGGCTTGTAATAAATCCAAATCTTCAACAAATTCCATTTCTTTACAATCTGATTCTATTAATAACCATTTCTGTAATATTGCTTCTAAACTTATTGAAAATTGTTATGGTGACAATGTACCTGAAGATCTGTGTGCCTGTAATTGTCAATTGATAACTGATTTTGTGTCTAAAAATGTAACTTCACCTTTCTTTCATGATATTCCTTACATAAGAGTAAATGAGGTTTTTAAATATTTAAATTCTTTACAAGAAAACAAAAGTTCTGGTTTAGATAATATAAACCCTTCTTTAATTAAAATGGGAGCAGGTATTTTATCTCCAACATTAACATATATCTATAATTTATGCATTGATCAACATGTCTTTCCTACTGTCTTCAAAATAGCAAAAGTTTTACCATTGCACAAATCTGGTTCAAAAATTGATTTTAATAACTATCGACCCATTTCACTTTTACCGGTCTTGTCAAAACCACTTGAAAAACATATTTCTAAATCTCTGAATTCTTTTCTGTCAAATAATAATCTCTTATATTCAAATCAATCTGGTTTTAGATCCCATTATTCATGTTTAACTTCTTTAACTAATTTTACAGGAAATGTTTATGACGCCATTAATAACAAAAATCTGTGTGGAGCAGTATTTTTTGACTTTCAGAAGGCATTTGACTTGGTCAGTCATAAAATTTTACTACAAAAATTGAAACTTTACCATATTTCAGATCAGTCTATTTCCATGTTTCAATCGTATTTACAGGACAGACAACAGAGGACTTTTGTTAATGGTGACTTATCTAGCTTGAATTCTATTCTAAATGGCGTTCCTCAAGGCTCCGTCCTAGGACCGTTGCTTTTTAATATTTTTATAAATGATCTTCCGTTACATCTAAAATCTAATTGCGATCTTTTCGCAGATGATACTACTGTTTATGCTACCGGTAATAGCTTGGATATTGTACGATCTAACCTTCAAGAAGATACCGATTCCATTATGAAATGGTGTAAATCCAATTTGATGATAGTAAATGTTTCTAAAACAAAATGTATGTTATTAACTACTTATCAAAATCGTCAGCTACTTCCTGTCTCTGATTTAGATATAAATATATATAATGATAAAATAGAAAATGTCTCTAATTTCAAACTACTTGGTGTTGTTGTCAACCAGGATATGAACTGGAAATTTCACGTAAAAAGTATTTCTAAAATTTTAAATACAAAATTATTTCAATTGCGTAAAATACATAAGTTGCTTCCGGAAAATCTTCGTTCTTTGTATTTCAAAGGGCATATTCAACCTTATTTAGATTACTGTTCACCAATATGGGACAGTTCCAGTTTGAAATCAAAGACATTAAAACGCCAACAAAAACGGGCTCATAAATTAATTTTGAATTCTAGTAACTGTAACTCAATTAATTATAAAAATAAACTTAGTACTATGAATATCATTGATTATACTCTTCGACATAAGATAAATTCTGCTGTATTTATGTATAAGATACGTAATAATTTATGTCCAAGATATCTTTCTAATATGTTTTCACACTACAAAACGTCTTACTCATCTATTAATAAAAAGCTGATGCTTACAAAACCTAGAATAGATCTATATAAACACAGTTTTAAATATAAAGGTGTAAAATTGTGGAATAATCTACCTGTAAAAATAAGAGAGACTAAATCAGTATACTCTTTTAAGAAACTGTCAAAACTCCATTTCTATGGAGCTTTGAAATGAGTTGTCGTTTCAGGATATTCACTATTAATAATTGTAACCCCTCAACACTTGTATACATATTATGTAGATAAGTTATATTCCATTTCACATGTTGTATGTTTGTATTTTTCTATGGGCTCGATGTTAGAAAGGCATTGTCCTAATTGATTACCCAATAAAGAAATTATTATTATTATTATTATTACATTGTTACCTTTTATTCCTCGAAATGCCTCGTAATAGCCCGTAAATGGCTCGTTATGGTCCGTAATTACTTGAAATCACTCTTAAATAGGTTGTAAAAGTGGCAAATTCGTAAGAATCCGTAAAAGATACGAGAATTTGTGCGATTCGTAAGGACTCGTAAGAAAAATCGTGTATGTGAAGGTGGTATAATGTATTGTATAGTTAAGCCACCAGGTAAGTCCCCAGATGAATAAATACTCGTATTCACCAAGTTTGAAAATTATGATTTATCGATCATTCTAAGAGGTTGTTTGCCAAATGTCAAAGTTTCTCTGCGATAAACATTTACCGGTATAGAGTATTCTAATCATTCCTTTTTTTTATTTATTTCAAAGATACAAAATGATCCCGTTTGATATGGCAAGTATGGACACCTTGCTACCTCATTTTTGTATAGAAGATTGTACAAACCAAAATAAAATAAGTTGCAAGGTGGGTATAGGTAATGGTGAGTGTTTTTTCCTTATTGGGATAACATTCTAGCACATTGAAATTTACAGATTGTTCAGACAGCCCAGAAGTACCAAGACTCCCGGATAAGAACGTGACTTTTTCAAATCTGACACTATTTAGTCTACAATAGCCTCGGAAATTTGCTTACGTAGACTCGACCCTTTAGTACTTAATCCATTAGTACTAGCGTTCTGAAAATTAACCAAAGATCTTGGTCAGCATATCTGTAACTAGGAATATTGTGAGGGAGACAGATGGCAAAAGAGCCTCCTCTAAACACACTTGATCACTTACTAGTTCGATGAAGAGGCTTTGATAAACCTGCTATTTGTCAAGAGCTACAACCATAAAAAAGATAAAGATCTTGTGTTTAAAAGACAATTTTAAGTGTATATTTAAGTACAATGACGGTTCTGAATACTTTAAAACTCCGTCAAGGCCACACTTATCTCAAAATGAAAATATACTGACTTGCAAGGAACATTGTAAACATTTCGTCATTCATTAAGATTTAATACCACTACAGGCAGTTTGATTCATAAAATAATTAGTACTACCTAATCCAACATCCTGTTTAGATCCTTATTGTTCCTCAATCGTGATTTTTTCAAGGAAGTAGAATCTTGGAATAGAATCTCCAAGTTGTGAAGAACTATCATGTAGTCCTCAAAACAACCCCCGGGAAAGAACGTGACAGCTTGAAAAACACATAAATATCGAGAAATATTGTTGTGAGCGCTTCTTAGGCCAATATAAGCCTTAAAAGTAATGGAACATTATTGCTTAATGAAATAGTAAGTTAAAGACTAATTAAAGTCTAATTAAAATCAATCCCTAATTTAGTTTCGTTTGTTTTGTAAACACTGCATTAGGGTCTGAAAACCACATGCGATAGAAAGTATCTACGTGCACTCTGACCCTATCTTGGAAAAAATGACCTGATAAACTAGTCTACAGCACTTAGGAATCCTAGAATACACCTATCGCGAACAAAATCCCAGCGCAGCAGAGGGCAAAGATTTGATTGGTTAAAACCAGAGTTAACGTAGACATTTTCTATCGCACGTGGTTGTCAGACCCTAATGTAGTGTTTTTTTAAAAAAAAAACAAGGATTTAAAAACTGAACGAAACGAAATTAGGGACTGATTTTAATTAAACTGAAGTTAAAGACTTCATTGTTGATTTAGTGAATTAACATATAGCATATCACAATATCTTTAAGACGCATCAAGAGGATTAATGTATTTCGTGACGGTATTAACAAAGTCGCCTATCACGAAGTATTTTTCCAACTGCATTTTATTATTATATGTTCCTGGAATGCATTTGACAGTTTAGCAGAAAACAGACAGTTTCCATTTGCTTTTTTATTTACTCGATTACAGTCTCACATGTTAAGAATGATAACGATTACAGAACCAAAGGAAATTGTATTTTTCTTGTCATCCTGAAACACCATGACGATTTACTCAGGGTATTAAAATTTTCAAAGACGTTTGTGCATGTGTTATTGTTTGTTAACATGGAGCGTTGCACGTATAAACGAATAATACAAATTGTACAATATTTTACTATTCGGTGTGGTGCCAGACAAGGTATGTTTACTCATATTAAAAGTTGTGCACAAACTCTACAACATATAACTGCTAAATAGCGCATACATCCAACGCATACAGACGTATGTAGGTCGCATACAGACGTATGTAGGTGTATGTGTTGTGTTTGAGACGACCACAGAACCTACTGAACGTGATTCTATTTTACAGATACCATATAATTGCGTTTAGACAGCATTAGGTTGTCTAGGTTTGGGATTCATGTACGCTAACTGTAAAGTCATGAACGTTGTGACGAAACTAAAAACCGATTCAATACATAATGACAAGAGATAACAATAATCTATGTTTAAGTAGGAGTTCTGGATTAGTATAAATAAAGAAACCCAGTACTAACGATCCGAACAGTATTTAATTTCCTATATCTATACATGTGTCGTGTCTGTTATATCAGAGATACAATTAGGTGAGTGCAATCCACTGTACAGAGATTAACTTTTCCTTTACCTCACATTATCTTCTTTATCACATTCTAGGCAATCTTAATAACCAATCATCAATTGCATTTATTGAATATAACCTTATATAACTTTATTTTGAAGGTTATATTAAGGCATAACGAGGTGAAATTGTTGAGTCCAATGTGTATATCAAAATGCGATGTAACAAAAATAAGCTAAATCCCTGACATATTGGAGGAAATGGGATAAAAATAAAGGAAATTACACTGATGATTGATTTTATATTCTTCTGATCTCAAGTTATAAAGCAATGAATATATAATTAATAAACAAGATATATATTATGCTAGGTAATATATAATATGTTATACGCCCCATGCGTGACGGAGGTTCGGGGTAGCTTAGTAAGTTCGACGTTTGCACGTTTAACTGAGGTGAAGGTATAGGGTTTAATCCCGTTATGGGTCGAGATAGTACTCTATTCAAAGACACATTTGGGAGGGACATGCATGAAAAAAGCGTCCACTCCTTCGGATGGGATAATAAACAAGGGCCGTCTGTTCTACAGATTGTGCACGTTAAATATGCCACAGTTTTAGCATAAGTGCCCCAATTGCACATGGCGCTCGTTAATTTTTTTATTTGGAAGATCATAAAATATACTGTAAAGAACTCTCTGGCTTATAACCCACCTAATGCAGAATGTAAATATCCTGAACGAAATTGTATATTATTTAAATAAAAATACTAAATTGATGTATAAAAGCATGTCAATATGTGAAATTATGGAATCTGATATAATTATAAATATTTATCTAACATGTCAAACGTACAAATAAATAACTCTCATAGATTTAAATTACAAGTGTATAGCAATTATTAAAAGTTTAAAAACGAGATAAATATGATAATATTTTAACTGGTCCTGACACGAAACTACCATCAGTGCACTTCGGTGAATCGACTCATCTTGAAGGATCCTAATCAAATGGATCTTAATCCCAATATTGACTAATCTTAAACCAAGAATTGAGACAATTTCCTGATGTACACCTCATATTAACTACACTGATAATATGATAAATGCACACCCTTGTCTGTGATAAAGGTACTCCTTTTGAAAATTCGGATAAATATGGATCGAGCAAGCTCCCTCAGTGCCCTTGGCACTTGTTATCAGATATTCGAGAACATTGATTTTCAAGTTCAGTTTACTTCCAGTATATTGGATCTGGCTACAGAACACATGTTAAAGTCTTTTTCCATACCATCTTTCAACAAACTGTAAGTAGTGGTATAAATGACATATGTAAGTCGTATATTATATTCTTATGATATACGTTATCATACACGCTACCTGCAGAAGTACTCTCCAAACATCACGATTATATCATCAATGCAGCCATAAATATCAATTTGAAAGAAAAACTTTAGATGAAATAATACTGTTTCGAAATAATTTTGTGATAAATAAGAAGCATTTCACAGTAAGATGAACAGGTTCTTGATAATACACTTCAAATGATGTATGTATTCATCAATTTTCACGATCTTGCATCAATCGTCGATAAGAGGGTTGGCGGTTAATGCTTAATTAAAGTCGTTCTATGATCTTTATCATCTTAAAATAATAGTCTATCATCAGATAATCGCTTCATTTCGTCTAATATTATATAGAATCCAGTAACGCAGAATGACAATATTGGTTTTCTTGAGAAAAATCAATCTAATATAGTTAATGACGTAATGATTTCTATTTTTCTTTGTTTCACGTTTTGTAACAATTCTTCCGTATAATTATTATACTTTTTAAACACACATCATGTAATGACACCAAAAGACATCAAATGGGGATTAAATTAAGCCAAATAGAGTGAAAAGGTGTGTAAGTGAGTTTTGTGACACCGAATGAAACGAATATGATGGTTTATTACATCAAACGGTTAATCAAGACGAGAAGCACCACGCAGTGTATCACAAGATGCATTTTTGGATTTTAAACTGTCAGGAGATCTTTAACGTGCACACTGCACAGCCTGTACTAAACGGGGCTTTGCTTTATTGTCCTGACAGAACGACTAGAGAGTTTTTCCACGACAGTTCCTATGATCGAAATCAGAAACCGAGTTAAAAGTTCAAACACCAAAGTCTTCCTACCATACAGAAAAACAAACCAAATATATTGTAACAGTGTTAGCTAAGTACCATCTTCGAAACCATTGAGGAAGTTGCAGATTTGTATCGGCTGTTCTGATACATTCATATGTATATGTCTTCTTTAAGGCGTCTCAAAATTAATCTGATTTTAAACTTTCTTACAATTTTCGTAGATTGTATCTGAACCACTTCCATAACAACCTTTTCAACCATATAAATAGTGCCGCTTTTATGTTCGTATGAGACAGATCAAATTATGTTCTAGTTGACTCATTGCAAATGATATAAGTGGGAGTTACATATACAATTATTTTTCATATTTTTTCTTGATGTTGTCGGTGACTAAAAGGTTACTTGTGACTCATAAACAGTCTGATGATACCTCACTTTAAAGAAAAGACATATTTCTTTCTTGAGCAATAGCGTGACAACAAGTACGTGCTCTTGAATACAATAAAAGGATCGAGTCGAAACTCTCAAGACTTATCGCCTTATTTAACCTGTCAAAATTTCCACTTTATCATGAACATATGTTACACAGCTTTTATTACACACTCGATTGTAATTTACATAACATTTTAATTGATCGGAAATAATGGTAATTGTTATCAGAATGTAATATAATTGATGCATATTATAGTTTAAAAAATTGGTGAGTGTGTGCAAATTTTTTACGTCTATTAATAATATGAACAGGGAAAATATCCAAGGACACTACTGTTGAATACAATTTTCCCTAATTTAATAATCAAATCGCTCATTTTACTCAAGTATCGTCCTGCATTAATTTTGTCCGGAATAAATATATCTCACTGTATCTCATGATGTGGACCATAAAAAAGTGGCGAGTATCGCACGCGAAGCAGCTCATGCTTAATCTTTTCGAAACTCCTCATGATGGTACTTCTCATTGGAGGAATCCACTGCTGTACAACTATTACTCTTTTGATATTCTGTTGACGTGATTTTTGATTTTCTTACTTGTATGGAAGTTTATTGTAATATTTCATGTTTCATAAAAAAAAACAAATTACATGAATTTTTCCTAATTAAATGTGATGCTTCTGACCGAATTTTGAGGAAAAAAAAAACAATACAAAAGAGAAGAAAATACAATTACAATAAGAGTATTCACACAATTAGGAAAATTGCTTCTTAAAGAAATACAGTCATCAAATAATGTTTCTTTTCCAGCTGATAGATCGCAATTTCGACGAGTGTTACAGGTAGCTGAAATATGGATCTTCCAGGTGTACCAAAATCATCATGCTAATAAATATGGCTTCATTGCGAATGTCTTTGTAGTTTTCCACTTAACGGATATATCAGAACATTATGGTGATGCAATTGTTTTGATTATTTGACACTCAGCAGTGTGATTTAACGATTCCAATTTATGCCACGTATTAGATGCACTGTAAAAAAGCAACATTCAATTCATTTTGTGAAGGATCTGTTAATAATGTCTGAATAATCTAGGCTACATAATTTTAGTGGAAATAATCTTACTGAGACTCTTTTAGACTGCTATTTGCTTCAAAGAATATTACTTTACATTGTTTAATGTAGAATTATACAATCTTAAACATTATTTAGAACATTAAAAACCTTTTGTATGTCTTAAATTGGAATCTTACCAACACCAGCTCTAACTAGGATGGATTCTTTAAAAGGCCATTCTGCTTTTTTCAAAAAAGTTTCCATTATCAAAAACAGCGCAAATATTACCTGAAAGTTTTCTAAAGTATGCTCATTATATCTATGCATCTTCTAGATCAAACTGAATTTGTTTTTAAAGGGTTAATTACAAACAGGGAGTACTTATTTTTAATTAAGCAATTTGACCTAGTTTTGGTGTTTTCCCATTAAATGGCTCAATATGTCTAGCTGAAACCTTTCGAATACACAAGAGGGACATTTCTCTACAATTAGGCGTTTATTTTACTCAAATCCGTTCAGTAGTAAGGTTTTTAAAAATTTTAGCATGTTTTTTAGCGTTTAAATATTAACGGCTGGATTTAAAGTTTTCACAAATTTGAGCAAAAAATTTTTTTGACCTAATAAAAATTCAGACTGTCCCTTTAACATGTTCTTACTGAGTGATTTTATGAATGTAGAAATAAACACAACATGAGGTAGATTCATGAAACACATGTGTCTGTCTGGCCAGGTGCTTATATAATTTATCATGCGACTCCAGGCTAGGGGGTCATCTGACATTTATATTTATCATATTGTTTGGATTCCAATTAGCTGATTTTAGAAAAAGTTCACTTGTATCATGCATTTTCCTTTTAAGGAAGTGATCTGAGTACTTGTTTGCTTTGTAAATAAAGGTTAATTTGAATGTTAATAATGGCATTGTTAATTAAAATGTCATCACTGTACTGCCCTTACGATTTACAGAACTCTTCATCAGACTTTCATTCTGTTATGCAGTCAAGGTCATGGATTTGTCCGAAATATTGAGGGTACGAACGAGTATAGTTTATACCAAGTACTTCGATTAGCCATTAGAAGAGGGTGTTGAGGTGTGTGGAGTGGAGTTAATTAGAAATTCGGTTGTTAGTAATCAAGTTATATTATAACATACGTGTGATAAGGATTTTTCCATTAATATTTTTAATTATCGAACTAGTAGCTTTGAGGAAAAAACGCTCTGTTATAAGAACATAGAATATTATGTGATCTTGTCAAGGTTTTCTGGCTTTCAGTCTATTTTCAACTCAAGGTCATCAGATACTATCAATTCGTTCGTATTCTAAATAGAGTAATAGATAGAACCATTACCTCAATTTACCACATCATGATGATTTATTGCGTTTAAAGCGATACAACCTCTTAGAATGAACAACGAAATTAAGTTCTCAAACTTGGTAAATAAGAGTATAATATTCATCAACGGTGTCCAAAGCATACAAACAGAATCAAATAACCCTATAAAACTATGCAATTTTCTATACAATTACAGGTTATAATTGAAAAACGCTTAAAATTAAGTGAGCGTTTTTCGATTATTGTATATAAACATAGTTTTCTGGATTTATCAGATTATTTAGGTAATCTGTTATTTCTCCAGATAAGTCCTTCGATGAATATATACCCCTATTGACCAAGTTTCAAAATTTATGTTTTGGTCATTCTTGGATGTTGTTTTCCTTTAAGATGAGGTCTGAAAGTTGATGTATTTTGTTGATGTTGGATTGAAGTTAAATTGTAGAGAAATATGTCTCCAACCTATTTTAAAAGTTGCAGGTACAAATATCAATTACCTGTACTAGCCTAGTTCTAAAACTATTTGAACTCTTTAAATATCATAGTTTTGAAGATAAATATCTTCCAGAAACAAAACCCATCAACATAAAATGATAAACAATAACCAAGTATATAACAAATAACATCATTAAACAATACTTAGTTTTGAAGGTACGGAGTGAGTTATTTTAGAAATAATATACAATATCTTCATTTCATAATAATCCTCGACCTTTCTGAACTCACTTAACAGATGTCTGTTTTCAATCTGTAAGACTTAAAGACTATTCTTATTTTAGGTCGGTTTAGTGGAAATTGGTTGGGGGAATAGTTTGTGGGACTAAATGAGTCTACTCACTATGACACCGGATGAGAACAAAATATTCGCATGCAAATGTCGGAAAAGATGTGTTCAAGAAACGTTTGAGCATTTTCTTCTATCGGTAAAATACGGGCACAGCACCGGATCGTGCAATGTGCGAATGTTCCTTGTCTTGTAAATTGTTACGAAATAACAGATAGAACGCGTTTGTCGTAGTATTTTGTAAGGGGGCGGGGGAAATGAAATAAATGAAAAATAAAAACGCCACTGAATTGTATTTCATTTTGTATACTTTATGAAATTGGAAATTCTTACCTTCTGGAGGGTTGATCTGTCGCAGACTCTCTAAGCACTCCTCAAAGTTACCTATTCCCGTCGTATGTTTCCTCATCATAAGTTACTCAACTCCATCAATATGGATCACCTGTAATATATATATATATATATTGTTTGATATCTTAACTTCTCAATTTATTTCACATTAAAATCTACCGTCCAACAACTAGGTGAACACGTTTTTAAAGTCTGGGAGCAATGTTTAAGTTTTCATTGGCAATAAAAATAGACTGTAATGGTTCTACACGTAATATACCAGTTCTTTACAAAATAAAACATGTCAATAAAACATCATTCTTAAGAACACTTACCCTCAAAAGTCATATTTTTTTTTCGAATAAAAACCTCATTATTGAAGAATGTTTCTTGAAACGTAAATTTGAAATGAATGAAAGACAGAATATTGCACAGATGTTGTCATATAACATTAAATGATAACATGTTTTCATACAAGGTATGATATGTTACCCCTATGCCCTGTCATTCAGAAAAATGATGAAATATATTACGAGAGCTTTAGTAAGGCGTAATTTGAACATATGTCACAAAACTATAATAATATGTGATTTATTTCTTCAATTCAAACACAGTAATCAGAGAGGAGAACTTATGAAAATATACTTGACTTAATAATAGTTAGGTACATCATTGTGGTATTTGTGCTGGTTTTCAAGATGAGAAATCAAACATTTGTGATAGCTTTTGAAAACAAACCATTAATTACGAAATTAATCATCTTAAGCTGAAATTGTGTATGTGTCAAATAAGTTTCAGACATAAGTCTTTCACAGAGCATCACTGCCAACCTTCAATTTGTTTAAATATGAAAGATTATTTCAATAAACAATCAAGTGTGTTTCCTGATCAGATTAACAGCGGTATGTTATCACATGCCAATCAAATTATTTTGTAAAATTTGACGTTATGTTTTTTCTTGTCTAAAACATAGTGATCGATCGATTCGATTGTAGCCAATTTTCAGTTCAATAGAATTTAGTGTTTGTATTTTGAGGGCCTCTCATAGGTCCGCGCTCATGCAGTAAGACTGTTCAAGACTGTGTGTGTATATAGCTTTGCTACTCCAGTTTCAGGATGCTCTGAAACTCCTATTCTTCGTTTGCTTTTATGACTTACTTGTTTTTTGCTTATCACAAAATTACTTCATTTTCAACTCAAATTGATGCTTACCAGCCACGTAGAATGTAACCATCACTATCATTTATTTTATATATTATTTAGAATAACAAACATTCCAACTAAATAACTAATAACTACCAATGTTATCATAAGTAACATGTTCTTTTGAAGTATATACTTAATTACGTAAAAAGAAGTCTTATCGTGTAGAGTCTGGTATTTTTCGATGGTATCTAGATCACACTTACACTTAAAGTAGGTTTCGGGTACCATATTTGAAAAGGTTTCACTTTTCGTAATACTATTTTTAAATACTTTCTCGATGGGTGAAAGGAATTAAGAGCTCGGCATAACTAGCCGTTGTATAAAACTTTTTTTGACGGCCCTAAATTCGAAACTACGACATATATGCCGAAGGAACGACCATCGGACAACTTGGATAATATGGATAGATTTCGCACGTTGAGAAAAGTGATAGATTTAATCAATCTCAATGATGAGTCCAGAAAAGAAATCAGTACTACTGGCTTTTTAAATGAGAAAATCATTCTCATACCAACAGTTTTGGCATATGCGTGAACAAACTAAACATCTATAGACCGTATTATTCACGCATTGAATCAAAAAAAAGGGTTCTAGCTCTCGTTATAGATAACAGGCTGGTACTGAAGAACGATCCAGACAATGCTTCCTCAAATGCATTGACATATAGCAGAATAATATCAATTAAAATGTTTTAAGTATGTGATTCGAATGACATGCATAATCTGGAATATCATCATATCAAAGTGATCCATAGACAGATAAATGACTATATTATTGATACGTGAAAAGTAACGTGACATAAAATTAAAAGGTGAACGACTTGCCACTCTGTATTCTCGCCACTTTGTATTTTTGAATTACTATTGTAGGAGAATAATGAACTCTTAAAGCCATATCCAAAATATGTGGTATTTCGACCTTGATTGTTGATATGGGTCTTGGGTTCTGTATGTTGAATTCCATGGAGAAAAACAAACTCAGCAAAACCAAAAACCTTTTAACGGGGTACCGTACAAGCCATATTCGATAAACAAAAACGTTTGCCACGTCGATCGCCTTATGGATTTCAGCATGGATAAAAAGCCAAAACTTTAAGATTTAATCAAAACGTTTATATTTTCATCGCCGCTTTTACAGTTCAGATCGGAACACTTGACTGAAACTACTTCTCGCAATAGTGATTGTCACATCCCTAGTCTGACAGCTGGGATCTAATTCTTTTAAATGCAGGCTAAGTCGAGTATTTCAGTGGATATTGATATACATTATTCCCCGTCGTATGATTATGTAGAGTTCCTTTTTGTGCACTTTCCATCTTCGTACACTGCATACGATGTCCTTCTTGAGATCATATTGACGTTTACTTTAAGTGGCAAACATACAAAAAGGCTTTTAAACAAGCATCCTAGGTCAAAATGAAATAGGATACATTTAAATATAACCTTTAAAATATATGAGTCAACTTTGAAGAATCGCTAAGTAATAGATTAAAAAAAACTAATATTAGGTTTGAATTCAACATCAGTTGAATACTTATAAATCAACTTGTTGGGACATCACAACTAAATTATATAAAAATGCAGTAGTTGGACCTAGAGAAACAATATACATCTTCTGCACCAACTTGGATAGTTTCAATAAGTCAAGATGTAGGAGTTCGGCCTATTGAGACCCATTCTTAAAAAAAACTATTGCATGAACGTGTGGCACAATTGCACTGGCAGAGATTTTGAGTAGAACTAAAATGAATTTAAAAAAAAACGGTATAAAATGTAATCTAGTTTATGAAATGGAATGAAAATATTTGTAAAATACAATGCAATGGAGAAGAAGATTGATAGAGAATGAAAACTATAATGAGAACCTAAAAAAAATAATTTTAACAAAAACATCCAGACAAACTGATTGCAACACTTCTTGTTATTACAATTGACTTGATGTTTCTGTTTTTCAAGCTTAATCAATGTTTTCTGCGATATTTTTCTGTATGTCCTTTTTTAGTCTTTTACTGGCTATAAATAGACGTGTTTACAGCTTCATCTATGTCTAGCAATTGTGCTTTAATGGGTTGTTCAAATTTGAATTTTTGATTCGTCAAAATAATATTCTGAGAATGGTGTTAAAGAGCGAGACATTCTCATTTTTCAAATTATCTTAATGTGACTTAAGCTACCAATAGTAGAGGTAAATATAATAAGTGGTTTACTGATTTCTCTATTTACTGATTTCTCTATTTACTGTCCACAAACAACCATAATAACTAATGGGTTATGAAGAGATGACATGTTATATAGAGAGATTCTACAAACATCTCTGATCTTGTATGTCGATTTTGGTATTTCAATAATTTTCATTCCCCCAAAATATTTTGTAAACGTTGACCAGGCAAGACAGAATAATGCAACATTGCCTGGCTTAAAAAATATGGTATTGAAAACATGATTTTCATTTCAATATTCACGATTTGTATCTGAGGACGGGTGGCTTGTTTAGTTTTACTTCCAGGTTTAATTAATGAAAGAAAGGCTACATCTGGCATTTCGAATACATTCTAGAAACTAATTGTTGTTTCATACTTTTGAGACAAGTAAAAATTAATGTGTCTGGAATGGGATCAAAAGTGTGAGAGCAGTTCTCTAAAGATTCTGACGCCAATGAACACTTTAATGAGAAGCAAGACGCACGTGATAACATACGATTTCAGAAACCAGCATAATGTAACTTTCTTGTTCGATGATGGATACTCTCTTTAACCTGCAAGTTATCTTATAATATACAGTATAAGATAATATTCAGGAACTGATAATGGAGCATTTATCTAGCTGTTTATATCATATCATGTACATACGTGAAACAAGACGTATTTAAAGTGGTAACTCATACTGGCACTAAAATAAACATTAAAATATCTGAAAGTAGCGAATGATTGATAAAGAAAAATACAAACTTAAGTGAATTAAGAAAGAAAATGTTAAAAGAAATGGTGATAAAACTCCACTTTTCATTTTGAATAAACAACAACTTGTATTACAATCTTCCAAAACAATGCATTTGACATTTAACATTTTAAACTAATTTCGGTAGAAGAAATAATATGTGAATTGGTGGCTGTTGAATTGAAAGTCGTTTATTAGGAGATCATGATATAAATAAAGAAACGTAAGCAACGTATTATCAATTTTAATCAAGTCAGAATCAAGATTGTTACTTTGCAATCAAATTAGCTCAACATGTTTTGATGTTCACCAACAAGAAATTTCTATAAACAATTAACACAAGGGAAATTAAAGCATAATCCAACATATTTCAAATGCTTTGCATCAGAATTCCGATTCATTCTGTCTTTAAGATCAGTTAAGGTTGAACAAACACAATTTCTGGTCATTCACACTTTACAGTTGAAGGATTCATATACCAAAATAGCCTTGATATTTACACGCGATTTAATAACATAAGATAACCACGAGTAACATATATAAACAAAAATATACATTTTCATAACTTGCATAATATCACATTCTGCAAGTTTGAATAACATATATTCTCTGAGCGCCATAATGAAAATGACATTTGTCATGATTATTGCTCTACAGTTCAATGTCTTGCATGTGCCCACTCCGAATATGTGCAGAAAAGTAAATTTCATTCTTTTGACAGCAGTTGTTGTAATTTTGAAATATATGCCAGTAACGTTGCGTTCATTGTGGGTTCGTTGTACACAAATCTGACTATATCAGCATCAGCCTCAGCTAGCCTCAAACTATCAGGCCTTGAAAGTGTTGACTGCAACTGCCAATCTGTTTTACACATATATACCAGTAATATCGAATCACTAATACATGTATAACGTTCTAAAAAGTTCACATTTTGATTCTGTTAGAAAACTTCATGCACCAATAAGTAGATAACAAGCATTAAGTGTTTGTAAGCGTTTGAGGCACACCGACGGAGCGTCATTCATTATTGTGAGTGTGTCAAATTATCTAGACGTTAGTCAGCCCATACAACGCAACTTTATAGGCCTCCATCTAAAACGCATAAAAAATATTCACAACGACAATGCATCCTATCAAAATAAAATTGAAGACAGAAGAACTCGTCGTGGGAAAGTGGTTTTATGGTAAATGTAAACAAATCATTTGTGGCTAATAAGTAGACAGACATCAGAATGAAATAAGCCGTCAAAACAACCGGAAGCCATTCAACCTTTCATAGACGACAAGAAGACAAGAAAAAGCATGATCCAATTACTGGTGTGGTTCGAGGTCGCTTTTTTCAATATTCTCAAAAGATAGTGAGGTAGATGTCCCAGCCCAGGGAATTCTAAATAGATTTTCTGATTTTCAAGTTTGGTTTTTGTTTTCCTTGATTTGCAGTATCCCCCCCCCCCCCCCCACCTCCATTCATCATATATTCTTCCAACTTACTTTAGTGTGTTTAAAACGCAACAATGAGATAAAAAAAAACCACAATTGATTGGCAATATCAATTTCTTGGACAAAAACCTGGTTTAAAAGTCATCGAAAACATGGAAGCTACTGTAGTAGAATGCTGTCCTCTTGAGACTGGATATAAACAGATGTGGATGACAAGATAACAATCGGTTACGATTATTGACTTCCTCTTCCTACACAATGAAAACACTTATATAGTCTACATGTATACGCATGCCAGACAAAGATGGCAAAAACACAATATACATCACGGTACAATCTGGTGCAGAACGTAAACATTCATTTCCGATCAGCATTTAAAACAATAAGCACTATCTACAAGTAACATTGAAAACCAGATAAGATCTATTATCAATCAACGTGTATCACGTCCCTTGGTTTTGAGATTAAAATATTTAATATAATTGGTGGATTAAAACATCTCGTGTGAAATTCAGCTATGGACCAACCAAAGATTGATACTTAACACTGACTTAAACAGCAACACCTTTAAAATAGTTAAAGATGGCCTGAAACAATGTGTTGTTCTGGTCAAAGTAGTGTCACACTTGTCCTTCCCACAAAAGAATACAGGTTATTGTAGGTAGATATTAGTGTAGATTATACAAAGCAATGCCAATTCTGAAATATCGAAAAAAATATGATATTTTGTCGATGAGCTAACTTTGTGTTTGACTTGAATTCTATGAATTGGTTTGTCAAGGGAATCATATCGGTTGCACTTCACCAACTAACAGAGAATCATCAGTGAGTGGACGATTGCTCTTTCATTATCGATGGATACAACAAAATTTAATTAAACCTAAGACTCTTCTGTTTTACCAAAATTAATTAAACCTAGAATTGTACTCATGGTATCGATATAAAGAAACAGAATTGAGTCAATATCAGCTAAAGTTACTGATAGAACCAACAACAGACAGTCATTTTGAACAAAGAGAAGTTCCCGTTATATAATAAAAAGTGATGCATACAGACACCGTATTAACAGTTCCAATTTACTCTAAACATCATATAGAATTACTTTTCTTCCAATTATTCAACACATTAGCAGTTAGCCTGAAGGTTCGAAAATGTTAAAAATTAATAAACTCATTTAAATGATAAAATTACTGATTATTTATTTATCTGTTTTGAATCCAGGTGTTATTATAAAAGTAAGTACAATGTATAAATTCCTCGGACCCGATTCGTTAAACCATACTTTTCCGAAACTGTCTTGTTACTTGTGCCGATGATCAACTAAATGGTTACAGATTCCGACCGATAACATTTTTTTCTATGAAAATAGATCATATGAACGACAGCTGCGATTTACCGTTCATCGCTGAGCTCAAATTGACAAGGTTAACAGTAAAAGTTACACATGACACTGAAATGAAAATAACATACGAGTCGCAAGATTGATATTAGCCAACTCAAAACACATCAGTTCCATTATCATATATGTAAAAAGTGTACAAAATAATTCAAGAACAAAGGGGAAATAAACAATTATTGAATAAAAATCTATTTCGCTTACCACAATAAAACATCATAAAAGGTAGTTGACAAAAAATAGTTCATAAGATGATAATAGATATAGACACTGTCTTCATAACGGCATCAATAATGAATAAGCGACATTGTATGAATGAACGAACATAACACCCTGTCAATGCCAACTGTTCTTGATAGAAAATTACAAAATGCAACCACCTGTCTATCAGTCAAGCCTGTCTGAACTTGACTTGAGCGTTTTCAAATAGAAAAAACCCAATAATATTGAAAAGGACCCAGAACGAACATAGATACAAAGTTCGACTTAAACATCTTACAACTTGGGAGTGCAAGAAAATCTATTTACCACTTCCACAACCAAATTACAAAGGTTTGTAGCACAATCTCGCAGAAGTGACTATTTATTTTGCCCAATTAGTCGCTGTGTTAACTTGATATGAAGAAAATTTGGATATTGTATACATGATGTACCTCTCAGAGTTTACACTTAATCAGCAGAATAAGTTTCTCTCGAAATAAGTTTGAGTAATATAATGAAACCTTTCCAATCGAAAAAATGCAAAATAAAAAGATTTCACAAAAATGACAGCAAATTACCAAAGCAGAGTACATACATCTCCCTACCTGAAAGCTGGCATATCATGCCACATTTACATGAAGAAATCCAGTCTTTACTTTAGGTTTTTAATTTTTCGATAAAATCGAATAGAAAAGTTTGTAGAAAAACTACCTATATTTTAGTAAAAAAAGGATACCAAGAAACTCTCAAACTCTAAAAAGCTTTCTGTGAAGACACTGTAATCTTAATCTAACAAATTGTTAAGTTAAAAATTGAAATATCATACCTTAAGTATTATAAAAAAATATTCCACAGTACAAACAAACGAATTAAATCCGATCGTTTTAATTTAATCCATATGAGTTAGAACGTTAACGAACAAATATAAAAACTATATGTTGAAGCAATCGCTATATATCCTTAATGCTATACGTCGACTTCTTTCAGTCAACAACCACTATAGTTATTTACATTGATATTGATTGACTAAGGTTTCGGTATAGTTTTAATATATATTTGATAGATGGCTTTATACTGGTCCTTGCAATGATTGTACACCACTGAGCGTCATGTGTCACTTCTAACTGCCTTACGTCACAAGAGAAAAATGGCATGCACCTGTAAATCCATAGATCAAACTCCAACAGCCGGCATAATCAATGAGATAGATGAAAAATTAGTCCAATAGCCACCCTATATAGGTTTGCTTCCTAGAGAGCATTATGATGTTGGAAACACGCAAATCGGATCAAAATAAATCCTTATCATGACAATTTTTATTTGGAACTTTCCAATATGGTACCTTAGCCATGTGAACACGTCAAACGTATTATTAGCAGAAGAGAAAAGTGAACATGAATAATATGCTACAAAGCAATATCTACACTCATTGATAAGAGCCAATCGGAGGATACCAACAGGAATGGAAATGTGTTCTCGGAAAGATTAAGCAGTTGCTCTCGTCAAAATTCCAATTTGAAACTTATATATCTGTCTTTACCTTAGAAATTGTGTGACTATAGCACTGGGCCAATATGGAGCAAATTTTAAACTACCACGTTGGTATCTGGTGTAAATTTTGGGACAATCTGACGTCAGAATTATAGATACAACATAGAAATGTTCTTCCAACAGCAAGTTTAAAATGTCGTTCCGTTCATTGACACTGTCAGTAAGAAGAATTCCAAACGTCTATTTGTTTTTGTCATTACAATTAACGTTTATTTGTACAAATGTAATTGACAAGAGAAATGCCATGCTGAAAGCAAATCATTGTTAATGTTAACAAACGATTACGTAAAAAGTAGCTAATATAAGATAATATTCGGGTATAGAGATATCTCATCTACGCAATTTGATAATGTTTTTGGTGTGGTGTCATTTGAACCAGTGAAAACGGAACCAGGTGATGTTAATATGAAAGACGCTGCCCATGAAACAAATCTAGGAAACTCAATTTTCACCAAGAGTTTACCTTGAGACTTCGTGTTAAATAATAGTTATTGGCTACTGGCTATTGTAGATGTCACATGCTATTATTGTGTCAATCATAGTGGCTAATAGCTTTATCAAGTTTACAATGAAATATACATATAGTTTTCTTGAACGAATTAAATTCTCAATGAGTTTCAGACTTACTTTTCTATAAAACGTTAATAACTAAATTATAATTTCGAATGAATGAATGAATGAATGAACATATAGATGAACCAGCGAACTCTCATGTGGGCAAAAAAACAAATGTGTGACGATTGAACGAACCTTCGTGTCAATGAATAAATATGAATGTATCTAGTAATGCTTGTTACTGATTGAAAGGTAGAATCACCGTAAGATTTAATGGCGACTGTTCTAGCCACTGCTATCTCGAGTAGGTTCCAATTAAAACCGTATGGAGGGTTAAAATGATGTTAATGTACTGGTGGCTACCTAATTTATGGATTGATATTTTCCTAATGGACGGTGTTATACTGCTTCAGCTGTTAATGAATATGGCTTGTCATCGACAAATGTCATTGACACCAATTGACATCGATTTGTAGAAATATCTCAATTAGACTTTAGTTGATGACTTTCAGTCTTAAGTCTGTAGTGATGTAGTGCCAAAACCTGGTAATGATGGTTATGTTGAAGTTGAAGCTTGAGCGTACCACCGCAGATATATAATCTATCCATTCTTATAATTGAATGTTTATCCAACAAGAAGGTATCCAGTCACGCATGTACTGTCCTTTGCAAATGCTTGCTGCAGTCAAATGGAAACGGTAGCATTTAGTAGCTCCATCTGCAATTTTGCATCGTTTAACAATTTTAGTTGATCTCGTTGAATCTTTAAAACTGATTTGTCTTTCTTCAAATAGTAGTCCCGAACATCCCATTGCAACTCTTAATGCCTTTATTATTTTCGAAAAGTGACTGTAGATATTTGGATTATATGTATGCTGTTATATAAAGCCCTACCGTCGTATTGTATTCACTGTAAGAGTTTATTTTACCTATATATATTATTGGGAATAGCTACAGTTTTCATTGGACCATTCTCATTTCCCTCTCGACGTTGAAAAGGGTTACACTGATGTTCTGGAGGATACATATTAAGAATCAACTGTACATTTTACAATACACCAAAGCAAGGTAACTAAAGTGTTAGCTAACATTTAAAAACCTCCGCGAAGACCCTTCCAACATTCAGTTGTACTGCTAGTTGCTAATCATTCTATTATTCGACTACAACTTGTGGGTTTTTTTACGCAACTAAATACATGATTTCTTAATGGTCAATATATTTTAAATTATAATCGGTTCTGTCTTATTATTTATAGAAACATCAATAATTCTTTCACATGTAAGGGTTCGTGAGGTGATATCATCTCGTGTATTATAAAAACCAGTTGTTTACAGTGACATGTGCCTGGTTATCATTCCTTGTTTCAATTAGGATATATTATTATAAAACTGCAGTTTGACAACCATGTTTGTTTTTCTAATAAAGCCTTTGTAATAACACATTACTATGGATTGGTTAGAACTGAATTGTATTTATCGCCTGAAGGCATATTGGTATTAAAAGTATGTCATTTTTGGGTTTCTTCGCCTGATAATGCAAGAGTAATACCATTTCATATCCTGTTATAGTATAAGTAAATTCTATATAATATGTACATGTAGTAAATATTTCATTGAAAATTCAGCAACAGACGAATATTTTAGAACTCTATGAGCTAACTAAATGTGTATTTTTAAGTGATATATAGGCTATTTATGCAAAAGAGCAGAACCCTAACATGTTCCAGTATCTATTTACATCTTTAATAAACTAACAATTCTGGAGAATTATTTCATTAGTTAACCTAACCACATGGGACCATGAACTTTATGTAGGCCACACTGTACCTAATAACAGAGTAAGGTTGACCCGTCAGTTATTGTTTTATGAACATTTCATATTTTTCTTTATTTATTTCAATGTACCAATTTATTGTACGATATATTACATACTTTAGTTGTTCAGTTAAAATGATTAAATTTAAGTGGGACATTACGAGCATTGTAGATGAAAAGTTTCGATTAATACTTTTATTAATTCTCCGCATTCCAGTTATCAGAAAAAGTACGCACATCGCACACAACAGATGCATGCTCGGATATAAAATTAATCTGCCACGTACACGAACTTGCGAAAAGAAAACTTTTACCTTAACAGAAACTTCGTTCCCATATTATGATCTGATCCAGTCGAAATTGTGGCTTGTTTAACACAAATATGTCAGTCTGTCCGTAATTAAAACAGATGTTTGAAACAGGCTAACGAATTCAGAATTTTGCTTAAATTCAGGGGAGGTTAATCTGTGAAAAATATTCTTTTCAGACCAAACATCTTTGATATCGTTGGGTTGTTCTACAGTGAAATGACTTTTGTGTTAGTACAAATTTAGTCGAATTTAGAAATTGGGTAACCACCAAAAAAAGGTTGAGAAACACTGGTATATACAGAATGAAAATGATTATTAGGCAATTACAAATTTCATCCAAATCGTGTGATTGTGGGGGTGTTTTGTCATAATGGGAACCTTCTGAGTTGAGAAGGACTAAAAATAATAATTATTATGAAAGTAATAGCTTAATAATAAATATTTAATCTGAATGTAAAGGAGTTCATCAGTTTTATTCGATGATTACATGTAAGATTGATTTGGTTTAACAATTAACACATTGTGATCAATGGACACTTCGGTCTATTTAAATTTGATTTGGATTCAGTACTAATATCCATTGAAAATGTTCAATAAGTACTCGTATTCCGTTTTTTTATATCAAAATTGGACCAGTTCGTCGTTGGGTATGTCCTTTTCAGCTGTGTTTCAATTAAATCTTTAGAAACCGATAACGTTTATTTTGGATTATTTCCCATTTCCACTTATGAATCGGTATCAGTAGAACCGTTTATTGATGATGTCTTAATTTAAATATGATATTTCTGGGACCGCTTCAGTAATTAAGTTTTGATGATCTTTCCCCAATAATAATTCAGTTACATTAATCATACCATTTTCATTTGTTGTTTGCGTAAGCATCAGTGGGCATTGATGTATGTTTCATCTAGGAACCAGTTTCAGATGTCCGCTTCAGTTTGTGACCGGTTCAATCATTGGATATTGATAATGTCCGCTACCATTTTGTTTTCGGTATAGTCACTGTCGTTCACTGGTGGTCGACTCTCTCGATAAATAGACGATTCAATTTCATCTTATTCTAATTATTAATCACCTTCATTGGCACCCATGTTTCGTTTTATCTACTATCTTGCGGCAACGCAGACAGTATACTGAGAGAGCATTTGTGGATTCTACGATTCTTGATTCTCTTTTCATAAAAGTAGAAAATACACTCCCAAAAGCCATTTGGTTAATCTTTAAAAAGAAATACGGTCGTCTTGGATTCATAGATCTGATGTCGATTTTCGGAATGTCCTTGCGTTTCGTCGTGTCTTGGTAGTAAACTTTGTTTTGTGATGTGTTGTCTGAATTCACAGCATTGGTTTTAAGTGGTTGGAAATATTCTACCAGTGAAGAAAAATTTGTTGTCAATGTAGTTTTAGGTGGCTTGGCTTCAGCTGATTTCAAGATTGCTTTGACCTCCGATATTGGCTTGGTGTTAGTTGAAGACCTTGTTGTTCCGAAAAAATGGTTGCTTAATTTACTAGTGAAACTGTAAAAACGTTCTGTTAAACGGGAGATACCTAAAATCAGAGAAAACAATATTTGTTATGGACACTGTGCCATGTCTACACATCGGGAATGCGTAGGAAAATGTATTTTAAATTAAGGCTGCTGTTTGTATTCTTTTTTCTTCATTTCGGCCAATAGTGAAACTGCAATTAGGGTTAGGTTTGGGGTTTAGAATACATATAGTTCTTTAACGTATAAAACAAAGCTTATCTGATATGTACTCATGCGCGTAGTGTGGAAGTCTGAGTCCTGATGACGTTCTCTCATTAATCTAATTGTATTCAGGTCATGGCATCTTGATTGAATAACGTTGTAAAAATAAGTGAACTACTTACTTTGGAAAGATTTCTTTTCTTCACAATTTTGAACAACTCTCTTTGCCATTTTTAAATCAAATATGTTAATTTTCTAACAAAAGTGTAGAGAAATATAGCTTTACGTCTTCACGTCTTGAAGATACTGTAAACGTAATAATACAGAATGATTATGACGTCATAAAGAAGGGGCGTCATTTTGAATGTTATTGTTCATTGTTTTCGTTAACACAAACGTAATAATCTAAAGGTTCCGGAATAAAATTAAATATATTATGCAAATTAATGTTGCTTGTTATAATAATATTTTTTAATATGTACATTGCCTTAAAAATTAAAGAATCTGCTTTTGAAGAAAATGTTTGAAAACTAAACCTTTGAGAATGCGAATAAATCGAAAAAATAGATTTAATAGGTTTAAAGAAAATAGACAATCAGACAATTTCCATACAGAAGTCCAATTAGGGTATAATGTATATATCTAAAAAAAAAATTAGAATTGTTTACGATAGCTGGAAATGGTCTATCAAAGCGGTATGATGTGTACTTTTATACTTTTATTCATATCCTCTTCAAGTACGTCTGGATGATTTGTAAAATTAACATTTGATAATTGAAATTAAAGTTTGTAATAAAAGGGGGCTTGTATCAGTTGTATAAAATGGAATAAAAACGTTTTGTCGTTATTTTACCAATACTGTCTCGGTGGCCAGCAGAATACATTCACCACGTTTTAGACCTATATACCTATAAGTACTTTGATTTGTAAGATAAGTCATTGATAAGAATCACGAGTATCAAGAACCATGTATTTTTTACCAGCTATTGTACTCGTCCTCCTACAATATGTCATTGAAGTTAACTCTGCCAGTTGCGCCTGTGCAACTGTACAGGTACACGTTCGATCTGGAGCCGGTACTAAATTTCCACTTCTAGGAAGTTTAGCACAATCAAAATGTTTGACGTATGAAGGAAACCAAGTCACGGCTGATGGTTACAAATGGGCACACGTTACCTATAATGGAAAGGTATGATTACATGTTATAGTTGTGGAATTACTGTATCTGTATCGCTTTCGGTTTTTATTCACAAATGACTTGTGCTTATAATTTGTATACGTCCTCATATTGTCGGCACCCCTGTCCGTCCGCCTGTTAACATTTGCTCGTAAACGCTCTAAAAACTAGAGTTTTTGACGGAATCAAATGAAATTTGATATGTGAATACATATTCATAAAACGAAGATCAAATTCGAATTTGAGCTATTTTTGATCGTCAGAAGCAGAGTTATTGCCCTTGCCTCAAATCTTGAATATGCTATTAATCTCTTGAATTTCGACCGATTTTGATGAAACTTAAAATGAAAGTTTAGTTTATTCCTGATTAAAATTAAAGCTGTATCAAGATTTAGGCCCCTTTCATCAGTTTTGAGGAGTTATCGTCCTTTAACCTCTATACTGTAAGTGCTTCTTTCAACATCAATTGCTTGTAAAAGCTCTAAAAACTAGAATTGTTGATGGAATCAAATGAAATTTGGTATTTATATACATGTTCAGAAAACAAAGATCAAGTTCGAATTTGAGCAATTTTCGACCGTTAGAAGCAGAGTTATTGCCCATGCCCCAAAGTCTTGAATATGCTAGTACTATCTTAGTTTTCAACGAATTTTGATGAAACTTAAAATGGATGTTATTGGACCTAAATCGAAAGGTTTGAGAAAGTTTAGTTTACTCCTGATTAAATTTAAGGCTTTTTCGTTGGGCGTATATGACTGTGGTCCACTATCTTTACTTGTGAATTTATTGTAACTTCCATCATTTGTTGTATAACAATAGCGGAAACGCTTAAAACTTATACATATAGTTCAATGCAATGAAATGTAAGGTAACTATTTTTTTTTCAGACAGGCTATGTAGCAACTAACTGGCTTCAATTTAAAACATGCTCAGGTACTAAATTAGTATATATATATATATATTAAAAAAACGCTATTTGTTCAATATCCAATTCCTCTATTGAGATGACAAATGAAACATTTTGTCCATTTGAATTCATCAAAGTTCATGCCACTGATCCTGTTAAGCACCGTCTTTGCAATGGGAAAGATAAGGCACTGTAGCTGTTGTTATCGCCAATGATATATGATTTAAAACTCAAAATCCAAGAATATTTCCAGCATGGATATGTTGTGACAATAATCCATTTTGTCTTTCAGTAACGACACAATGTGCATGTTCTACAACCAGTGTCCATGTTAGAACCGGAAGTAGTACAAGTCATTCAATAATTGGTACTTTACAACCAGGACATTGCGCTCCCTTCCATGGAGATAAAGTTACTAATGGTGGATTAGAATGGGCTCATTTAGATTTTGATCACACGGTAATATTTAAATAATGTCACTTTTTGTATTCTGTTTGCCATTACTTTATATACAATGACTCTATCGATATTGTTTAAACGCTCAAATAATGTGACAGTTACCTTTTAGTGCCATAAAAGACACAAAAAGCATATTTTTAATGAATATATATATATATATATATATACTTATATATATATATATATATTATGTAGTTTATTTATATTTTAGAACGGCTGGGCAGCTGCAAAATATTTAACATTTAAAAACGGTTGTTCATCAACTACTACCAACACTGGTAAGGTTTTTTGGAATAATTTTTTTTATAGTCGTTCCTTCTCTATAATCTGAATGAAAGCTGTTCGAAAACATTTAATATACCCTGAGGATGGTTTATTTTCTTTAAGAACATTGTCTATTCCATAAGTTTTGAAATTATAGTAATTTTTGATAGGTAAATTTGAATGCACTTTTGTAAATTATCAGTTAGTTCTGCACATATCTGTTGATTTTATTGTTGTAGGTACCCATACAGGAACAAGCACACAATCAACACAACAACTACCAGGATGTCCACATATTGTACCAAGAGCAACTTGGGGAGCCAGGAAACCTAAACATGCTGATAAACATATGCCACATGTGCCACAGTTTATATACATCCATCACTCAGCCTCACCACCATGCCACGATACTAAAGAATGCTCTAGACTGACCCGAGTCGCTCAGGATTATTACATGGATGGCCATGGTATGTAGGTTTTGTTTGGACATGTATATAGGAAATAGTTCAGCAAGTGGGCTGACATTGATGCACAAACTCTATGACCTAATATGGCAAACAAGCATCATTTGCACGACGCACGTTCATCATTGATTTTTCAATTAAACCTCATATCTGAGGACTCCATAAGAATTTATTTTTTTTAGAGATGTACCTTTATAACTTCTTGTTGTACGGTCTGCATTTTTCAATACGGAATTGACAACTTGACGATCGCCTTACAAATAGTTGATATTTACAGGCTGGTCTGACCTGGGTTATACGTTTATGATCGGTGAAGATGGCAATGTCTACGAGGTTCATGGTTGGGACAAGATCGGAGCTCATACACTGAACCATAATACAGATGGTTATGGTAGGCTATATTTATTATCACGATTAAGAATACGAGATGCTTCTAATATTATTGGCATGGAAATAATATTTTTTCTTCATTAGCGTCCAATGGTTAGCAGGATTATCTAATGCTTCTAAAGGATTTTGTTGAACATATATGGACCATTGGTCTATACACGTCTGTACTATTTCTTTATGCTGAAATAATCCATGGAGTCGACAATAAAACTTGTTTCCTGCTTGATGGCTAAATGTCATTTTAGACAAGATATGTATTGTGTTCCTTTGTATGTATTTGTGGACAACAAATAAATTTTATGGCTGTTAATAAAGATTTTGTAGAAACATACATAGTAGCTATGGGTATGCCTTCTGTAATCTTGCTTGAAATGCATCTACTATCTGTTTCTGTCCATGCTTACGATTTTTTTATGATTTTAGGTTTCTGTGTGATAGGTAATTTTATGGCCCGAGTTCCTAACACGAAAGCACTGAATGCATTGAAACAACTGATAGAGTGTGGGGTGAAAAATGGTAAAATACGATCGGACTATGTCATAAAAGGACATCGTGACGTCAGAGCCACTCTGTGTCCTGGGCAGAAATTATATGATTTAATACGAACTTGGCCACATTATATGAAAAGTGGCCAGGTTGTTGGAAAATAAAGAGTAAAATTTGTTAATAGCAATTGATGTTTGTGTTATTTTTAAGTGTGTTATGTGTATGTGTGTGCTGTTTTGTTGATTAGTATCAGATCAAGGACTTCTTTTATGTTTGCGTTTGATGGCGCATCTTTTCCACACAAAATTGGGGGCAAAAATTAAGATTGGAAGCTTAAAGGGTTCCTGAAACATTTTTTCCGATCGGAAAGGGCTTTGAAGGGGGGTTAAAATTGGTACAAAGTCCATTCTCGATGGTGATATGTGCCGAAATGTGTCCATTGATGACAAAAATTATGTGTATGATGGATAAGATCAAGAAAATGTTTGAATTTTTGAGAGAAAAAAAAGATTTCTTGGAGGGGTCTCGAACCCGGGACCCTTTGGTAGAGGATCCAGCACGCTAACCGCTTGCCACCGAGGCTTGAGCGAAGTTTCGCCAAGGTAAGCTGTGAACCGAACTCCGGAGGTGGGTAAATACCCCTTTTCTAAAAGCATCCACGTTTTAGCACATAAAACTGTCATAACTTGATCTAAAATGGGTCGTTCGCATATCAAACGAACCAGCGCTTCGTGACGCAACTTGTCCACACACAACTGGGACGAAACAATTTACATAGAAAGCTTGTAGGGCCCCTCAAACATTTGTACGGTCGGGAAGGGCCTTGAAGGGGGTTGAAATTTGTATAAAGCCCAGCCTCGACGGTGATATATGCCCAAAATAATACGTCAAGGATGCACACAAAAGATGTGAACCGAATTCCGGAGGGGGTAAATACCCCTTTTCTAAAGGCATCCACGTTTTAGCACATAAAACTGTCATAACTTGATCCAAAATGGGTCGTTCGCATATCAAACGAACCAGCGCTTCATGACTCATCTTGTCTACACAAAATTGGGACGAAAAAATAACATAGGAAGCTTGTAGGGCCCTTCAAACATTTGTACGGTCGGGAAGGGCTTTGAAGGGGGTTGAAATTTGTATAAAGCCCAGCCTCGACGGTGATATATGCCCACAATAATACGTCAAGGGTGCACACAAAAAATAATTATGATGGATAAGACCAAGAATATGTTTGAATTTTTGAGAAAAAAAAAATTTCTTGGAGGGGTCTCGAACCCGGGACCCTTTAGTAGAGGATCCAGCACGCTAACCGCATCACCACCGAGGCCTGAGCGAAGTTTCGCCAAGGTAAGCTGTGAACCGAACTCCGGAGGGGGGTAAATACCCCTTTTCTAAAAGCATCTACGTTTTAGCACATAAAACTGCCATAACTAGTTTTAAAATGGGTCGTTCGCATATCAAACGAACCAGCGCTTCGTGACGCATCTTTTCAACACAAAATTGGGACGAAAAAAATAACATAGAAAGCTTGTAGGGCCCCTCAAACATTTGTACGGTCGGGAAGGGCTTTGAAGGGGGTTGAAATTTGTATAAAGCCCAGCCTCGACGGTGATATATGCCCAGAATAATACGTCAAGGGTGCACACAAAAGATGTGTGTGATGGATAAGACCAAGAAAATGTTTGAATTTTTTAGAAAAAAAAAGTTTTCGTGGAGAGGTCTCGAACCCGGGACCCTTTGGTGGAGGATCCAGCACGCTAACCGCTTCGCCACCGAGGCTTGAGCGAAGTTTCGCCGAGGTAAGTTGTGAACCGAATTCCGGAGGGGGTAAATACCCCTTTTCTAAAGGCATCAACGTTTTAGCACATAACACTGTCATAACTTGATCCAAAATGGGTCGTTCGCATATCAAACGAACCAGCGCTTCATGACGCATCTTTTCTACACAAAATTGGGACGAAACAATAACATAGGAAGCATGTAGGGCCCTTCAAACATTTGTACGGTCGGGAAAGGCTATGAAGGGGGTTGAAATTTGTATAAAGCCCAGCCTCAACGGTGATATATGCCCACAATAATACGTCATGGGTGCACACAAAAGATGTGTATTATGGATAAGATCAAGAAAATATTTAAATTTTTGAGAAAAAAAAAGTTTTTGTGGAGAGGTCTCGAACCCGGGACCCTTTGGTGGAGGATCCAGCACGCTAACCGCTTCGCCACCGAGGCTTGAGCGAAGTTTCGCCAAGGTAGGCTGTGAACCGAATTCCGGAGGGGGGTAAATACCCCTTTTCTAAAAGCATCCACGTTTTAGCACATAAAACTGTCATAACTTGATCCAATATGGGTCGTTCGCATATCAAACGAACCAGCGCTTCATGACGCATCTTTTCCACACAAAATTGGGACGAAAAAATAACATAGGAAGCATGTAGGGCCCTTCAAACATTTGTACGGTCGGGAAGGGCTTTGAAGGGGGTTGAAATTTGTATAAAGCCCAGCCTCGACGGTGATATATGCCCACAATAATACGTCAAGGGTGCACACAAAAAATAATTATGATGGATAAGACCAAGAATATGTTTGAATTTTTGAGAAAAAAAAATTTCTTGGAGGGGTCTCGAACCCGGGACCCTTTAGTAGAGGATCCAGCACGCTAACCGCATCACCACCGAGGCCTGAGCGAAGTTTCGCCAAGGTAAGCTGTGAACCGAACTCCGGAGGGGGGTAAATACCCCTTTTCTAAAAGCATCTACATTTTAGCACATAAAACTGCCATAACTAGTTTTAAAATGGGTCGTTCGCATATCAAACGAACCAGTGCTTCGTGACGCATCTTTTCAACACAAAATTGGGACGAAAAAAATAACATAGAAAGCTTGTAGGGCCCCTCAAACATTTGTACGGTCGGGAAGGGCTTTGAAGGGGGTTGAAATTTGTATAAAGCCCAGCCTCGACGGTGATATATGCCCACAATAATACGTCAAGGGTGCACACAAAAGATGTGTATGATGGATAAGACCAAGAAAATGTTTGAATTTTTTAGAAAAAAAAGTTTTCGTGGAGAGGTCTCGAACCCGGGACCCTTTGGTGGAGGATCCAGCACGCTAACCGCTTCGCCACAGAGGCTTGAGCGAAGTGTCGCCAAGGTAAGCTGTGAACCGAATTCCGGAGGGGGTAAATACCCCTTTTCTAAAGGCATCCACGTTTTAGCACATAACACTGTCATAACTTGATCTAAAATGGGTCGTTCGCATATCAAACGAACCAGCGCTTCATGACGCATCTTTTCTACACAAAATTGGGACGAAACAATAACATAGGAAGCATGTAGGGCCCTTCAAACATTTGTACGGTCGGGAAGGGCTATGAAGGGGGTTGAAATTTGTATAAAGCCCAGCCTCGACGGTGATATATGCCCACAATAATACGTCATGGGTGCACACAAAAGATGTGTATTATGGATAAGATCAAGAAAATATTTAAATTTTTGAGAAAAAAAAAGTTTTTTTGGAGGGGTCTCGAACCCAGGACCATTTGGTGGAGGATCCAGCACGCTAACCGCTCGCCACCGAGGCTTGAGCGAAGTTTCGCCAAGGTAGGCTGTAAACCGAATTCCGGAGGGGGGTAAATACCCCTTTTCTAAAAGCATCCACGTTTTAGCACATAAAACTGTCATAACTTGATCCAAAATGGGTCGTTCGCATATCAAACGAACCAGCGCTTCATGACGCATCTTTTCTACACAAAATTGGGACGAAAAAAATAACATAGGAAGCTTATAGGGCCCTTCAAACATTTGTACGGTCGGGAAGGGCTTTGAAGGGGGTTGGAATTTGTATAAAGCCCAGCCTCGACGGTGATATATGCCCACAATAATACGTCAAGGATGCACACAAAAGATGTGTATGATGGATAAGACCAAGAAAATGTTTGAATTTTTTAGAAAAAAAAAGTTTTCGTGGAGAGGTCTCGAACCCGGGATCCTTTGGTGGAGGATCCAGCACGCTAACCGCTTCGCCACCGAGGCTTGAGCGAAGTTTCGCCAAGGTAAGCTGTGAACCGAATTCCGGAGGGGGTAAATACCCCTTTTCTAAAGGCATATAAAACTGTCATAACTTGATCCAAAATGGGTCGTTCGCATATCAAACGAACCAGCGCTTCGTGACGCATCTTGTCCACACAAAATTGGGACGAAACAAATAACATAGAAAGCTTGTAGGGCCCCTCAAACATTTGTACGGTCGGGAAGGGCTTTGAAGGGGGTTGAAATTTGTATAAAGCCCAGCCTCGACGGTGATATATGCCCACAATAATACGTCAAGGATGCACACAAAAGATGTGTATGATGGATAAGACCAAGAAAATGTTTGAATTTTTGAGAAAAAAAAAGATTTCTTGGAGGGGTCTCGAACCCGGGACCCTTTGGTGGAGGATCCAGCACGCTAACCGCTTCGCCACCGAGGCTTGAGCGAAGTGTCGCCAAGGTAAGCTGTGAACCGAATTCCAGAGGGGGGTAAATACCCCTTTTCTAAAGGCATCCACGTTTTAGCACATAAAACTGTCATAACTTGATCCAAAATTGGTCGTTCGCATATCAAACGAACCAGCGCTTCATGACACATCTTTTCTACACAAAATTGGGACGAAAAAAATAACATAGGAAGCTTGTAGGGCTCTTCAAACATTTGTACGGTCGGGAAGGACTTTGAAGGGGGTTGAAATTTGTATAAAGTCCAGCCTCGACGGTGATATATGCCCACAATAATATGTCAAAGATGCACACAAAAGATGTGTATGATGGATAAGACCAAGAAAATGTTTGAATTTTTGAGAAAAAAAAAGATTTCTTGGATGGGTCTCGAACCCGGGACCCTTTGGTAGAGGATCCAGCACGCTAACCGCTTCGCCACCGAGGCTTGAGCGAAGTTTCGCCAAGGTAAGCTGTGAACCGAATTCCGGAGGGGGTAAATTCCCCTTTTCTAAAGGCATCCACGTTTTAGCACATAAAACTGTCATAATTTGATCCAAAATGGGTCGTTCGCATATCAAACGAACCAGCGCTTCATGACGCAACTTTTCTACACAAAATTGGGACGAAAAAAATAACATAGGAAGCTTATAGGACCCCTCAAACATTTGTACGGTCGGGAAGGGCTTTGAAGGGGGTTGAAATTTGTATAAAGCCCAGCCTCGACGGTGATATATGCCCACAATAATACGTCAAAGATGCACACAAAAGATGTGTATGATGGATAAGACCAAGAAAATGTTTGAATTTTTGAGAAAAAAAAAGATTTCTTGGATGGGTCTCGAACCCGGGACCCTTTGGTAGAGGATCCAGCACGCTAACCGCTTCGCCACCGAGGCTTGAGCGAAGTTTCGCCAAGGTAAGCTGTTAACCGAATTCCGGAGGGGGTAAATTCCCCTTTTCTAAAGGCATCCACGTTTTAGCACATAAAACTGTCATAACTTGATCCAAAATGGGTCGTTCGCATATCAAACGAACCAGCGCTTCATGACGCATCTTTTCTACACAAAATTGGGACGAAAAAAATAACATAGGAAGCTTATAGGGCCCTTCAAACATTTGTACGGTCGGGAAGGGCTTTGAAGGGGGTTGGAATTTGTATAAAGCCCAGCCTCGACGGTGATATATGCCCACAATAATACGTCAAGGATGCACACAAAAGATGTGTATGATGGATAAGACCAAGAAAATGTTTGAACTTGTGAGAAAAAAAAAGTTTTCTTTGAGGGGTCTCGAACCCGGGACTCTTTAGTGGAGGATCCAACACGCTAACCGCTTCGCAACCGAGGCTTGAGCGAAGGTTCGCCAAGGTAAACTCTGAACCGAACTCCGAAGGGGGGTAAACACCCCTTTTCTAAAGGCATCCACGTTTTAGCACAGAAAACTGTCATAACTTGATCAAAAAAGGGTCGTTCGCATATCAAACGGACCATCGCTTTGTAATGATTGTTTCCTGTGGAAATGTAAAATTGTGGACATCAAACAACCTTTCTAGAAACATGCATAATAATTGTGGGTATTACTTCTGTAATGTTGCTTGAAATGCATCTACTATATGTTTCAGTCCATGCTTACGATTTGTTTATGATTGTAGGTTTCTGGGTGATTATTAGTATTTAATACGAAAAGTGGCCAGGTTGTTGCAAAATAAAGAGTCAACTTTGTTAATATCAGATAAGTTTGTTAACTCTATATTTCGATTGTTGGTGCGTGTGATATTTTTTTAGTGTGTATGTGTGTGCTTTTTTGTTGATTAGTTCTAGATCAAGGACTACTTTTATGTTTGCTTCTTATTGGTTGGAAATATATTTGACCTATGCATACCATTATAAAAAATAGAATATCCACACAAGATGAGTAGAAATAATTTTATTTATAAAAATATACTATTTATGATCAAAACAATTTCAAAAATGATTACCAAAACTATATAAAAATATGTACAATAATACTTTAAATCTTATCAGTTGGAGACAAAAATGATTATACATATATTTTAATAAACAATGAACTTGAATGGGGTACCCCAGAAAAAGGTATATTAACATAAAAATAGAACTATCAAATCTGCTGTCGATAAAAAATGCTTTAAATCGTTTTTAAACTATATCGCTTACATAAAATAAGGAAAATGGTCATTTTTCTAAAGATAACAATTTAAAAAATACATAAAAACATTTATATTAGTGTATACAGTATATAGCATCCTTACATTAAGGTTTGATAAAGAAAATTATGTACATCTTACTCTATTTTAATATATTAAAAAATATCAAAAAGCAACATTTATCACATTTAAACATACAAATTATATAACATTGTGACTATAGCAAAAAAGTTTCCAATACATTAAATGTAGAACAATATTGAAATATTACAAATATTAAAATAGAAGCTGAAACATGTTGTTACTCAAAGTTTCACGCTATGCGACTGATCTACATCAGTATACGTTGATTGTTCTTAAATATTTCTATTTCACCAAAAATGATATACATGTTTAACTGTTACCAAGAAGTTGGCACATTCCCCATTAGTGCACGAACTTTGGTGATATCCACAAAAATCTGTACATTGGTAAGACGAAATTCAGATCTTATACTCTATTACAATCTTTGCTCATAGGTATCTAGAAATAAACATAGTTTTCACTGTATACTAAACATACCAGCTGTATGTAAAGGGAATTTCTGATTTCCACAGAGCTCTCGGAAAGAAGTTGCTATAGGTTGAATAATCGTGATGTCTGGAATTTTCGATTTGGGTTGAGATTTCGGGAATGAAGTTACTTTATATATGCAGTAAGTACTAATTGCAAATCGGTATTGCAAAAAGTATTCCCATTGGAAAGAAGATTTTAATTTGCTAACCCATTATGTAGGACGCCTGACCAAAGCCTTGTTGTAAAGTATTAACATTAGGTTCAATCATTATGCTTCAAAATGAAGTGTGTATAATTTTGAATCCCGAGATCCGATATAAATGCGGAAAAATAATACACAAATTTGAACAATATGTTGTAGAGAAAACAGTTTATATGATTATCCCCCTTTAGGCGGTTTAACTGGCAATACCTGAGTTTTTTGGACTCACTGTAAACGTTGGTCTTCTTATAGAATACTGAAAAACAAAAAACATAAGTGTCAGTGAATATCATCATATGAAACAAATTTAACATATCTGTATATACTAATTGCTTCTTTGAGCATCCACATTTAACTCGCAGCTCATCATAACAAACTAATTATCTCTCGTAACTCCCCATTTCCCAGTATCCAATAATAATTATCTTTAATAGCGCGTTGAACCAGAGATCCAGGTCAATTAAAACTTAATCTTGCCTGTAATTCAAATCAGATTATTTGCATTATATGTAAAATGTGCTTTTAGATACTTACGTCTGCTTTTGGATCTATGTGGCTGAGATTAGCTGTAAAACTGGATGTAAGAGATTGATTGGTAAAACCCTCAGTGTCATTTTCGTAGACTCGTCCTTCAGGTGCGTTGTCATAGTCTGCTTGCGCAAATCCCTGTAAAATGAAATGAATTGAAATGTTACCCTAATGTCTGGTTTTTGGTTTATAGATCATATTTTAGTATATTTATTAAATGGGTTGAAATCTAGACTTCATAATAGTAATCATTAAGTCAAGTTTTATTTTGATAAAAATCGCAATTTTTATACAAATTTATACAAAATAAATATTGATTTTTTTAATTAAACAATATTTTCGTATGAAATTGACCAAAGCTCATATATAAACCAACGAAAACCTTATGAATGCTCTATCGTTCTTGTTTTAGTTGAGTGATAGTTATTTCCAGATACATAAAGATGTGCGTACGTAATGGATAGTGACCCAGAATCTATCTGGTTTGATTTTCAAGCTTAGCTGGTAAATAATTATCATCATGTCTCGCCAATAACACATACCCCATTGATGGCCCCACCCTTTGATTTTTGATGATGATAAAACTGAAATCCCTCCTCTTGTTTCTCGGCAAAGTTTGTCAATGGCATCTCACTCGAATCTAGACCAAAAGCATCGTTCAATGAGTCTGCATAACTGAAAAAGACAAATGTTGACGTTAAATACTAAAGTTCTATCTGCTCGAAAGTTTCTAATACACGTCAAATCTAAAATGAAGTCAATGACATTGATTATAATTAAAGTTAACAGCAAAACAGAATCATGTTGATATATTGATTGTTTTCACTATATGTATAATAATATTTTTCAAAGAGTATATTCGAGGAACACTCTACAACAACCATTGTTGAATCGTATGCAAATTAAATTGAACATGGGATCTTTATTTAATTAAGAAATGATTTTTTTTTTTTTGTAAATTCTAACCGGTTAGATTTGTCGTCGTGCAGAAAAGGTCAACTTGGGATAGATCTACTTCGATTGTTTTATTAACTTACCGGTTTCCTTTCGAATATTTCACTCTCATTTTGTAGCAATAACAGAGGAATGCAATCAGTATTACCACGATAATGACAAATGCTACAGCAACTGAGATACCTACTAGCACTTGCCACTTGAATACTTGATCATTACAATTTGGTCCTTGGTAATCATAATATGTATCACTGGAACATCTAAAATGTGACGAAATGGTCAAAGATGAGGAAAGAGTCGTACTGGGTTTTTACTTCTAAAAGTACATGTACATGCGTTGAACTTAAACTGGGCTCAATACTTTCTCCTATAAATCAAGTTTGTGAAAATCAGTTGCTTTAACTTACAAGTTGTACTTGTATTGACGATGACATCTTCCATAATCTTATGATAAACTTGTGGTAAAATTTGCTGTTATAAATGTAACGATATTCTTCCATTACTTTATGAAGAGTCAAGAATGCAAGTCTTGGTTCAACACTTACTTGCATCTAAAAATGGTGTCATCCTGCAAAGACTCACAGATTCCATGTTCACCACAGGTTAGTTTATTACAATTATATTTACAAACGTTTCCTTCACAAAAATATCCTTTTTGGCATTCTACATTCGTAGCTTCACAGACATCATCGACCTTTGAAACTACATAATAAAAACATGATTAAATGCTATGCAGATTGTTTTGGGGAAAAATTTCGAGTTCTTGTGGGAAAAAGCAGGAAAAATTCTTTAAACTATTCTTTTTTCCAAATACTTAAAGAAGAGAAAAAATCGTTTTATTCTTGGGTCCACTCTTTTGCTAATTACATAAACAACAGAAAAGATCGACTCATTTTTTAATCCACTTTTTCCAAATACATAAAGGATAGAAGTTCAAACTTACAATTAGGATCGTATGTCACCGACATTTTATTATTTTTGTAGGTGCTTTCTGATACATTTGAAAAAGTTCTGTTAAGAATGTCCACAGTGGTTAATAAATTTTCGGGTTGAAATCCAGGAGCAGCAACAGAAAGAATACCATCGACGACTACACTACCCTTGCTGAAATACATTACCATTGAGGTTTAAGCTCTTGAAATAATAATTGTATAAACCAGATATCACTATACGAAGATGTTTTTACTTTTAAGATGCCGTAAACAATTCCCAAAAAACATATTTTTGTCGTTAAGTGAATGCCAAAATTTGTTGCATGTCGGGTGGGTTGTGTTTTAACCAGGATTTAATTTGACAAAGTATTATGTCATAATATAAGGTATTTGATATACATACCTTGCTTTCACAATGTTGTAGTCTTTACACAAACTTTTATTACACGTTTTTAGTATCGTTTCAAGTATCTACAAAATAAATCCAATAAATGCTGATCAACGAAAAAACGAAAGTGAACAAAACAGCATATTTCATTATCAGATCATTAACGATCCCAAAAGCTTTAGTTTCAATTTAATTTGAAAAGGGCAATTTCGTACTATTGGTCTAACATGTTGCCGATTGTTTCCAAACTGCACACATTAACAAAATTTTCGACAACATGACATTGTCAGTATGTACAGTTATTTAAGACACAAGGAAAGATAACATGTAACTATAGCTCATGAATTAAATTAGTAATAGTTTACAGACCACTCCAATGACGATCCAGAATTCCTTTGTACTGATGTTCCCCGGGTATGAGACGGAAGTACTAATTTTATTTAATTGTCATTAAGGTAGACTAATAAAATACTTACAAACACATAGAAATCATTTTCACTAAAAGTCTCGAATTTCATTTGAATTGTTATATTCATACCAAATTTGAACACTGCATTTTCTTTAAAAGAGAAACATTGAAGATATAGCCTACAGAATTGAGAATGTGTGACTTTCGTAAATAAATTTTGTGTAAATCAGCTTTAATAAACTTACTGCAAACATAATGAAATATACGGGTTTTTTTTTTATCGTACTCAAAGTGACATTTGCTAGTCATAAGCATTTTCAAAACCACCACACCCATGAACTTTGCAACTGCAAATGTTCTTTCTGTAATAACTGTATCGCCTAGATTCTACTCGTAAAAGTTTAAAAATAACACATACTTGCAGTTAGGTCAGTATGAAAGCTCAACATAACCATTCCTATGACCAATACGCCACCCATTTAACACAGATACATCTAACAATAACCCATGTACCCATGATATTGTTTATGGAATTATTGTAAGAAAACAACTCACCAAGTTCTGGCTTTTTCGTTGGATATTGTGTCGTGTTTGGGACAGGAGATGTTGAAATAGTAGAGGGATGGCTCGTCACTCCGTTACCTGTTGTCTGACCTGTCACTCCAGCGTCTGTTGTCTGGCCTGTTACTCCAACGTCTGTTGTCTGGCTTGTTACTCCGTTACCTGTTGTCTGACCTGTTACTCCAACATCTGTTGTCTGGCTTGTTACTCCATTACCTGTTGTCTGACCTGTTACTCCAACATCTGTTGTCTGGCTTGTTACTCCGTTACCTGTTGTCTGACCTGTTACTCCAACATCTGTTGTCTGGCTTGTTACTCCATTACCTGTTGTCTGACCTGTTACTCCAACATCTGTTGTCTGGCTCGTTACTCCGTTACCTGTTGTTTGACCTGTAACTTCGTCATCTGTTGTCTGGCTTGTTACTCCGTTACCTGTTGTTTGACCTGTCACTTCGTCATCTGTTGTCTGGCTTGTTACTCCGTTGACTGTTGTCTGACCTGTTACTGTGTCACCTGTTGTCTGACCCGTCACTGCGTCACCTGTTGTCTGACCTGTCACTGCGTCACCTGTTGTCTGACCAGTCACTCCGTCACCTGTTGTCTGACCTGTCACTCCGTCACCTGTTGTCTGAGCAGTCACTCCATCATCTGTTGTCTGACCTGTCACTGCGTCACCTGTTGTCAGACCAGTAACTCCGTCACCTGTTGTCTGACTTGTCACTCCGTCACCTGTTGTCTGACCTGTCACTACGTCATCTGTTGTCTGACCAGTCACTCCGTCATCTGTTGTCTGACCTGTCACTGCGTCACCTGTTGTCTGCCCTGTCACTGCGTCACCTGTGGTCTGACCCGTCACTCCGTCGTCTGTTGTCTGACCTGTCACTTCGTCATCTGTTGTCTGACCTGTCACTGCGTCACCTGTTGTCTGACCTGTCACTGCGTCACCTGTTGTCTGACCTGTCACTTCGTCATCTGTTGTCTGACCTGTCACACCGTCACCTGTTGTCTGACCTGTTACCCCATCGTCTGTTGTCTGACTTGTTACTCCGTCACCTGTTGTCTGACCTGTCACTCCGTCATTTGTTGTCTGACCTGTCACTCCGTCATCTGTTGTCTGACCTGTTACCCCATCGTCTGTTGTCTGACTTGTTACTCCGTCACCTGTTGTCTGACCTGTCACACCGTCATCTGTTGTCTGACCTGTTACCCCATCGTCTGTTGTCTGACTTGTTACTCCGTCACCTGTTGTCTGACCTGTCACACCGTCACCTGTTGTCTGACCAGTTACTGGGTCACCTGTTGTCTGACCTGTTACCCCATCGCCTGTTGTCTGACCTGTTTCCCCATCGTCTGTTGTCTGACCAGTCACTCCATCAACTGGTGTCTGATCCGTCACTCCGTCGTCTGTTGTCTGACCTGTTACTCTATCGTCTGTTGTCTGACCAGTCACTCCGCTATCTGTTGTCTGACCAGTCACTCCGATACCTGTTGTCTGACCTGTCATTCCGTCACCTGTTAATCCATCGCCTGTTGTCTGACCCGTCACTCCGTCATCTGTTGTCTGACCCGTCACTCCGTCGTCTGTTGTCTGACCTGTTTTTCTATCGACTGTTGTCTGATCAGTCACTCCGCTACTTGTTGTCTGTCCTGTCACCCCGATACCTGTTGTCTGAACTGAACTTCCGGTTGTCATATCTGTACCCACTGTTGTTTGAATTGTCACATCACTATCTGTCGCGCCAGCTGTCGATGATGAAGTTGTCAAACCATTTATCGTATTTTCTTCGCTTGATCCACTAGTGGTTGAAGCATTAATTTGGTTTATAAGGTATATAACTGGAAACAATTAAAAAAATTATGCAAAGAAGCAGTTCCTGTGAACAAGGAAAATTGATAATGAGAAGTAACAGTTTTGATATATTTTCCCGAATTCAGTGGTTGTGTAAGATTTAAACTCAATTACATAATTATATCTCCGTCTCAGTGTATTGAGTCAGAAAGAAAAATTAAAAAGAAGGTAACTCACAAAATATAAAGACTATGGAAGTGTGAAGTTTCATTTTCTTTCTCTGCTGAAAGTGTAAAAATGTATACAGTAATTGAACTAAATCCATTAAGCCGAAGTTCAAGTAGTATACATGAGTTTTGGTAAAGTTACATCTGTATCTTTTATTATTTTGCAATGTCGATAAAAAATTCGATTATGCGGTAACAATTCTAGCAACAAACTTTAAAGGGATTTAAATGTGAATCAATGTTTGATAGTTTCATACATTCTATAGCTAAAGATGATTAGTGCGACAATAAACGATAAACTGTAGCTTTTATCTCTAATATAGCTCAGACCGTTATCACACCTGAAGTGTTGTACATAACTTGCCCTGATTTCTGACCCAATATGATGTTAATCCCATCTTGACCCTTTTGACAATATATATCTGGTGAGGAGTGAGTGTAATTTGATAAATAATATGGAAGCCGGTTTTGGACATCTACTACTCGAGTATGGTGAAATCAAAAAATGAAACGAAGTTGAGAATTACATCCTACGTTTCGGTGCCTATTTGGGTTAGTGAAGAGGGATAAAAACGTTAGGGTGGATCTCAATCACACTCAATTTAATACTGTTACTATATTATGACTCAATATTTTTTTAATTAATCTTTATGAAAGCGAATTTCCATCTCCGCTATTTCATGAAATCAAAAACCATCTTAAACTATCGTAACTCTATTGTAACTGGTATTTCACATATATGTGTAAAGATATTGTTCGATTGTAAAATATGATTATTTAAAACACTAAGATTTATTTTTGCACCGTTACAATTACTATCACTAGTGATCATTCTTATACATGTATCACAATTTAAAGACATGTAAAGTCTTAATATTGGCTTTAACAACTGAAAATCTCATTTGCAACTATTCAGAAAAAAATCAATGCCCAATTCTCCCATACCGGGTCATCCCTAATTTATATTGATGTCATTTCCAGGGCGTTATCAACCTCCAGCATGCAGTTATGGTACTACTTTGGCGTCATCGATAATCAAGAATATTACTTCTCGAAAGTTTCATTAAAACAAGTATGTTGACAACTGAAGTTCAGCTCTCTGTTAATCGGGATACAAGAATTTTCTATATCTTTTGATACAAATTTAGCAACATGATGTTCACATATTGTTCGGATTAACTACATGTAGATATAGTTTATAGGATTATTTTCAATTTTCAACTGCTATTCGCTTTAAACTAGACGGATCAATTAAATATTAGCAAGGATGGGAGCCATAAAAGAGTCATCGCAGAGTGTTTCGGATTATGACTTAGAAAGGAATTTGAAGACACCCAGTGCGTAAGATCTAAGTATATATTTGTTTACATTATGATAGCAATATGATATGTCAAACTATAAAACCCTTATATTCTACCTACTGAGTCCGGGTTCGTCATAGCAATAACCTGAATTTCATAACTAGGAAGTCATATAACTAGGTTCAGTTTCACAGAACATTTTAAATGAATACTACCTCTTAGAATGATCAAAAAAGCAAAATTCTCAAACTTGGTGAATAAGAGTAGTTTATATTTATTAGGTAACTTGTCTGTTGTCATAACTATACAACATATTACAGCATATAGCATTTTTCAATAATAACCTGTAATTCTAAAGAAAAGTACTTAGTTTTATTGTTTATTTGATTCTGTTTGTGTACTGTAGACACCTTTGATGAAAATATAGTACTCTTATTGTCAAAGTTTGAGAAGAATTGTATGTGTTTCCAAATTTAATTCCATAGACAGAAATATATGTCTCTTGTTTTGCTATCTCAATCGACTAATTACGGCGAAAAATGAAATTAAAAAAACAACTTTTAAAATGATTTTAAATAGCATATTAATTTACAACAAAAGACTGATGGATTGCCAGCCACCGGCATTAAAAGGTGAAACAACAAAATCAAATAGTAATTTTATTTCTTATACAATATACCGCATAAATCACAAATCTTCTAGAAAACTAAGCACAGAAACATATTTTAAGGAACCTTAAAAGAAGTACCCCAAATAGTTCGATTATGTTTCTGAATTTCAGTAGTTAACATTCTGATATTAACGAATTCCATCAAGATTAACAAATTAACAACTCATTTTGTATTCCAATCATTAGTTTTCGATATATTGATAATACACCCACAGATCAAATGGTTCTAAATTAACATTTATTCGTGTTTTGTTGTACAAATAATCATTCGTTTGTGTGAAAACAAATGTGGTTAAAATCATAAGAAAGTTAAGTATGCTTACCAATAATTTAGATATTATGTCCTAAATGAATAAAGGTACATACTACATCTCATATGACTAGAACTATAAGGTGTGTTATAAAGGTATTACTGATAAGAAGGAAATATGATTTATGTCAGTGATTAAAGGGACGAAGCCAAGTAATCAAGTTTTTATGTCCTGACCATTAAAGTTATTCTTATAAGCTCGTGCCAATTTTAATCAATATAAATTTATTCTCGTTTTTTGAATATTCTCGCTCTTTCAATGTGTTTGTAAATGTTCGAAAATTAATCTTTAAATTTTACAATGAAGTTGTTCTTCTGATGAGGATTGGTATTCCAAAACATGTCAGTAACTGAACTCATCGTAACCAATCGTATTGGCTAAAATACAAAAGGAAACGGATTCTGCACCTAGCGTGGCAATGAAAACAATTTCGTCCGGACAGTGGCAAAAACAACTCTTTTATATTTATTTGAAAGTTGTAGTCGGATCTGTTGCAAACGAGATGCTGTTTCTTCTCTCTTCCGAAGGACATGAAGCTTTTTTCAATGCTAGCCTTAAGTTAAACCAGTGGGAGGAATAGTGGTCTAACTCAGTTTTTCAGTGGTCTATCTCAAAGTCTATACTGAATATGTATTTTATTCTCATATAACTCACTGGCCTATACCTTAGTTAGAAATGTTGAGAAATATTAAACTTTCAAGGTTATAAAACAAAATGTTCTGTTTTGTAGACCATTGTTATATCTCGATCAGAGCTTGCATAAGATGTACCTGATGTCCCTCTAATACCCGAAACCTCATATTTCAACTTGTTTCCTTATTGTCTATGAATATAGATCCTTTAATTTAACACAATATAATATCTTGATTGCTATATGACAATTTTATGATACCTTTATCAGGGCGATATAATGAAGAATGATTCAATAAAGATATAACATTAGATTTGTTTATGTATACTTATATAGACCCCGGTTAGTGGTAGATATTCATATATACATGTATTTGTATTTTTCATAATGCTATGCCAGGGATATTAAAATGTTTAAATGATTTTCAAAAGAAAAATTAAAAATTTTATTGTGTTTCATTGTACGAAGGATACTCTACACTGTGATAGGCAAAACAAATCCCATTAATAATATTGAATAGATTATACAGCATTTTTAAGTCAATTAACAGCTCTGTCCACTATAGAAATAAAACGATTTTCAGGATATTTTCCTTGTTTCAATAAAATAGTAGAGGAAGTTTTTTTTTTCAAAATTAGGTCGTCCTCTAAAAACATATTTCTGCAGAGGATATTGTGTTGTTAAGGCTTCCTTAAAGTGTTTTTCCTGTTGTTTTACTTATTTGGAAGATAGAATACCAATGTGATATGTGATAAAGCCGACACAAAAATAAAAATAATATATTTATTTCTCTAGCCATGTGTACATATTACGTCAGAATGCACAAAATCAGATCACCAATCAGTTTTGGGAGAAAAACCTTACTCTGAGAAAACGGAAACTATTCCTTTTTAGCTCTTCTATGACTGAAATTTTAACCCCGACCCTTGACAGCCTCCCCGACCCCAATAATCTGTAGTCGGTACAGTAGGCCTACATAAGTAAATTCAAATTCTGCAGTACAAATATCTCCAACTCAATCAGCGCAAGGAAGGCTAGAGCACTTTCAAAGTATTTGTTGAGATAAAAGTGTTGCTAATGATTGTACTGAGTGGCATTTTATTATCACTGATAAAAGATTCAACAAGACGCAAATACTGGTGTGTACTTGACGGCGATCACGGATGTAAACGATATATCATTATGCATAATCATATTGTCATTTTCATACAGTTAACGCCCATCAGAATATGATTTCGCATTATTTCGATAAGGAAAGTCTATTTCAAGTTAATTTATTTCTAATCTTTCTAGTGGTAAATGTAAAATTCAGAGACATGCTTAAGATGATCCAATATGAATATCGTTTATCAAAAAATAAATGACTCTACATTATCAATCTCATCTCTATCCGTAATCTATACTTTGTGTAAAATATCTACTGTCGATTTGTGTGATAGAAACTAAGCAGTCCCAACTGTCAGCTACCATAATTGCGGCCCTCTTTAGTCGGCTTGTTCAGCACTTGGTCTTTGGTTAGAAAACAAACTTTGTACTCGCATTATTATAACTCTACCACTAACTAAGAGTAGCTAATAGGTGGTGGTTGAATGTTCTTCGGATTATAATCTATATTATATTATTTGCAAACAATACGTGCACTTGAATCTGAATATCGTATAACGAGGAGGTTAATATATACCGATATGGTCACTGATTATTGTCACGATTTTAAAGACGTGACAAATATAGTTATGGGTGCATTTCACTAGCGCTGATAAGTGTCAATCAAGGTCGGTCATTAAATTTAGGGTTGTCACAGAAATCTTCAAAGCTTTTCGATAGAGATCACCATTGTAAATGGTAACAATTCACAGAGTTTTCAAGAAAGTGGGCGGTAGGGCGGAGAGGAAACCTAAGCTGCCCCCCTGATTGGACGTTTGCCACCCCCCCTCCCCCCAATAAAAAAAAGTAGTTGTCTGGCTACGGGCCTGGTTTATGAAGGTCGATGGGGTGGTTATTCGGTTCGGTTCACCTTGCGATAGTTCTGTTGATAAGGTTTAGTACTCGGTCAAAATCTTGGCCTGTCGTAGCCGATTTCTATGCAAGCTTACTCACTCTGTGTCAGGTGGAGTTTCTCGACGTCATCCTTCAGCCCGGTTTTGGTCGATATTCGGTCAATCTACGTTCCTGTCCGATGGTGGCTAACCGACACCGACGCTGCATGTCGTAGCCTAGTTAAATGTACCTATAAATAGATACTCATTGGCCCATGCCTTGTTGAACAATCTATCTAGAGTGTTCCATTGTCGATGGCGTGTAACTATGCTTAGCTCACTAGCCCCCTAACCGTAGCACTGCTCTGATGAGGCCTTGTTGGACGAATATGTTTGCAATATAGGGGCGTATAGTATTGTCACCCATGTCCGTCTGTCGGTCGGTCGGTCAGTCCGTCCATAATTGCTTGTAAACACACTACAAGGAACAATTCTTGATGGATTTAGACGAAAATCTATGTATGTCACCTATTAAAAATCAGAAAATTCTAAAAATATTTACTATTAATTATTGTTTCTGTTCTTCTCATTAACACTGTGGAAGGTACAATTCTTGACAGATATATTTGTTTAAAATCAAAGCTGCCAGTGAACGTAAGGGGAAGCTACATTCATTTATACACTAATTCAGATTATTTACATGCCTAATGTTAATCATAATCTGGTTTGAGATTGAAAATTGTTATTTTTTAACCTTGAAAGTGTTGTGGATAGATGGAATGAATGGGTATCAGCCTGTAAAGATAATATGTAAACAAACACATCTCTTTAATTGAATTTTCACTCTTAAAATATCATAATATGGGATAGAAAACAACATGTTTTTCATTCCCCTTTCCAACTGCCCATGTTATACTATCATACATACTGCAGCTTAAGGGGAGCTGATCGCTTTTTCATTGCAGGGGTGAGGGGGTGAAGGGGACTAGTGTCATTTAATCACATATGATCGACTAAAATATGCCATCGATAGAATTTGCTTGTGTGATTGGAGATGATTTGCGAAAGGAACGAATTAGATTTTCTGTTGTTTGACCATATTTTGTCGGAATAGGGTGAAAACATTTTGGACTTTGATGTTCTTGGATGCCAAATTGTGCCTATTTTATGTCCATAAAAGACACTCTACTCAACCCAGCTATGGCGGGGGGGGATTTGAAGGCAGAACATGGCGGCGCAGAGTAGAGTGGTTAGTAGCAGCATTAATGTACAGGTGGTTTTATAGGGATATGTTCACTAACTATTCTGGTCTCAGAATCTGGAATGTTTTAGCTTATCTAATCCGCAACATTGTTCACAACTCTCCTACGAATTTTAAGCCTTCAACCACACATGTACCCATAAATATCGGCGTTTGAAAGTAAAAATTACGACTCGCCGTTTAGTAAGACTATGCGTTATATAGAAAACACATTATACAGAAAATGAAGGATTAATGTTAAAATAGGGCAGAGCAAATCGATACGCCGTTCTGTGCTTCATCTCTCCGCCCTGCTCTGCCTATAGTGTGATGAAACCCTGTATGTCTGAACTGTAATAATATTGTGTATAGTTTAGTATATTTGGACCAAAAAAGTTGTGATCAGTATAGATGTATCTATATTATATTAAAAGTAATACATCCGGCTCTGGTGTCAAACAACTAATATTTTAATAATACAATCAATTTAATTAACAATCCAATTATTTATTCACAGGCTGTGTAATTGCTGTCACGATTTTGTGTACTATAAAGTCAGAATTTTTTTGAATATTTAATCAAAATATCATTGTAGAGATAGAGTAAGTAACGATTTGTTTAATTATTGTATTGGTATATGATATTGATGATGCATGTGTATTTAATATAAAGATTCCCTTGACTTTAGAAGAAATAAGATTTCCAAGATTCAAGTTTACGTAAAAATCACAAAATAGCCAAAAGGCTGTTTTAAATCAAAAATGATATGAATGTCAATTTTTAAAATATTTTTTTAATATTCCAATATGTTTAGATTTAAAGCTTACGACGTCTATTTAATTAGTGTTTATTTCAAAAATACACTTGATTAGCAGTATAACTTTTAAAAGTAGGCTGGTGCTGGTGCCGCTGTCCTGGCAAAATTAGTAGGACGTAAAACTCCATTTTATTTTCACTTCACTTTCGATGTATTTCAGAATGAAGTTGCTGATCTTGTTAACAATTGTCGCCATATTGGTTCCCCAGACACATAGCTGGTGGAGAGGCGCAAGACGAGCAGCCGAAAGCGTCGTTCGCTTTATAAGGACTGGTGGAGGATTGGTGGATCAAGATCCATTAGGAAAGAGAAGTGTGCACGCTTATGATGAAAATATGTCTGAAAATGACGAAAAACGTGAAATTGATGATTTATTACAGTAAGGTGGATGAGGTCTGTTCCTTAGTTTAATATTCGAAAACATGTATCTTGTATTCTAAACATTTTACTTGAAGTATGGAGTTATTTCCCTGTATACTGTAATAAATTCTTATCGTCGCTACGATTATGCTATTCATAAAGCTGTATCATTTTATGAAGTACTTATTTTTTGTAACGTTAAATCATTAATGAAGCGCATAATAATGACGTCGTATTGTCACATACATAATTCAAACAACATTCTTTCATTTGTATTTTTTTTTTCAGATCATCTGAACTGGAGATAATTTGAATCGCATAATATGGATAAACCATAATAAAAGATCTAAAAAAGTGCTAGTAGTTTGCAACTGCTTTCGAATATGCCCATGGACTAAGGCCGTGATAGATTCTAGCATGGATTTTACAAAACTTAAAGTCACAGTAGATTAAATTGTTCCAATGTCAATCTGATTTGAAATTATCTACCCACTATATTCCCAGTTGCACTCGTTCCTAACCGCGTCTTCCCATAAAATTGCTGTTGTTAGTCTCGGACATTTCATTCATTCATGTGTTGCTGCTCTCAAACAATAGTTGCTAGCTGTTGGCAGTATTCTAGATTTTAGTATTATATCTTTACTTTTATTACCCAATGTTCGCCATTTTGACTGTCTTCGCCGACACCTTGTTCCCATCTCGATGTAATGCCTTGTGTTGCCTTCATGAAACAAGTGTTCTTCGTAAGTGGAACCGATGATCACACGAAGTAAAGACGAAGGCGTCACGATGCTCTCACGATGACCTTACGTAGGGCAAAATGGGTACACGAATTCAACATGAAAATGAACCCTCGCGAGGTCCGTCGACAATTCTTTGGTATGCCAAAGATTTTTCCACCGCTCATAAAGTTGCTGCCAGAGCAAGAGAAACTCAACCGGTGGTCACACGATAATTTAAGATGCTTCATGAATGACCCGATGTTTTCCCTGATCATTTCCATATTCGTGTAAAATTCGGGACAGCGTGACAGTGGGTATTAGATATTCAATTATATATACTTATATTTAACAAATTTAATTCATGAAGATACAAATACAAAATCAGCTCAAATGACTAATGACTACTGTATTACATCAATACCTATTGTTATATCTAAATTCAAAGTATTCTGTACAATCCGAAATCTAATTTTCAGATTGAGAAAAATAATTATAGGAATGACAAAAAAGGCAATAATGTGTGCTCCAGTCAACAAATGTTGTCAAAAAATTCTTGAAGTTAAATTAGCTTACCAATAATTTAGATATTAGGTCCGGATAATACAGGTACATACTACATATCATATGACTAGAACTATAAGGTGTGTTATAAAGGTATTACTAATAAGAAGGAAATATGATTTATGTCAGTTTTAAAGTTAAAGATTAAAGGGTTAATACATGGTAATCAAGTTTTGATTTCCTTACCATTACTCAAGACACTTGCCGTGTTACACTCACCCATTCTAATATCACTATTTCTTGATGATGTTTGTTAATACATTACATTTGTCGGCAGCATGAGATGAGATCTAGTAGAATACAATGGAAAATCAAAATTCTGAATCTATGTTGAAAGCTCAAACACTCTGTTATTGAGTAAAATATAATGAAATGAAGTTCAGATTGTTCGATTTTACTTGAACATTCGTAATAACAAATTGTATTTATTTATATAGTTCATATCATTTTGTTCATTGTGTTGCTGCAATAGGATTAAACTTTTTTTTTTTGCATTTATGTACATGAATCGTCGTATTTCGAGTTTTTGTGTTTCTCAGAATTCTGATTGCTCGAGTTATAAAAACACATATTATTAGACATTTTCATAATAATGTTATGATGTCTTGTCAGGTCGATATATTATTAGTATAATAATATGGTAAAGGACTAAATACTTTCAAGTATCGCTTCCCTTTCTACCTCCTTTCTTGCTACAAAACCATGCGTGTTATTCCGATTTTTAAAAAAGTCACAGTACAATGACTAGATGATCTGATTTCAACTTCCGCCTAAAAGATATTTTCCTGTTCAATAAAATAAAAGAGGAAGTTTTTTTGTAAGTCGTCCTTAAAATGATAGAATATTACCTTGTTCAAGGACTCCATTCTTGGTTCTTTCTAATTACATGGTGTTTCTATCAGCGAATTGTACTGTTTTTCATTTTTATACGGCCACATGAAATGAAATTCAAGTTTTTGCAAAAAACAATCCGAAAACTACGATTTACGTGTTTTTGACATTTTTGATAATTTCCGAATGATTCAGGCAAATTTCGGAATTTTTTTGTGGAGAAACGTAATTAATAATTTGTGTTTTACCCACCTACCAATTTTTGTGAAAATCGAATACACAAAATTATCGACAAAAGTTTCGAATTTCAAATTTCTGAAACAATAGTCAGAAACACAAAATGTTTCGAAAATTAAACAAATATTGAACAATCTATGGCCGATTTTCAAAATAAAGGAGTTTTCCGCAAGACCGCTTCCGCTCGGAACCTGATGTCTGGAAATATATCCATAAAGTAATTCCGCAATTTTGAATGTCTGACCCATTGTCAATAATATTCTAAGTATTACAGTTTTTTGCTGGGTGCTCTGACAACATATAGTAAGTATTTTCCGATTTCAATATGGTTTATCCAAGTTTCGTCAGAATCCAATAAGAATTGTGCCTTTTAGACTGTTGTGAGCTAAAAATTGAACACGTTTTCAAGAACAAGGGCAATAATTCATAGTAAGTATTTTACGATTTTGCTGATTTTCAATAGGGTTCATCTTTGGTGATTATGAACCGTTAGAGTCCATAATGATTTGTCAGTTGTTCGATAATAGAAGGGTTTGGTAGCGGATATAATGGTTGTCGACGGGGTGATTGGAACTGGTACACAAGTGGAAGATGGTGTAAATATACCATTAGATACAGATAGGGACCTGGTACGAGGAGGGGATGGTTTGGATGTACGGCTTGACTTGGTCGCAGAATTCGGGGTTTCCTGCTGGTCCAAATATTTACAGATTTACGGAACCCGAGTTCCGTGGTGAAGATTCAGATGGAATGGTAGAGGAGGAATCTGAAAGAGAAAAGACAAGACGGGTACCCTCTCTACGCGAACGTTTACCAACGTCTGCTGGACTAGGTGTAGGTGAACTTCGGGCACGTTTGGAGGTTGGTTCACAACGGCGGCGACTCTAGAAGTTGCGGGTGTACTAGTATTCAGGTCAATATCCACTGCAGTTGGTATAGATATGGTGACTCTGGTCTTGGTACTGTTAATCGTTTGGTAAAATTGGGTAATTACGGATTGGGTAAGACGTTTCCCATAAGAGCGACGTGCCCAGGACAGGGCATGGGATATGATACGGTCGACGGCAGGTGGAGAAAAAGACTGTGCACGGATGATGGCTATCTTCTCTTAAAGGGTGGTTTGGTAGTGGTCATTGCCTGGGTCACCTTAGAGAGCCATGTCCGATTGAGGGATCTAATATTTGCGTCAACAGTTGAGGTTCTCATTGCTGGACGAATAAAACTGTCCAGCTCATAGACCTTGGTTGACCTTCCTGCTGAAGTTTAAGGGTAGCCAAATGATGCAGACACTGCATAACTTGAAAGAACACCTTAACAAAGGGCTCTTCCTCCTTATGTGTGGGGACTGATTGGCGTCTGTGGGCTGGTGGTCGTTTTTGCTGTTGGTTAGGTCGGTGATGGGGTGGAACATAACTGGTTGGATTAGTAGGTGGTAGGGTCGATGGAATACACGACCATTGTAGGGTCCTTGATGTTGGTTTGGTTGACGATTAGTGTTCCGATGTCTCGCTTCTTGACAATGGTTGTTGTAGTTTCGGAACATAATGAAAATTAATCTAGGTTAGATGTGGAATGTTCAGGGACTGTTACTGGGTGAAAACTGTATATGCTAGCGTAAAATGTGGGGATCAGGTTATGCAGATAAATCAAACTGGGCGCGAGAAATGATGTAGAATAAAAGCTAGGTGATAATGCAAAAATATATATATTTGGTATAAAAAAAAACGCTTACAATAATGTAAAAAATAAACAAAGAAATAACAAAAATGCATGCCGTTAGGTTAGGGTTTTTTTTGGAGAAAAAATCTCTTGAGGCTATTTTTGTTATAGTAGAAGTATGGACAACATGAAAATGATACCATTTTCTCCCGGCGGGATCTCACTAACAAAATAGAGCTTTGTATTCTAACCTACATGTACATTCATTTGTATCAAAAATGTATTTTTAAACAAACGAAAAGGTGAAATTGATTGATTTATTCACATTAATGAGGATGAAACCACCAAGTTAGTTAGTTCGATATATTAACTTGCATAAACACGAGATCATATTTAGAGTTATTTACCCTTTATGCAATTCTTTATCCATAGAGCCTCGGTTCCCAACCAGGGGTACTAGTACTCCATGGGGGTACCAGCGACAGTGGCGTAGCCAGGTTTTTTAAACTGGGGGTGCAATGGTAAAGATGAACCGACAGAATATATCGACATAGCGCGTGGAGCGAATATCGGGTGGGTCCAGGAAGTTCTGAGGTTTTAGCTATTTGACACACTACAGGAAGGCTAATTAAAGCTGTATACTAGTATTTGGATTATTTTGATGTTTATGCCTGCGTTCGGTCGGCTCAACTTTACCGACGGTACTTTTTTCAACCGACGGATATGAGTAATGGGGGGGGGGGGGGGGGCTTTGGCCGCTTCGGTCCCAACTCTAGTTACGCCACTGACAAGCGAACATCACAGGGGGGTACCTGAGAAGCCTCTCAGACAATTTTAAAAGGTATGGAATAGTTTAAAAATCAAACTCCATCAACCGACAAATATTTGTTACTTTCATGTTGGCTCTTAATGTTACTTAGGGTAGGTGACGGGGTAACAGGAGATTGCTTGAAGAAAATAGTACGAAGATACAAAAGGTTGGGAAACCGAGGCCATAGAGGATCATTCAGTGTCGCTAATTTAGATTTATTGTTTATGGTATGCTTTTCAAAATGTTATATTACTTTACCAATATTTAATGTAGAATCACAGTGAACAGATTCAACCACTGTAAGCCCCAGTTCTTTTTTTAATCCGGTTCTGTATGTCACATCATTACAATATTAAAACATACATAGAATGATCATGTCCTTGATAATTTATAATATCTGAGGTTATCAAGAGAATTATAAAAAAGATCGACAGAGTTACTATGCTTGTGATTACGTCATTCTACCTTTTATTACATAATGCACATTATGTTGAATATACATTTAAATAATTGTATAATTACTGATCTGGCGTGATATAAGTATTTCGCGACTGAACCTGGTGCTAGGCCATTGATATCAACCTTATATTCAAGACCAAAATCTACCCTCGAAAATGCTGAATGTTCCGCTTTAAATGCCAACAGATATAATTCTCCCAGATCAAAATTAGCAATGTCGAATCGAAGCAGTTTAAAAACATACTATATTTGGGTTCCTTTGAATATTATAAAGTGATATTGTTTTGTCATCACCTACATTATAAACCATTCTAATGCTCCAATATAAATTGAATTCTTTCTGAAATAGCTAAAAGGAATTCTGACTGAAGATGTTAAACGTCATTTACAACGAATCTTGTGATAATATACATGTATTCGCGATCTCGCGATTAGCAAAGGTTGAGAACCCCTCCTTAGGGAAGGACCTGGTGCCTGTTTCTCATAAAATATTATAATAAGTTTGGCATTTCGCAATGAATAATTCCACACATACAACAATTTTAATACTAAGATTTTTTTGAGAAACGGGCCCTGGACCTTAAATCATCTATTTGAGTCTGGCCAACTCTTACATTGTGGTACCTGATCAAGTTGGCAGGGGTCCGGACACAAGGAACGAAACACGTGTCCATTGATAAAGTAAAACATTCAGCTTAGTGTGGCGACATATGTCATTTGCATTGGCAAAACGTACGGTTTATTTTTACTGTTTTCAACATGTAAACTGCTAGATCGAAATGGGGACTGAGGTTCTTACACGACTTGCTATGGAGAAAATATAGATAAGAAAGAAAATACCACAACGATCATGGCAATGGCAGTTAATATTTTTATGCAATAAATACAATATAACTTGATACATACATATAAGTGGGAACTATTTCTTGTCCTTCAAGAACGCCTGCGTTCGGACGATACAATTTTAACAAAGTAGCTATCGAAAATGTTGGATGCGCTAAAGAGCCAATTCAACACGAACCCAGTCAGGACGCATATACAAATTCCATCCAATGAAATATGGTTGATTTTATTCATTTGCGGATGATGATCTTGATTGGATAAAATTCGTATTGTGTCCTTTCTCGTTTGCGTTGTACATTCTGTGAAGGTGAATAGGTGTTATCGAATGGTTTGGCAACTGATGTTCCTTAAATCTATCATATGGAACTAACGAGTGCAACGTTAAAATAATAAGTATTAAGCTTATTTTAAAACCATTTTATCCCACAATGCACCAAATATATATCCCTCAGTATATAAATGACATAATTATTATTTCAAATATTATTTCAAGTCCCATAACGAATATAAGCAAATAACAATTTATTCTAAATTTTCGAAAGATGAAGTCACATACGTGAAGAATGAGTTTTTTTAGTTCTATTTATGAACCAATTGAAGTCAATTTCAAAAAGATATCATACATTATTATACAGTTTTACATAACTTAGCGAGAAAATATTGAAAATTATTAAATCGTTAATTTAAAGATTAGAAAGCACTTTGGTTAGTAATGATACAAGTTAAGTTGTAAACAGATACAAAATTCAAAATAAAATAAAAAAAATTTAATGTTATGTACATTATGCTGCCCTCCTTGAACCTCATATGGCACGAAATATATAAATAGTAACACATATTAACCAATCATTGAGCACTTGTAACCCGTTTTTGAGCAAGAAAGACACGGCAACCTAGTTTTAAATAGTTACAGTTTTATCCACGAAATCGTCTAAAACACTGTTCCAAAATGTTGCAGTATCTAAGAATGGAATTGAATTCACAATAGCCGTTGCTTTAAACTACTTATTAAATTGTTCACAGCAATAACGTCAGATAAAATAGAATGAGTAGATGAAGAAACAGCGCCTATAAAATGTACAATTGTCGAATGATCTAATTGTAACTGTCTTTTATGACATTTTAATTTGTTATTATCACTAACGCAGTCATTGTTAATGTAACACTGAAATTACGAACGTGATAGTTGCTATGATCAAAGTGTTATTACAAGAGTGGCACGCAACACAGAACAGTGAAATAGACATTGGAACACTGGAAAACTGGAAGACAATAATGGATATGAAGAGTCTTTGGTAAAATTAATCTGCTGAGATCTTTACCTAAAAATAGATGGATGGAATTCTATATTATCAAACCATGTCCACGATCAAAGTATTGTTTGCCTATACACCTGTTTCCAATTAACAAGAGCTTCAAATGATCTGAAAAATGTAACATTATTGACTTCCAAGCAATATATTTCTTGCGTTAAATCATAGGAGTCCATATCATATAAAAGTTTGATATTTCAAATACACCACTGAATATAGCAATAAATATATATATGTCTTCCTCGCATTGCTAAACTTACTACTTTTTAATGACCCAAAAATAAATAAAGCATTGCAACTTACGTGATATTTAAGCATGAGCTCCCAATGCAGGATCGTTATAAATATCAAGAGGTTGTATTGAAATTCTCGGTCTGTCAATATACTAAAAGAAAACAAGAAAAGTATTGGATCTACACATTATTAACATATTAACTCTAATTAACTGTTTCTTTGACGATTTGTATTCCTCATGATATGCCACAGTAACTTGAATATAATTCAGCATAGCTTATGTACAAATACATTAGAAACGATATGGTCTTTCCTAAATTTCAATTGTACCCTTGTATCTTAAATTAATTATGTAGTTAAATGCGTTGTCACATCAAAGAGAAAAGTAAAACAGAAGTCAAGAAGATCATCCACAGTTAAAACAACTTACCATATTCGAAATACCAAGATTTGAACTTTGATCTAAGTAGCCCTGCATCAGATTATCATCATCACCATAGTAACTGTATTCCATATCCCTAAAGTTAATAAAATCATCATCAGAAATCTGAACCTACCGGCACATTTTCAACAGATATGACTATTTAGTTTTGTATTTTTGAGGAAAGTAAACACACAATATCTCTACATCAAACCGATAAATGATTAATTGTTAAAAGGATAAGCGATCTAAAAATTAATACTGTTTTACTCTATACCAGTGGTTCCCAACTTGTGAGCCATGGCCCCCGAGGGAGCCATGGGGTGTTTGTCGGGAGGGTATATCATTTTTTCTCTAGCCCAACTTTTATTTAACTATATTTTGCTGTGTAAGGTCTGTAGTTGCTTGTGGTCAAATGCATCTGACCTCCTGATGGTCAGGGGGCACAAGACAACAACCCTCGCGCTATATTCCCTATTTTGTCTTAGTTTGGAATAGAACAATGACTTACTTTGCATTTCTCTTTCTACAGAAGACAATAAAGAAGCAGCATGAGGCAAGAGCTGCTACTGCGAGTAGTGAACCAATAGTAATTCCTACCACCTCAGCTGTAGATAGTGCATCACTAGTAACTGGTGTCTCATTTTCACAAAATGCTCCACTATTTTTAGTTCCACATCTGAAAATCGAAAATTGATCGGATCTTGACATTCTATTCTACTGGTATGTACACTATGGCAAAAATAACGAATGTATAAAAAATAAAATGTGTTTCCATTTTCATTTGTGTTTTATTTGGATTTGGTTCTGCAGCAATACGTTTTTTAATCTTTAGATCTTTCTTTATGAATAAATATTAGAAATACTTACTGACAATAAGGTTGACTGTCGGCATCCAGTGTACATATAGCTCCATTCTGACACAGTTCGTTCAATTTTGTGAAGTAACAGGCATGTTCACAAGTTCCTGTGTAATCACCAATGTCCGTTTTGCCGGGAGAACAAACATAACCTTCATTACAAGGTTGGTCACTTTCACAGACATCGGATAAGAGAAGCTCAACTAAAATATTTCAAAGAGATATCATTAAAAGCCAAATATCTTTAAAAACCACGGGACACAATGATAATTCCGATCATCCATTTTGCAAAACACTAAAATTTGTCGTACTAAACCTCTTAGACAGAAATTCGAATGGTTTCAGTTATTTACTGTATATATGCACTCTGTTTCCCTAAATAAGTTAAACTTAGCAATTTATTTTATTCCGTTAATCAAAATCGCATCCAAAACATGACAAAATCGAGGGTAATAGTTGTATAGTACTTGGCTACTTCAAAGACCGTCATTCATGCCATTATACTTAGAAGCTGTAAAATATACTAATAATATGATGAATAACGTACGTTTAACGATGAAGTCCTCAACCTGGATATTAGTTGGTAATGTATTACTACCAGCAATAGGATCAGTGCTATTGAAAACGTCTCCTGCTTTCCTCAGTGTATCGGTGATATATGCCATTCTTTCATCAGGGTTGGCTCCCAATGCTGACATTTTATCACCATCCAAAACTAAATCATATTTAGCTGTTGGGCGATTATTACTAAAATGTTACATTAAAAGATATAAAGTCAACAGAAAACCATAAAAAAGTTTTCAAGTACAAATGTTTTCTGGATATCACATTGTGTAAAAAGTAGCAATGTTGACATGGAAGGGTTTAAAGTTTTTAAATGGATTTTATGCCTTGTGTTTTCTTTATGATAATAGCTGAATGTATATTTTGCCTATCACATTTATAATTATGTGCCTGAGGACGACAGGGGAAATACGTGGAAACGTTGCATAAAACTTTAGCCAGTGATTGTTGTTTTACAAAGCTGTGTCTATATATGAAATGATTTGTTTGTAAGAGGAAAACACTGATCAACATAACAGATTATTTATTCTTACCTGTCCAAGGTGATGTTATCAGAACTTATTTCGACCTTTTTAAATCCAGGAATAAAACTGAACCGTTTTGTTAACTGAAATTATTAAGATATTCTCTAAAGGCTTGGAATTTTTTTTTAGGTCGATAACTACTGTCGTATCTGGTATCTTGTCAGCATTTCAAATTAACCGATTGAAATGAAGTGGAAATGGGGTTGTGGCCGGGAAGGTAGAAGTTAAGTCTTAGAAACACTTGGGTAATACTCTAGCCATTTAATCAACTGCTTACCTCTTTTTCGAAATCCGCACTTAATTTTACTTTGTCAGCATCCGTCAAAGGTTCGGTAACAGGATCTTCAAGAGTGATGGCCATTTGGATTGAAAATTCTGGATTTACTGTAAGAAAAATCTTCATGAATAATTTGATATTTAAGGTTTGTCTAGAAATGTTAGAACTTTAAATAAAACGTTACTAAGCAAGATAAGATCCATTTTGAACGAAAAATTTAAAATATTTTTTTGTTTGTTGTATATTTTGGAAAGTTTAATATTATAATCTCGTAGTCATGACATTGTTAAGTTCCATATCACAGAAATAAATTTGGCATTTTTGTTTAGCATGTCATTAAAGATTCGACAATTTGGAAGTCAAAGGGTAGAGAAATTAGAAATAAATATGTATTGTATCTTACCATTTGTTTCTGTGCTTTCATCGAAAAACCCTAAAATAAAGTCGTGAAAAGTTTGTCAATTTCTAGATTTGTCAAGTGCAAGAAGATAGCAATGTGCTCTGCCTCACGCACGCTTACTTCAAAAATGTCTCGCAATCGGACAGGGTCGAAATCTCTATTCTGCTATATGATGCTGCACGCCTTTGGACTATTAAGGTATAATGCAATTATTATCATGACATCGGTTCCATATATTATGCAGAATACACTTGTTTCCTTAATTTAATGAGAGCACAAACTTACCAGTTCCGGAACCTCCATCAGATGGTGTAACCTGACGTCTGTATCTATTTATAGATTCATCACTTATAGATTGCAATATATCGTCGTCTGACTCTTCTTCTTCTTCTTCTTCTTCTTCTGGCTCTGTAGAAATAACAATATTGATAGCTATAAAGATAACAAGGAAAAAAATAATTTAAGTTAAATGTGTATAGCGATAGTGATGTCAACACATAGAAAAGTCATTCTAAATCTACCGACACCACATACGTTGAATAGGCAATGAAAATACAGCCACAATTACATACACATTTAAAGCGTGAAGACCTCTTTTGAATTCTTTTAATTAAAACAGACCAAAATAAGCAAAAAGGTGATATTTTTCATACATTCAATTATATAAAGTTGTTCATTATAACATACTGATAGACACGCTGAACGCTCACATATGAGTTAAATTAACCACGACTCTATCAATTTGTCATTTTTTCTTTACGTATATTTCACTTTTAAATGAACTCAATGTACCCTATTCATGTGTAGTCTCTAAGGCTTGACTAATACGTTGCGTTAATAATAGGTCCTACACAGATCACGCAAGCATGTAACATTACTTTTCACTTTCATATAACTTTTATGTATTCGTATAAAAGATTAATAAAAATATACATCAAAATAGCGTACTTATGATACGGTATTTGGGCGCAGTATTAAAATCATCTCATCATATGAATTGCTACAATTTGATTCATAGAAGTGCAATATGACATAAATATTGATAATAATGAATTGATATGTTTCGATTTGTCATTGTGTAGCATTTCAAAGTAAACCGTTTCACAGTTCACATAATATATTGCTTGTTCCAAAAATGATTACGGCGGAAAGTACTTAAGCTGTATAATAATATACTAAAATGGTCAAATAAAAATTCTACTAGTACTGCTACGAACAAAAGAGCATGTCAGCAAATTACTTATTTCAACTTGTGTCCAATTTGCCATCCACCACTTCCAACATCAATATCAACCATTTTTCCATCCCGAGATGATGTCACGGATCTCATACAACGGTCACTTCTCCAAAATTACGACCATCATTCCTGTTCAGCCCGTTGACTCTGGGACATATTGTGATGCCCATAAGGAAAATGTGTTATGGGGCTAGAGTTACACACTAATTGAACAGGAATTGAAAGCTGAAATGGTTTGCTTCTTGGAAAATGGTACATTTAGATAAGATCCGCATAGCATCACAGGATGGTTGATTTTGGTGGTCGAAGTGGTGACGTCATATTGGCGGAGGTTGATATATATATTGAATTTGTTGACATTCTGTATTGTTCGGGCAGTACCTGTACACTATATTCATTCTCATATCTTCAAGGTTGGACAACGACAAGTTAACCTGAGCGAAAGAACTGAAAGTTCTGAAATATCATCGTTGTAGTTCGACTATATAGCTCGGAACAAAATGTTAATAGTTTTCATTTCGTCTATACCGTTGTGGTGTTTTTTTCTCTTACCAATGACCGGGGAAACGGTAACGTAAATACAAATCAAATCATGTTTATTTGCATTGTGCATATCGTCACGAATTGTTAAAAATGTGATATTTACCTTGAAGAATATGTCTATGTATGGTGTTTTGTTGTGGTTGGGGTTCGATTATATGAATGGCAGAATTATGATGGTTGTTGATGACTGACTCTAGGCGACCAGCACCTAAAGGTTTTGGAGTAGTTGTTATTAACAGGTTTTCTTTGGCTAGCAAACATTTCACATCCTTATCTTTACAGGGTTGATCAACTGTCTTTACGGCACTTGGTTTAGCTGTAGAAATAATAAAATTATTATTATAATCTGATATTATGATGCTCATTCAAATTATTCAAACTTAATGCTTATCAATCTTTATTAATCAGCTTTGCCAGTTTATATTGACACCTCCTCTCGTTACCTATTATGTAGCCAGTAGAAACTACTACGCAATCTCCTTTACCTTACAAAAAGTAGAGGTTACGAATGGTAAATTTTGCTTATCATAAATAGATTAGAACTGTGGCCCTATGGTTTCATGATGACTCGAACGCGTTCGATTTAAGGCCCGTTCACACCAAAACGTCACGCGGAACGCGACGTCGAAAAATATCGCGCGTTCAACGCCGCGAAAATAAGATCAATGGATATTCAATAAAACGGTCAGACCAGAGACGTACGTTAAGAAATGACGCGCGTTTTCTGTAGTTATTCAGTGCGTTTAGCGCTGCGTCTTTCCTCACTGCGCATGCTCAGTGCAAGTTGAAACGCCATGTGTTTGAGTCACTATTCAGAGCCATGTTCCTCAACGCAGCGTTTCACGCTGTGTGTGTGACCCCCGTCATGAGCGAAAAACGCGGCGTTTAACGCTGTGTTGAACGCACGTTTTTGGTGTGAACATGTGTTATCATTATCAGAAATGTTAACTGGTTGTGTCTCTTTTGTGGAATCCATATTTAGAGACATGAAACGTCCCTCTGATGTAAAAAATCATTGGATGTGTCAAGTTCAATCGAATTATCTCGTATAAGATTATTGATTTCTGCTTCTTAAAACGAAAAAAAAGTCATCACAGCTTTGTTTATCTTGCCAAGCGCACGCACGACGTAGTATTTGGTCGTCATCAGCCAAGGTTCATAAAGTAAGGTGTAAACAACCGCTTTTACGAGCGAAATGTAACTGTGCGGGAATTCGATTTCAGTCACTGACTTCGCTTCTCATAAATTCAAAGATCATACAAACCTTTAGGATTTGAGACAGATTTGGGTTTGACTGGGTTAGACTTTTTGGGAATATTTTGCTTTGATTTCACAGGCAACAGTTCCTCAGAAGAAAATTCTTCTTCCAAAGACGGTGGCGAAAGTCTTTTTTTCTTAATATTGTCTATATTTTTACTAGATTGCACAAGTTCTAAAACAAAGAAAACAGAAAACATTAAATACACAGGCCAGAGCAAGAGAGAGGTTTTATTAATATATCTTCTCTGTGCAATTACTTTTCGTGGCGTTTTAAATTTACTACATTTGGATGTTTCACTGCGATAAATCTTGTAACACTTCGCATAAAGTAAAAAGAACGAGGAAGTCTAACGTTGCATAAAATCTAAGCCCAATAATAGACGACATATGAGTTCACTCTCATAATAAGGCAATTATTGTACTTTACTTGTGCATGTACAATCATGGCGTCTTTTTGTACGTGCACTATTAACGCGCTGTTTAGTAGACTATAATATCCAGTACACTTTTATTATCCAACGCAAGCTTCTGCATTAAACGTGTGTAGACTATTGTAGCCTTAACTATGAATATCAACACAATGGAGACATGCAGGTTAAAAGAACTAGCTCATCATTGGTTCCGGAAAAGGAAACGTATTCAGTGCGTATTTCAATATCGAACTCTGCTTAAAAGTAAAGTTGCGCCAGTTCCGCCTTACCTGGTTTTGATTGGTCTCTATGGGGTTTTAAGGGCGCATTTACTTTAACCGGTTTCGATTTTGTAATAGTTTTTGTTTTAACCGGTATAAGTAACTCCTGGGACATGAAGTCGACATCATCATTGTCTGAATTGACGTCATCATGTATGATCCACTTGGTTTGGTCAGCTGAAATAACAAGAAAGAAAAAATAAATAAATATCTCTTTTATCAAAATTAATGGAATTTGGAACAATTGTTAACTCCCATACGTAAAAAAGTAAAATAAATTTTTTTTATAAAAAATAGCGTACTTTACATTAAATAATTACGTAAGTCGCGAAATGAATTACTTAATACTAAAAAAGTTTTTTTTTTTCTTCAATTTTTCGTTTATCATTCCATTTGTATAGGTCTAAATATTGAGAAAATAATATACAAATAAAACTTACCGAAAACGTTTACGAAGTAAGCCGCTAATAGCAGTAAAATCCGTAAATTCATCGAAAATTCTATCAAAAATAAATAATATTAATCCAATTAAGATTTAAATAACGTAAAACAGTGTTTAATTTCCTTATTTTCATATCCAAAAATTATCCACACACAAATAAAACCGTATGCACAGAAGGACACTTTTCACGACTAGCGGACATTGTTTAATGACACTAGGGCAATGCGAAATAACGGCACTCCGAAATATTATTAATTACATTCAATTAGAACAAAATCTCAGTCAATACGCATGCGTGATGAAATACGTAGGTAGCTTAATTTGCATAATAATGGACCCTTAACATCATGGTCGTTTATTCACTCATATTGACGTCGGCTAGTCTTGTACCCAATCTTATAAGAAGTTTGGACTATTGAATAGAATGGCTATAGATAGGTGTGCCTATTATTCAATATCAACGACTCCACCCAAATTTAACTAACAAAGTTGAAACGTTTATTATGAACAGTTTTTATTTGAAACCGTGGGATTGCGCGATCTAAAAAAAATAATGCCTATATCTTTGATCGACCATATATATACAATCTTCCTATTTTCGTTTTTTGTTTTTCACGGACGTCAACTTTTTTTATTATTGGGCAATGGGCAGGGACAATTAAGAAGTCTTCCAAGAAGATAATATGTAATTAAGCATATTTTTCATTACATATTTATGTGAAGAGTCTAAGAAGGGCGTGAGAGCCTACTCCCAAGAAAAATAGCAAAACAAACTATTTATTGGGTTTTTTTTAAAATAAAAACAATTATGAGAAAATGCTCTTCAAGGATATGGACATCAAATCATCGATCTTTTGAATCATTGAAGTTCATTCAAAACGAGAAAAGAAATAAATAAATAGTTACTCTTTAAAGATTTGTGTTTTCACACAGTCCAGCGTTATTCAAGCTGAAAGAAGTCCGCCAAATGTTAAAGTGAATGAACTCGGCAAATCGGCGATGTTTTTGTCAATGAATCCAAATTTGTAAGAAATATAACATGTTTATTATGTTTTCTTAGACAATATCATATAATAAATATATATTATTCCATTTCTTTCCCTTCTAAATCACTCTTTTATTTATCTGATTAATTTCTTTATTCTTTAGAATCCATGTCTTGTTGCTAATACATATTCATTTAGTTTGTTTAACCCTTATTTGTTGTTGTATTCATTTAGTTTGTCCTTTATACCCAATAACAACCAGGGTGGAGTAGAATGGGTTAAATAATATGAGATATTTTTCAATAATGATTTGTTTTGTTATGTGAGTATGGCTATAAAATATGGTGTTTACCTTGACGTTTTATACCCGTCATTTATATTTTTTACACTAACAGTTCATTTCATATTTGACCAACTTAACGAAAGATGGAAAAACATTTTTCAAGAGCAAGTTAAGAAACAAATTTTTGCACTAATTTTGTATCACAAAATGCATTTCAACAAGTACATTGGTCAAATCAAAATAATGACAGTGTTAGTGACTGAAATGGTTAGACGCTACAGCTAAAGTGAGTTTTTAGAAGTTGGGCGTAATTGAAGTAGTAGGGATCTGAAAATGGCTTCTTGATTTGCTCTATACGATAACCATGTGGAAAAATAAGGACTCGTATAGCCATGTTGCATACTCTGATGCCTTTGTTATGAGATGATCAAAGATATTCAGATGTTTTCTGTTGTTTCAGAATGGTGCGAGTATATTTGTTAGTCATTTGAGTGAACTCCAGCAAGTGAGGCACTTGGGCAAAACGGCTACTTAAAATTTTTCGAGCAGCTTTGGATTGGTCCTGAGCCGAGGTCCTTTATAAAAACTTAACAACTATTTTTTGCATATCACATCAGGTAGAGGCCAATGAATCTTCTTCGAATTCATGAAGGGTACCACACAGTCAATTTAAAACCATATAATAGGTGACTATGCCATCTATTGATTGTTTCTGTATGAGGTCAAACCCTCGTCTAAGACTTTATTTAGGTTCTATATTTTATAACGGGTGTCGCGAAAACCAACATCCTCAGTTCGATCTTTCAAAATTCTCCCAGCTATACTTCAAAATGTCGTTGCTCAACAATAAAAATATGAAAGAATAGAATTGGGAGTAGATACCTTTAGATGTGATCCGTAACAGAACAGCATCTGGGTGGAAGATAAGGTTGCGCTTGGTAGCGAAGAAAATAGATGACACGATTAACATGGGTTGAAATAGTTCAATTGTCTTGATATTGCATTTTTACATCTGATTTTGTTCTTGGTCGTATTTTACAATTATGATTCTATGGATGTCAAACTATGGATTGAAAACGACATCTATAAGAAGTATATCTGTAAGAATTTTGAAAGAGATCAGATAACCAACAGCTTAGCTACGGTGGACTAAATGATAAAGGTTTGTGATACAATATGACAGATCTAATAAAATCATAACCAGGTGACACCGGTGATACATCTAGGTACGCAATGCATATCAGAATACAGGTTAAAGCTATCATGCTCTAACTTAGCTAAAAATAATTATTTTTTTTAAAAATAAATCCATTGGTCCGCCATATTTGCAACTAGCAGCCGCCATATTTGCTGAAGAAATATGGCCGCCACTATCCCACTATAAAACCCAGGTAAGCCACGCCCATCGTCCAGTTGATATGCGAACTTCAAACTATCAACATCGATGAACGACACTCACAGTGAAACCAACTTAGCTTGAAACTAGTCAACCTCGCCTTTCAAAACAATAAAAATGGAGACTCAGGTAAGAAAATACAAAACACGTTTCTCAATTTGCATAATACTTACTAATGTATCATATTTTATGCACAATGCAGCTGCAGACGTGTACTTCTGATAAGAAAACAGACTTACCCGTGTTTTGTACCACGATTATTTCTTTATGTATATAAAAATGATAATCTTTGAGGCTTATGAAAAGAGTCATTTCAATGTTTTCATTTGTCATATGTAGTACAGATTCTGATTGATATTGATGCATAGGATAAATATTTCCAATATTTTATAATTATGATAATAGCATACAATTATAATGTAAACTAGTTAGTTGCATTGATATATCTCTGTTTAGTCTGCTTGGTGAATAAGGGAAGTAACTCTTATTTGTCACAAAGTTATTATTAGGGAAATTTTAAAATAACTTACTCTCTATACGTTTGTGATATAAATTGTAACTAAATGTTTCGGTTTTTTTTTCATAGGAACAAGAAGTAGATAAGCTTATGGACAGTATTTTTTCCGAGCAATACGATGTCAAATCTACACACCCATACGATCGACCAGAACATTCAGAAAATATTGATGATGTTCTGTGTGATGACAATGATTACTCTAGTGTTATAATGATGAAGAAGAGATAGAAAACCAGAATTTCTTTCAAAATTTGTAAGAAAAGATTGTTTTATTCTGCATAGTTATTGCAGTGCGTTCGATTCTCGAACGCACTGCATTGTTTTGCAATTGACTATTTTTTTTTTTTTTAGGATTCTGGTCTCGCTATTTCTCTATGAAGGGAACTTGTCACGCTTAATCTGACACGATTTCTCATAATATATAGGTGCTCGTTGTGAGGTGAATGCAAAATGACGCACTTTTGACCAACCGGAAATGATGTATGACAAATAGTATATTTTAGGTTTTTTATCAATTTAACCTACAGTTTTCAACCGATTTCGAAGAAACCTTTTTGGTTTAGCTCATTTATCGCTTATCTAAACGCTAAATATTTTAAAACACTGGAATTTTGACTTTTGATGCTGGATTTTGAAACTTAGTTTTTGACCCTTTTTTCAACTTTTGCAATTTTATTTCGATCGATCTGAAAATTTACAGGATTATAGACATTGTTATTGCGAACAAAATCGTTTTTTTCAAAATTTTGATGTCACTTCCGGTTTTGACGTCATTTGCTTGTAAACTTCAAATTTCAACTTCCGGAGTTTTGAAGATATTTGAAAATTTCTTTTTGCATTATGTTAGAAACTGTCATCATAAAAGATATTTATGATAAAATTTGACCCGGAAGTAATATATCAGGCGCCATGTTGTTGTGAGTAATTTTTATAAAACTCAAAATGGGGCCTCAGGGGATAATCGGATTTACACAATTTTGGTGTCTATGAAATCCTTAGTCGATTGCCACCAACCTTATGACAACGGATTTTTTAATTTCGATTTAGAATTTTTTCTATTTCCGGACAAAGAATTTCAGTAACGACCGAAACTTTCAAGGCTCATATCTAGTGACCTTGACCTTTGATGACCTTTTGACCTGTACAAAAGTTATTGCCCTTAACGAGATCTATCAAATGATATATTCATTTCCGATTTCTGATGTTAACTTCCGGTTTTATCGCCATTTGAAAATTGTAATTTTTAACTTTAAAGAGCTTTGTCACGTGACCTAATAAACATACGTCACAAATTTTTAGACCTATTTACTATGCTAAATCTGCTCTTTCAAATGATATATAACACCAAATATTTGAATCAAAATTGCGCTTTTTAAAACTTGCAAATTTTGTGCCATTTTTCATTGTAACTGTGCGTGTTTTTTGGAAACTTGATTTTGATCGATCTGAAAACCTACAAGTAGATAAACAATTTGATAATGAACAAAACAATATTTCTGTATTTTTGATATCACTTCCGGTTTTGACGTCATTTGTTTGTTAACTTGAAATTTAACTTCTGGAGTTCCCGAATTATTTGAAAGTTTCTTTTTGCATCATGTTAGATATGATCATCAGAAAAGATATAAATGATAAAATCCGAACCGGAAGTACTATGTCAGGTGCCATGTTGTTGTGACTTATTCTTATAAAACTCAAAATGGGACCTCGGGGGATAATCTAATTTGCATTATATCGGTGTCTATGAAATCCTTAGTCGATGGCCAACAACCTTGTGCCAACTGATTTTTTAATTTCGATTTCTTTATATTTCTGGCACAAGAATTTTAGTACAGACTGAAACTTTCAAGGCTCATATTTCTACATCTGTTAGTTCAAATGACCAGGAAGTATTATTAGCCTGCTTTCTATAATTAGAAGTAATACACATTGAGATGATCACCCTTTGTAACTATATTTGTCATCATGTGAGAGTCTACGTTGTTGTTTTAAAAAGTATCATTCCCTCAACACATCATACGATTCATTATCAGTATACCAACATCAAGAAAGTTACAATTTACCATATTAATTCTTTTAACGCTTCTCACTGGTCAATGTTTTAGGTAGTATTTTAAAATATTTAAATGCAGTTTTCTCCCTTCAACTGAAAAATGTTTGTTGTCTGTATGTTTAAATGCAGTTCTCTCCCTTCAACTGACAATTGCACTCTCGTGCTGAACATGACTTTCTTACATTGTAACTTGTATTTTTAACGTTTTAAATTATGTACTAAAAAGATAAACAAAAAGTCTAAAAGAAGTAGATAACGACCCAATGCCAAAAGAAGAAATTCCGTTCGAAAAATCTGGTTCTGTCATTTATTAAAATTGCATGTCTAAAAACGTTCACCATTAAAATGTTTTCTAAAATAATAATATAGAATTTTTGCTAACATCATGTTAAAATGATAAATTACGAGCTGTGCTGCGAAGTTACGTGTATGTAGGTTAGCACTCAGTATTCTGATGTCATTTATATATCATATCAAGAATTTGCTCTATCATATGAGGGAGCCGCGGTGGCACAATGAGTTAGACTTTTGCTCGCTGAAGGTCAAGGGTTCAATCCCGGCGTGGGTCGCGATGATACCTTCGGATTTTCACCCTTTCAATGATGCAGGTTGGAGGGGCTGACATGGAAAAAGCGCCTAGTCGTTCGGATGGGACAATAAACCAAGGCCCGTGCGCTATTGGCTGTGCACTTTAAAATCCCTCGACAGTTGGAAATCGAAAATAAGAGCAGGCTAATGCCGCTGTCCTGTCAAAATTTCCCCCATTGCACACTGCATGGCGTTTGCCCGTCTTCAGTCAGCCCATATGGGTGCAGAAAAGTCGGACGTAAAACTCCATTCATTTCATTTCATTTCTTTCATATGTATGATAATGCATATGAATAATATTAATAAATATTCTTTAACTATTCTACTTCCAATGATGTATAAAAAATGTACATTAATAAAAACAACGACTTTTTAATCAGATGACTTTTTACTACCGAACGTGAACTGGTTATTCTACTTTTCACTTCCGAATATAAACAATTTATATGCAGATTTTTATGTTCTGTAGATTTCGCAGTATGGATTGAAAACGCCATTTTTCACCCATGGACGAAACCGGATGCGCACTGCCCAGTATCGTCTCACGATTCTAGTTGTTATTATTATAAACAAACTATGACATAAAAATATCATACATTTATCATATTTTTTTTGCATTTGTACAATTTTTTTATTCTGTTATATCAAAAGATTATTGCAAAAATTTCAGAGATCAAGACAAATTTCACCAAGAGAGAGATATACTAAAACAGAGACGGTTTATAGTATCGGAGGGAAAACTTTACGACCTAATAAAGAACTCATTTTGTAAAGAATGTGGAGTAAAAGTTGATTCAAATACACATTCCTTTGTTTACACATGGGCAGCATTTTATCTGCAACAATGAAATAATCTGTAAGAAAAGTTTGATCTGAAAAATCTGAATGTTACTCAATAGAATAATTATTTATTTATCATATTCCAAATAAACACGAGTACATAATGTGTAATTATATATTTTGTTTTGTAAATAAAAATCTAGTATAGTCACAATTTCTTATGAACAGCAATAGACAATATTTCACGAGCACGGATATGGTTTATAAATATACATACATGATCATGTATAATAATGTATTTGAAAATAATCCCGATTTCATTACGATCGTGAAATTTGATCTAACTTCAATATTCATTATTGTTTGTTTACGTCAAAGTCAAGGTTGGTTGGTTTCACTGTGAGATTTGATCTTGACCTGCCGAGATCTGACAACCAACTGATTGATGGGCGTGTCTTACCTGGGTTTTATACTGGGTGGTGGCGGCCATATTTCTTTAACAAATATGGCGACTGATTATAGTAAATATGGCGGACGGACAGTCTTAATTATTTTTTTTAGATAATTATTTTTAGCTAAGTTAGAGCATGATAGCTTTAAGCCGTAATTATCTAATCTTGGCAATAGATTTTATAATCTACCCTTGCCTTTCAGTGTATAATATATACCCATTATTTTCACCCAATAATATAAGAAATACATAGATTTCAAGGACCCTAGAAGCAGTTCTTTACTGGTTTAACTCATAACTCACAATTCGACTATTAATTTTTATTGTAAAAAAATTTCAAATACGCATGCAACTCTATTGTTCCCAGTCAAATGGAGGCTAATCGCTTTGACATCATTATATCACAAGCCTTTATCATTTACTGTTATATTATTTGACATGTATCATAAAATAGTGTCAATATTTGCTTTTGACATCCTTAAAGGAATGTTACGTCTTTAAATGGATATAAAATTTAAATTGTCAACTTGGTCCATAAGAATATATTATATTGATCAGTAGACTTGCCACTATAAATATGCAACAAATTTTCCTTTATAATCTGATAAATTTAAAAATCTATATTTTTTTTATTATTTATTAAAATGCTTTCTAAGAAACAACTAAAAATGTCTGCAATCATTTGTCTCAAAACTTATATTTTTAATAGACAGATTTAAAAAATGGTGAATCTTATATCTTGATAAAGATTTGGCGGAAGGTAACAAAATTTGCTAATGCGATAGACTTTGGTTTATGTGAAAAACTTATTATTTTCCCTAACCCGTTTGAACTAAATTGATATTTACCGTCCACGTCTGTCTGACGTTGACCTAATAATTTTAAGTATTTTTCTAAATATAAAAAAAAGTTATAAGAAAAATATACCATTATAATTATGTTAATTCTTTTAAGCATGAAAAGTCGGTTAAATCAGTTGATAAACCACTATCATATGTTTATCAATTTTTCACGCTTGAGTCCAAAAGAACTCAATAAATTGTAATAATTTGGCCCCTTTCGGTGAACACAAACATAATTAAATATAATAGTAGTGGACTATCCTTATATGTTTCAAAAAGTGTTATTGAGTATCCCGCTGTCATTGTCCAAAAGAGAGATTTTCACAAGAAACATGATATCCGATGAGTCTTTGCATGACACTTCTCATGTCATACAACTATACAACAGAAGGCGAATAGTTCATAAAAATTGGTAACATTGCTTAAAACTACCAGAAAAATGCATAATTACTCAATGCATGGATTTATCAGATAAAACAGGGACTCTGTTGTACAGTTATTTCACCAGGTGGGTCCACTGACGAATGCCAACTCAAGGTCATTCCTTTAATATAAACAAGGTTTAATCACGGAAACCATGATCAAGACATTAAGAGATGCATGAACACAGCGACCCAATGTCATAGTAAAAACTAATCGAACTTGTGGGCATGACTACCTAGTCCGGTCATCATCGACCAAGGATTGTAGCAATCTTGAGTAATGAATGGTTAGTATACTTTCAGCCTCCGCTGTTTAAAATAAATCATCCTTTTTACAATTAATAACATTTCATATCCTTATTCAGTTAAAATTCCTTTTCCACTTCGTTGGTTTCAAAGAAGGATACACCAATATAGAAATATATAAAAGGCACACCTGATTTGAATGATATAAATGGACAGGACAGAAAGGCATATCTGTGGTAAACATTTCATTAAGTCGACGTCATTCTTACAATTGGGCCAGGTTTTTTATTACAAATAATATACTTGAAAGAAATTAAGGAAGATGATCTACAAATCTTTTTCCTAGAAAGAGTAATATGAATTAACTTTTGAGGCGCTACTATTTGTTTTATTATTATTTTGTACTATAGAACTATGAAAACTTGGCAAATTGGATATAGAATATAAAATGGTCTCCATTAGATACCTTAAATTGGGTTGGCAGTAAACCCTAATGAGTTACTTAGATTGGGAAAAAGGGCAATAGACGGAAGACAATACCTATAAACTATGGTATGCTCTAAATCATTTTGCATAAATCGAATCGCATACATCTAAATTTTAATCTATTGTGATCTATGTACATTTGACATTCTTTTGGTCTTTTGAAAGATTTACGCTATTTCCATTTTACATACCTTATATAGCGAAATAATATAAAAAATATTAAAACCAGTTGGTTTGAAAATCTGGATGTTTGTTGACTTGATTTGGTCTTCAAAACTATGTCCACGAACCTGAAAAAAAAAAGATTTAAATATTGTCATGAAATATAGTGCCAAAATAATTGGAATTGATAGATGGGCAAGGTATACCGTTCACTACTTTACTTGGACCTGGTTTTGTTACAGTCACACCCAGTAAAAGGGTTGCAGAACAGCAAGAGTGATTTTGTCTTTAATTCACATTGTTAAGAGTGTGTAATCTGTGAAGCCCTTCATTGAATCTTAAGAAATTGAGCTCGGAATTCAGACTGTGAATAATAAGGTGTTCGTTGACTGATGAATATTTGTCTAAAAAATTCAATAAATGCAGTATAATAGATTCTATAACAGATATCTCCATCCCTATTGTGTTCAGTGAATATTGTTGTCGTTCACAACCTTAATCAAATATTGTTATTCTTTTTTTACATTTTACATTTAGATATAGATATCTTTAGAAAAATTCAGAAACACAATGTGTACACAAGAATGAATGTTCATTTTTGTACTAGAATTGAATCAGGTATTGTATCAATTTTGACAACTGTACATACAACCCTACATAAAGCAGAATATTTACGTTATTGACAGTGAAAGGGAAAGAAAATACCAATGATAAACTAATCAGCATGTTGTCTATAGTATTATTATAGAAACTGGACCTCGAGATCAGCTATGGTGGTTATGATTATGTCAATTTGACTTAAACAGTAAACATATCATTTTAAAATTCACAATCAATCAAACTTTCTTTGTCCGAACTCGAAAAGCTGATATCTTATATTTGGGGACAACGTGACACCTTAAAGATTTATTTTCAATAGAAAGTGCACCAGTCCACCTCGTGTATGTAATAGAATTAATAATTATGGTATATTCTAAAGAGATGAAAACACCACACAGTTTGTATTTCTATTAAAGTTGAATCGCTGTTGGAACTTAGATGAATACTTAAGAGGTTTGAGTTGCCAGATGTATATACATTATCGGGAAAGCAGTTTTTAACGTAACAGTAAATTGATTATGCTTTTTAAGATTTTGCATCATGAGATGGTGGCGTGCACTTGGTTCCGCCAGTCCCTGAAGTAGTTGAATAACTATGGGGTCGGTGTTAAAACATACAACACGTTATTCAAATTATTACAGACGGATGGATTTAATATTGTTACACGATTACCAGTCTACAACTGATTCATTAAATTAAAGTTTCTAGTATCGAGTTTCATAGAATCTAAAACTTTCTACTGTAAAATAATGTGCTATCTATATGACGGTGTATATCAATAAATGAATAAATATTTCATAATGGAAAGTGGTATCAGATCAGATGTCTAGAAGAGTAAACATAATTTGATATCTCCACACCCACCACTGCTGCTCATTAATATTACAACACAAGTCAATTTCAATGATTATCCTTCGAGGGAGGTTATTTAATAAACTCTACAAATACAAACAATTGTATTGTGTCAGATGTAAAAAGTACGCCAACCCATTGAGGGGGAAAACTCTGATGAAATTTGGCAAATGTATGTTTAGACCTACTATCAATCAGTAGGTTTCTCAATATACGCATTTCGCTTGTGTTATTTGCGACTACATGTACTTTGAGGAGGTGCTTTACATTGAAAGTCGACCAGAGGCCCAATTCCGCTGAAGTACATGTAAAACTAAGAGGAAATAAGAGACAAGCCATCTAAAAGCAAAGAAGGAAGTTGGGTCATTTTGCGCGATTCGAACGTAACAATCTGAGATCTCAGGTTCGTGATAAGAGTTGGTATGGTTTCAATAAGAGGTGCTGCACTCAGATGCAATCTGTTCACGATTTGTTGATTTCAGTTGTTGCAGTCTGATCTTTGGTACAGATACGATCACTTCCAATGTCCATGATTACGTCTCAATCTGACACAGATCAGCTTCCCGAAGTGGACGATATGGTATGTTAATATGTGAAGCATTACGACTTTTACGATTGTGGTCAGGATTTGCTTCACGATCATGATAGAGGATCATCACGGTTTCATCACAGCTACGCCTTAGCTCAAGATCTGATAAGATCTAATTGAATCACAACGGTTAGTTGACGAATCTTGATAGTGGGAATATTGACTATATATGACAATGTGTTCTGTTATTGAACACACAATGTACTCTATATACAACACTATAATTGATATCCCTTTATGCATTGTGTTGAGTGATAGCGATTGTTTCTGTATGAATGAAAATACACTTTACGATTATTACTATTTCATTATTTCATTCTGGCCTCTGATGTGTTTCACCAGCAGGAATTCTTTAAAATATTAGCTTTCCAATCTGATTGAGTTCCAATTCAATAGTTCTTAGTAAAAAGAAATGTCATCTCGTCCACTTCTAATTCAAGTGACTAGCTAGCTTAAATCTATTGATTTCAATACTGTATTGCGTAATAAGTTTGCGCATCTAGGATTACCTGGTCATTTTTTTTCTATCGATAGAAATCAGATTCGCCCTGACAACATGTACATACAAAAGATCGAGGTTAAAACATTAAATAATTGATTTATTATTTTTTGGGGGTTATCCAGCTCCAGTAGGTCATTGCAAATTCTTCCAGTACCATGATGATGGCTATCCATAAATATTTGGGCAAAAGCTTCTGCATGCTGAGAATGCAAAGACATAATATATCATCAACCGGAAAAATCCCGTTTGTTATTGCAGGTGTTTCAGACTCGCTTATCGAAATTTGAAAAGGTGCTAAATGAAAATATAAATCCCAAGATCCCCCCTTTTAATTTCCCTGTTTTTTTTTCTTTCACATAACAGCAAACTGAATAGAAACATAAAAATCATTTCATAAGAGGATATACTTTTAAAATGTCTTTGAAATAGTATACCGAATAATAAAAAGGACCTAATATGAATAGATTGAATAAGAGTATTGAAATTTAAGCTTCTTTAAAATCAGTGACAAATTGACAGTAATGAAAATATTTTGCCACACCTATAGTATAAATAGCCCGAATACATGTACGTTTCTCATAATTTGATTTACAAGTATAGGCTTTTTGGCATTGCGACCTTGTTGCAATTTGTTATGAAACTTTACGGGTCTTGACGAGCAGATGAACCTTTTATTCATATACATATGAATATGATAATATATATGAATATACATAATACATGAAGAATATACATAATATACATTCTAAGACAATATTGGTCTTGGTTAATATTAATCTGTGTTACGATTTTCTGATTCGTCAATATCCGTCAAGAGACAATAAGTTTCGGACTACAGGTCAGTTCGTGAGTAAATTTAGTAAAGCGTGAATATTATCATGTCAAACAAAATGGACGATACAAAGATATAGAATAATGATAAGAGATATAGAATACTGATAAGAGATCTGGTGAATCAACCTGTCTAATATTAATGAAGGGAAGTGTTTCGCCTTCGTGACAGAGATGAATTTGAGTTGACACTTTTTTGAACCTCAAGATCGAGCTGCAGTTGGACGTTTGGTTGCTTTTTAGAAGGTCGAGATGCTATCTTTGAATTTTACAACCCTCTTACGATTCCCTCCTGTAAGTAATTAAAGTTCGGGACCCGATGTGAAAATAAAACCGAGGTCCCAGCTTGGTTAAACAGTGACGAGGAAAACCAGTTATTAGACATTTTTCGTGACAAATGTATACCCTTTTTAAAATTAGAAAAAATACTAAAAAATCAAATTGCTGACTTTTACTAAATTGCGTTTCGTTCCACAGTAAAAAAAAATCAGTGGAATTCTCAATTCCTTAAAATTGATTTTAAAAATAGCGTTGTCCATCGTAATACGCTCACTTTTATAATGGCATGCAGCCAATTTGTCCAGGGGGTGACAAGAGTTGTCAGTAAATCAAAGATTCTGAGAGTGACATTTTCATATAACAGGAGTTTTGTTTACAGCTGTTTTCTTTATGTTAATAAACTTAACAATGTCAAGTTTCATTTAAAATATCTTCTCTCTCTCTTTTACATGTTCCATCAAGAAATCAGCTCTCTATTGTGTCCACAACTTTGATAGTGTTACGTCACGGCTAAATTAACGCCCTTAAATGAAGCAGGGCAATAAGTCATAAAATAGTTTGCGATGTGTCTCAAGGTCAATACAGACACTCAAACCAAGTTTAAACAAAATCCTTCAAGAAGCCAGCTCTCTATCGTTTCCACAACATATATTCAAAAGCAAGGGCAATAACCTATCAATTATTATGATTTTTAAAAAGGTTAATCCTTGGATGATTACAACACACCAAGTTGCGTCAAATTGCATTAAAAAACCATCTCTTTATATTCTTTACAACATATTTTCAAAATCAAGGGCAATAACCCATTAAATATGTTAAAATTCGTTCTTTATTCAATTGGGTTACTCTTTTGGTAGTTATGAACACTCACACCAAGTTTCATCAAAATCCAGGACATTGTGGACAGACAGACGGACGGAAGGACAGACAGGAGCGACTACAATATACGCCCACATTAATTTGTGGGCTTATAAGATCAAATGCACGTAATGTTGCAGATTAATTGTGGCTGATGATGCAAATTGTAGTCATATTATTAATTCTCTTTACGTTACTATTCAAAATGCATATAGAGGAAATGAGGCATAACGTTATATTATGTTGATGATATATAATTATATAACACTCACACGTTCAATTAAATGTGGATGGGAAATTTTAAGTGACAGATGGTGTCATCCTTGAACTCAAGACCTCTTTATCAGCTTCTTCATTCCTGTTAGAGTTATATATTTACATAGAAGTATTCATTTAGTTACATAGCAGTGAAATCTGGCTAAAAAAAACGCCTGAATCCTTACTGAAGTTTAAGAAACTGATAACATAAGCTATGTGGACTATACTCTTACTGCCCCAATTTAGAATTAAAACAAAAGGGTAGTAAAAATCAAAAATAGTTTGTCAACATGCCTAGTTTAAAGCCAGTAAAGAGGATTACATTGCATATGATTGTGAGAATAAATATCCATTAGCGTGAGAAAATTATTAATTATAGTCGAGGTCACAACTGTCTATTGAAATTGACGTACACAATTGTATTATTGGATGTTTTGAATCTGTTGACCGAATACTGTGTCATTGAGTAAAGTTATCGCTTCAAATGTTTGTAAATGTGATTCAATTAATTCCAATCCCTTAAGTTGTATGTATCACGATCTAATTTGCTTTATGCAGCTCAGAATAACTCTTTACGGTTTGATATGAATTTATAATTTGATTGTAATCCTGTCTTGTAACTAAAACGATTGTATTCTAGAACATTTTTATCTTATTTGAATACAGTGCCAAACTAATCACGTGTGTGCATAAATATCTATATTCAGTTATAAAGTCATTTTGTTATATTACTTAAAATGTATATTTTTACAATACATTTTGCTCGACTATAGTTTCAGAAATTACGATAGCATGTGATACTTAAAAGCAACTTTTGTGCTTGAAGTTAATATTGTTATTATTAAAGGTTAAAATCGACTAATTGACATCATAAGACTTAAAATGTGTGATAAAAAAAAAATCACAATTGTTGTATGACTTTTCGATACATAAAACGCCCTGCCCTCATTGTATGTTATGTACCAACATGATTGTTAATGATACATAAAACACGACTGTCGATTACACATTATAAGAATAATACATAAATAACGGTCATTAGTTATACATAATTCTTTTTTATACACACAGAATGTGACTTATGTTGTGTAAATCAGGATTCGTCTTCATCAATAAAATAAAAATAAGCCATCAATAATAAATATGAAGTAAATCTTTGGACCTATTCGAACATATAATTTAAGGTGTGATACACTTAACCTTTTTATATAAAAAAAAAAACTGCATATATTAAAATTTCCTTATTCATATCCTGAACACATTGTGAAATAAATTCGAATATGAAAAAAGCACCCGCTAACCTTATATATATGATTGTGATCGAATGTGCTAAGTAAAGTACTTGCATTATGTGCAATTGAAAGCATAAGAATAACAACAAAGACTTAAGGGCGTGTGATAGGGCATGTGGAATTCATATGTGTAATGAGTTTCGCATGGATATCACTGGCTATTGGTTTTATATATCAATTTTGTTAAAAAAAAATGTATAAGATAGTGAATAACTTTTGAATTACATGTATAATGCGGTAACGTTACGGTCAATATATGAAAATTTAACTTAAACGTACCTTAATTGATTGAGTATAAAATATCCAAATGCATTTAAAATATTTTCTAGGAAAATTCTTATTTTTGTATTAAGATCCATGTTAGTTGATGTTGGTGATCCACAGGGAGAACATATTTGACCATAGTTATTCAACAAGTACATAAATGATATGAGAAAAAAAGATTAAAGGCGTCGCCTATGATAACAATATAAAACCTTGTACGATGGTTCTCTGTGTAAACGGGATCAATTAATTGAACAATACTAAGAATAAATGGTTGTATTGTGTATCCAGACAACATTTTACAAAATAGTCTGACCTTGATAGTACTAATACTACAAACCAAATGATAGCACGTATCATGATTTTTTCTTTTTCAGTTGACCCAGTCCCGACTGGTTTTTTTACAAATTGTTGAGTGATCACCTACAACCGAAGAATTAAATCTTCTTCCTCTGAATTGTTATGTTTTTGTGTTCTCCTTATTTTTATTCCCTGTTCTTCGCACCATTTGTAATACATGTAACCTAATCCCTTTATGTCACGTTTTAAAATTAATGTTCCTGTGGGAACCTAATTCTCAATATTATGCATAACAACTTTTTTGTAATTAACTGCACAATACCATCTTACTGAAGGTACATTTGCTTTTGTAACATTGGTTAACAGGTTTTCAGACCAAAGAAGGTAATTATTTTGGTTACTGTCGCCAGTTTAAACCTTTCAAGGGGGGGGGGGGGGGATTCTTCACAGTTTTTACGAATATGTATGCGATTGTTAATCATCGTTCAAGGATAGACAAGCAAATTACTAGTTATTCACCTCCATCTTGTTAATGTTCGAATTATATTGGAAGTTGAGCTCACCAGTTTAAAAGAATGCACAGGTTCCAGAACAAATACTTCATACAGTTTACCTCTCTCAAGATTCGTAACATATTAGGCTGGCAGTCGGGATAAGTTGGAGTTCGTAGCCTAAAACATTTTTGAAATGGTGCTATCAAATTTGAAGAAAATGTATAAGTCCATCTAGAAATGACGAAATTTTCGTCAACTTTTTATGAGACATATAAGTCTAAAATTTATTATATCAAGTCAATTCAATTGATTTTGATTATGTTATTGACAAAAATATGATAAACTTTGACTTCAAGCCCCGGGATATTCGGACACTGTGACTAGTTTATTCAAGCTTGACTTCGAATTTAAGAAAGCAATTAAGTATTTACGAATAAAATTATCATAATAAGGTCAATTTGACATTGATTGAATAAAAAATACCCCCAAAAACTTGACATTCCTCTTACAATTATATTGTCCATTAAGTTATTTATGTAGAAGTTAGACGGATGCGAGCTTGGCCGTTACGTCTCATTTTACATTAAGAAAAAAAAGTTAAAGGCTTTTTGCTGGCTGTTTAAGCATTTATAGAACCTAACCTAACTTACTTTTTCATCACTGTCATTGGTTAAATCTGTAAAGTGGTTCCGACTTATGTGGTTCTTGCAATTCCACTGATCTACCGGAAGCTGCTATTGATATTTATGCAGTGGGTGTGATGTCATAAAACGCGTTAGTTAAAGTGGGATTGCAAGAACCACAGATGTTGGAATGGAAATTTTAATGGCGCAAATTGATGCTATTAGTGTCCCCGATACACATACAAAGTTTAGAACTTCATCATCCAGTCAGCAATAGCTAAAATTTGACTAATAGGTTTTCCGTTAATAAGATCATAAGGTAAAATTTATGCGATTAAGAAGTAATCACAAATCTTACTTATTATGATCCAACTGTGAGATAGCAGAATGTAATAAATGCAGTGATCGCACACGACTGTAGCTCAATTGATTCATGGATTTAACAACGTACAATTCTAAAATTATTTATGTTTAGTCATGAAAGTCAGAATGCACAAGGAAGGTGTGCATTCACAATTACTTTTTTAATCTGTATACATACAACTGAATGACAACATGTATGTTTGATACCAGTTAATAGATGTATTATGTTAAATTGTACCAGAATGGATGGATGTAAATAACAATTAAGTAACAACATCTATACTATATGGTCTTTTAAAATACATGTATACTCTTTCAAATTTAAATAGACTGTTTTCAAAATCATTCGTATGATGGCAGGTTCATTCAAATACATCACGATGAATTTGACCTTGCGATAAAAAGTATTTTCTATTTGAGATAAACAAAAATAAAGTTTTAAAAGTACTTTAACTGATTCAAAAACATGTCGTAGGTTAACCTTGAATGTGAGGGCGTATCTGGTATAGTAATATATATCAGTATCCCAATTAACAAGAAAGTTCGTCAGACAAGGTAACATACGATCACTTTCACCTTTGTTTGAATTAGGATATTAAAAATAAATTCTAGTACAATAGCAACCCGCTTGATATTTTAAAAATTCAAGACTCCGAACTCTATCAAAACAGTTTTTAGATTTTAAGAGCTACAATTTGCACGAGTTTCGTTGAACAAGGACAATAACTCATTAAATATTACTCGAATTTGTTTTGTTTTTTTCTTTATAGTTTGCACTGAAACAAGTTTCCTAAGTTCCGTTTAAATCCATCTTAAAAGCTAAACAGCTAAAAAAATGAACGTATTTCGAAGACGCAAGAGCAATAACTCAAATATATTCTCTTTTTTTAATTTTAATATGGGATAGGGTTCATACTTGGTCAATAATTTTGTCAATCTTAGGATGCGATTTTATTTTCGTCAGAGAGACATGGAGTGCGAAATATACCCACCAGATTTCTTATGGGAGTGTAATAACTCACATAATTTGAAGAGGTGTGATCATAAAACACTATCTCATCTGAAATCTCAAACAGATTTCTACATGCAAATCACAAGTGAATTTTGCATAGAAACCTAAAACCTTAACACAAACAATGTCTGAGGACAAATTCCGTGTGTTAACACTGGTGTTAGTACAGAATTTGCCTGATGCAAATGCATTGAAGAGTAACCCAACTAAATTGTATTATCCTCCCCTACAAACACCAAGATATCAAAAGATTATACGGTATAAGAAATATAATAATACTCTTTTAAACTTTTTGTAATTCAAATGTCATTTCATGTTTTTTTAAATATCTATATTCACTATTTGAGTGGCGACTATTTTGTATATAACATGTACGGTTGTTTAAATTGGACATCATTTATTTAATATGCATATTATAACCAACTGGGTGTGTAGGGAATATTATCACGTTTCATATTGTTAGATTGTTATTGACATAATACATGCTCTTGGTTACCCAAAACAATACATTATCACCCGATACAGACATGTAACTTTTTTGACAGGTGCAACTTTTTTTTACGTTTTGGAGCTAGGCGTTGCTTTATTAAGACTAACACCACATAACTACGTGCAATCTTCTTTTAAAATGATTATTAGCTAAGTTAGGCCATTGCTCGCAGATATGAGATGAGGGTTACAAATAGTACATTGAGACCTGTTTTCGTTCCTTTGCTCTCTGGAAATGGTACAGTGGAAAATTACCGTTGCTTCCATCTTTTTGTTATTATTCATTATGACTTTTTAAAGTTCGAATGATAATCCCATTGACCTTATTTATAGACACTTTAGCTTATTCTTTTTCATCTGACGACAGAGCCTTAAAACAATAACAAAAATTTTAATCGATTGTGAATTTGTTATAATTAATATATCAATTCTGTCAATGTAAGCAGATTTATTCATTAACCTGAGAATGTTTATAACCGATTGGAAATATAAACGAGACCCAAACAACGGTATCCCGTGGGAAAGTTGGGTGGTAATTGTAGTCAAGAAGTATTTTTAGTGTTTTGTTTTAAAAATAGCGATGGCCATCGTAATACGCCCACTTTTATAATGGCAGCCAATTCGTCCGGGGAGTTGACAAGAGTTGTCAGTAAATGAAAGATTCTGAGAATGACATTTTCTCTAAAATCAAGGGCAATAACATTATTATGTTAAATATTTTTTAGATCTGTCTTAATTTCAAAAGGGTTTATCCATGGATGATTACAAACATTCACACCAAGTTTAATCGAAAAAAAAAACAACTCCCTAATGAGTCCACAACATATTTTCAAAAGCAAGGGCAATAACCCATGAAATATTTTTCGATTAGTCTGATTTTCAATAGGGTTAATTCTTGGGTGTTTATGAACACTCACAGCAAGTTTCATCAAAATCCATCAAGAAACCAGCTCTCTATCGTGTCCACAACTTTGTTAAAGTCTGAAAAATTAACGCGTTTTAAAGAACAAGGGCAATAACTCATCAAATATTTTTCGATGTTTCTGAATTTCAATACGGTTTATCCCAAGGTCAATACAAACACTCATACCAAGTTTCATCAAAATCCATCAAGAAACCAGCTCTCTATCGTGTCCACAACATATTTTCAAAAGCAAGAGCAATAACCCATGAAATGTTTTTTGATTACCGGTAGTCTGATTTTCAATAGGGTTCATACTTGGGTGGTTATGAACACTCACAGCAAGTTTCATCAAAATCCATCAAGAAACCAGCTCTCTATCGTGTCCACAACTTTGTTAACGGCTGAAAAATTAACGCGTTTTAAAGAACAAGGGCAATAACTATCAAATATTTTTCGATGTTTCTGATTTTCAATAGGGTTTATCCCAAGGTCAATACAAACACTCATATCAGGTTTCATCAAAATCCATCAAGAAACCAGCTCTCTATGGTGTCCACAACATATTTTCAAAAGCAAGGGCAATAACCCAGGAAATATTTTTCGATTCGTCTGATTTTCAATAGGGTTCATCCTTGGGTGATTACAAACACTCACAGCGAGTTTCATAATAATCCACCAAGAAACCAGCTCTCTAACATGTCCACAACTTAAAGAGTGTAACGGCTGAAAAATTAACGTGTTTTAAAGAACAAGGGCAATAACTCATAAAATATTTTTTCGATGTTTCTGATATTCAATAGGGTTTATCGTAATGTCAATACAAACACTCATACCAAGTTTCATCAAAATCCATCAAGAAACCAGCTCTCTATGGTGTCCACAACATATTTTCAAAAGCAAGGGCAATAATTCATAAAATATTTTTCGATTCGTCTGATTTTCAATAGGGTTCATCCTTGGGTGATTACAAACACTCACAGCGAGTTTCATAATAATCCACCAAGAAACCAGCTCTCTAACATGTCCACAACTTAAAGAGTGTAACGGCTGAAAAATTAACGTGTTTTAAAGAACAAGGGCAATAACTCATAAAATATTTTTTCGATGTTTCTGATATTCAATAGGGTTTATCCTAATGTCAATACAAACACTCATACCAAGTTTCATCAAAATCCATCAAGAAACCAGCTCTCTATGGTGTCCACAACATATTTTCAAAAGCAAGGGCAATAACCCATAAAATATTTTTCGATTAGGCTGATTTTCAATAGGTTTCATCCTTGGGTGATAACAAACACTCACAGCAAGTTTCATCAAAATCCATCAAGAAACCAGCTCTCTATCGTGTCCACAACTTTGTTAACGGCTGAAAAATAAACGCGTTTTAAAGAACAAGGGCAATAACTTTCAAATATTTTTCGATGTTTCTGATTTTCAATAGGGTTTATCCTAATGTCAATACAAACACTCATACCAAGTTTCATCAAAATCCATCAAGAAACCAGCTTTCTATGGTGTCCACAACATATTTTCAAAAGCAAGGGCAATAACCCATAAAATATTTTTCGATTAGTCTGATTTTCAATAGGGTTCATCCTTGGGTGATAACAAACACTCACAGCAAGTTTCATCAAAATCCATCAAGAAACCAGCTCTCTATCGTGTCCACAACTTTGTTAACGGCTGAAAAATTAACGCGTTTTAAAGAACAAGGGCAATAACTTTCAAATATTTTTCGATGTTTCTGATTTTCAATAGGGTTTATCCTAATGTCAATACAAACACTCATACCAAGTTTCATCAAAATCCATCAAGAAACCAGCTCTCTATGGTGTCCACAACATATTTTCATAAGCAAGGGCAATAACCCATGAAATATTTTCCGATTCGTCTGATTTTCAATAGGGTTCATCCTTGGGTGATAACAAACACTCACAGCAAGTTTCATCAAAATCCATCAAGAAACCAGCTCTCTATCGTGTCCACAACAATTGTGGACAGACAGACAGACAGACGGACAGACAGACGGACAGACGGACAGACAGACGGACAGACAGACAGGGGCGACTACAATATACGCCCACATTAATGTGTGGGCGTATAAAAATGGCAACCACACGTAAATGTACTGGCTCTTACACTTAATTCGTGACGTTATCAAAAGTATGTCAAGTAAATTCCACTCCTTATTTTTTTGAATGAAATTTAGCAACTGATTATCAAAATTCACAAGATATCGATAAAATATGACGGAGGTCTAATTCAAGACAGCTTACGATATTTTTGTTATTTTTGATTAAAGGGGCAGGGAAACTATAGCAACTGTCAGAACTCGACATTATATACACCTCAGAGACCTTTCTATTGAGGCTGTAATTTAAGACAAATAATTTGTAAGGCAAATTATACATACGCCCATTGTCAGTTTTTGTGCTCACAAACAAATACTGACGTCTCAAGGGCAATAACTTGCAAACCGTTCTTCGAAATGTGTTCAAGATCTTATCCATTGCAAAATTTCCTTCTGAAAACTGTTGTGGCTTGATAACAAAACTCATTTCCTTTAAGCCCCAGTTCATATAGATATTACATTTGGTATTTGCATTTTTTTAGTTGTATCACATGTCAACACCATTACGTGATATGACAATACAGTGCAAAAAGATTAACTAGGACAGTAAATTTTCATCGGTTGTTAATGTTTATTCTAGCAGATACGTATCTTGTAACTAAGGACGCCGTATTTATTCAACATATTACCCCCCTTGAAACCTGAATATATACTATAATATTCATTTTTACTGATATTCTTTACATTGACAAGCACCGGGTGTTGTTTAAAAATCAATCCTGAAAAATTTAAGAGGCCCATGTGACAGTACGAACCCTTTATCAAATACATAATTCTATGTGCTTGAAAAACTTTTGTTTTTCATATTGCTAAAATTATTTTGACGGTATCGTGCACTGGTGAACACCTAATTTAACACGCTACTCTCAAATCGTGGAAATCGTAGACTCCCTGATCATAGACCATGCTAAACCAGAACACCCTGTCTCTCAATTAGTGAATTTTATAGACAGGGAACTATGAATTGGTTTCGTTGAAATAGTCTTCTTCTTTGAGGTTTTTCTCTAAAAACTGACAGATTTCTTGTACGTAATGAGATCAGCTCCATACCAGCCTTTGTTTGACAGAACAAATCATAAATTGTTGTCTGTAATCTAAGTTAAAATATCCAAGCATGGTCTTTTATTTAAAAAAAAAATGGACGCCATTTTATAAAAGCCAAATTGTTATTGAATATTTCAGCCAATCAAAAGGCATTTACCAAAATTTATGTTTGAAATCACGTAATACAAAATTTCATGATATGAACATGCTTGGTCGTTTGTCTATAAAATATGGAATAATTCAGAGTCAACTTGTCGGTCTAAGACAATGCATTAGTAATTGATAAACTAAGTTTAAGTTTAGACTAGAGTGGCATCATGATGTGTTGGTAACGGTCAATGTATTCTCAGTGGTTCAATGAAAGATTGTGGGTTTTTTTTTTCATTTCCGAGTAACTAATATAAGTCTGTCATAAATCTAATGAATAAGAGGCCAGTGAAATAACATTATGGTTCACGCAAAAATCCTTTGAGTCGCATTTCATTCATAAGTTAGTAGTCGGTAGGTTAATGGGTTCTTCTTATTCAATGGTATTATTAGTTTAATATTGTTTATTTTTCATAATGTTCTATTGATATACACCTTAAACTAGTCTCTGTGCCCCATTGTCATTCATAGGTGACCGTACGTAACGTAGTAAACTATCTTTATAAGCTTGTGTAATTACGCATATGACTATTGTAAAAATGTACGAGGACAACGAGGGTCAGCGACAACATGTTATCAATATTCAATAACTGTATTTAGTGACGTATCTGAACTATTCGATGTTGTTCAAAAGCTGCCGAAATAAATCGAATTCTTTATGTAAATACCACTTCTGCCCGGGCTTATCTGGACCAGAAAAAGGATAGAAGTAAAATGACAGTGACTATTAAGTATATATATTATGTCGAATGCAATATCACTCGGACAATCGTGCTAGATAACCTATATATGGAGAGATAGAGAATAAATAATGGTTCGTCTTCTCATACGTTAATATTAATTAATCAAAATCAATCTTTGAACAAAAGTTATCTGTTCTTGCCCATTTACCCGTCATGATGTCTTGAAAATCGATATGCATCCACAAGTGGTTTAGAGGCGCGGACAATGAATGTGGTAGAGGTCCAACACTCTAAAGAGAAATAAATATTCCTTAAAGTGGTAAATACGGTAATATTTAATAACTTTCGAGATAATGTTATTTTGAAGTATGTGTATTCTTTCAAATAAATCAACTTTTAGAACCTAAATAATTCTAGGCACGAAGTCTTGTTTGAGGTAGTGGGGTCGTCTATTTAGATCTGCCTTTTAAAGAGTTTATGAATGGTAAGATCGTGTAGGTTGAAAAACAAGCATCATCAAAGTAAAGGACGCTGAAAAGACTTGTAACAATAAGTGTTCTTTGAAATATTTCAATTTTTGTGGCACCTTTACTGTACCTTCATCGTGTTTGAGTTACTTTATATGCTAAAGGGCATGTAATATACTCTACCTCAGTTTCAGAGACGTTTTTTTAAAGCTAAGCCAATCAGTAATATTGTTCTCAGCTCACAGTCTTTCAAATCCATGTGTATGCAGAATTATCTGTGTTTTTGTTATTTTAGTAAGCCTATGTAATATATATTAGAAACTGAATATACGGAAATAGATAGTGAAAGGTCTATTTAAAGGAATGATGCTATTTTCATGAAGTTTCTGCTGATGATGATGACTATTTCTATATTATTATTCAAGATCCAACTTCCTTTTTGGCAAGAAAAGCAAACACTCTTTCTCGTCTAATACTTGAGGAAGAACAGACCAACAAAACCCGAAAGCAGCAGATGACGCGAAAGCCGACGAAGCTGTTTTCAGTCCGACGTCCGACGGACGGACAGACAGGGGTTCCGACAATATACGTCCTCATAGAGAGCGTAAAAAATTGAGAGTTGCTAGCAGACTTCTTGGACAGTTTTCCCCACAAGAATTGTCATAAAGCTACATGGGTGTCAGCAGCTGGGAATGCTAAAACCAAATCGACCATATTGCTATCTCCTAAAGATGGAGATCATCATTGTAAGATGTACACGTGGAAAGAGGAGCAGACGCTGCATCAGACCATCATCTTGTACAGGGAACAGGGAACTTAAGATTCAGACTGTTAGAGAAGAATTCCAAATTTCTCTTCAAAACAGGTTTGCTGCTTTAGACGAAATAGAAACAGAGGATGATAAGAAAAAGTATGTGGAACAACTTGCAGAGGAAGCAGAAACAGCTTGTAGCAAGGGGGACATCAAAAGTCCGTACAACATAACCGACATAGTCCGACAACTAAGTGGCAGAACATCCAATTTTAATTCACTGAAAGATAAATACGGAGAACCCCTAACAAAACCTGAAGAACAATTGATGCGTTGGCAAGAACACTTTCAAGAAGTCCTAAATATAACTCCTCCAACAGGGAAAATGGGAACGTTTTAGGGATTAAGACAGGACCTATAACCAAAACAGAGGTAATCACCGTAATCACATGAATAGACAACATCCAGAGGCTATGAGAGCGTTGGATAACATCTCGATCGACACATTTCGCCATCTTTACAGGATATGGCAAGAAGAACAAATACCTGAGGTCTGGATAAAAGGAATCTTAGTAAAACTGCCATTCCACTGAGCAAAACATTATGCCATATCATTTTAGATGAATGAAAAATGAAGTGGATAAGGTATTAAGAGACGAACAGGCCGACCAAATTGAAATTTGTACTGACCAAATTGCCACCTTACGAATCGTAATAAAACAAACCATCGAATGGCAGACACCACTTTACCTTACATTTATAGATTTTGAGAAGGAATTTGATAGTATAGACCATCAAGTATTATGGAGCATTCTAAGACACTAAAGGTATTCCAGAAAATCATATCTATCATCCGCCAGCTGTATGATGGATTCACCGGTCAAGTCATACATGGTAGGAGCCTAACAGATAAGTTAGCAAGAACAAGCTTCTAACCTTGAAGCAAATGCGAAAAGAGTTGGGTTATACATTATCTATAAGGATAAATGCAACCAATGCAAATAAAACCATGGTCAGAGTTGCCAAAAATAGAAGATTGGCAATTAACCTTTCTTGGAAGTGTCATCAGTACAGCAGGGGGGAGGGAGGGACCGACGAAGATATCTAAGCCAGTTAGAAAAAAGCACAACAAGCCTTTGCAATCCTCAAACCAAGCTAAAGGAGCAAAGCTCTCAGAATATCAACAAGGACCAGAATCTTCAACTTAAACGTAAAATTTGTTCTTCTATATATTATATGGATGAGAGACATGGAGATCAACAATTGCTTCCACCAAAACTATACAAGTATTTATTAACAGATGCTTAAGAAACATCATAGGAATCAAGCGGCCATAAAAGATCAGCAACAAGAACCTGAGGAAAAGGACCAAACAAGAACCGGCCATGCTACCAATAACATCAAGGAAATGGAGGTGGGTAGGACACACACTGAGGAAGCAAAACACAAATGTGACACGCCATGCTTTGGAATGGAATCCCCAGGGCCATAGGGAGAGAGGTAGACCGAAAAACACCTGGAGACGAGATTTAACATCAGAAGCACAAAAGATTGGAAAGCTGGGTAGCAATTTAAAAGTTGGCAAAGGACAAGAAGAAATGGAAAGCCGCGGTGGTCGCTTTATGTCCCCTTGGGACGAAGTGGATTAAGTCATAAATCAGTCAAGCTGTGTGCTCGGTAGTAGTAGAATGGAAAAAATAGATATAAAAGTCATAACTCACCAGCGCGGACGATCTTTTCAGATGTTAAAAAATCTTCTTTATCTCTGAAAGAAACAGAGTGGTTTCATTATATTTTCATAAAATAATTTAAACAGTGCATAGTTCTTTTTATCAGCTCCTAGGAAATGTCATGCTGTCCAGAGATAGTCATTGGAGAACTTGAAATCAATTGACTGCTATAGCATGCTTATATCTTATCTTAAAATAATAAACGAATGCATGTGAATCCCATGAATGAAAACATTTTTTAATATTAAAAGTGAAGCAACGACTTCTCATAAAATTTCACCGTCCTAAAAGTTTCATTTTTTAGATTGATGATTTATGATGATATTTGTCAGCTATCACTACACATGCACGTTGTCAATAAGGATGTAAAAAATACGGATTTTATCATTCAGCTCCGGGTAGGCTTATTTTACAATTTCTAAAGGGATAAAATATGTTTGACTTTAAAGAATCCGTCAACACACATTTCATGCTAGAGAGACATAGAGGCAGCATTCTTGAAGATTTGAAAGAATGCCTCTCCAGTTGTAAAATGTGGGATGTCCTTTTAATTTGATCTAAACAACTCCATTCACACAATAAAAAAACATACAAGTTGCGTAGAACAATATAAAATTTTGCCAAAAACGACACATTCACCTAAATCCGAAAGACCAAATTTACACATTCTTACCTGCTTAATTCTGCAATAAATTTTCTTCCTTTACCCACGATTCTAAAAGATATAAAACATTGTTTCGTGACTGTAAAAGTAACAATAATGTATGGTAAAATTTTGTTTTGAAGTTACAGGTCACCAATTCTGAAATAAACTCATGGGTGTGACTTAAACCTATTGGTCCACAATCCAATGATTCCTTAAAATAGGCGTTGTAAAGAGACAACAAAGGACTAAGCTATTTTACTATCAGCATGAATTTAGTCCAGAAACTGACTATAATTTCATCAGCCGTTTTCTTGAGAAAATAGTTTCCAGGTGTTTCACAAAACGATGACGGTAACAAACAAAACTTAATCTTTAAATAGGAATCTAAATCAACGTCTAAGATTTATTTAAAAAAAAAATTATATAAACTAAATGATATTTGGATTTTAGAATAGCCAAAACCACGATAGGACGACAATTGTCAACGATAATACAGTTATTTGTATAAACAAATTTATTTCTGGAAAATTGTAAAAAATAATTTAACAGTCGGCTTTTTCCAAGGATTTCAGAGTGGGCAGTAATTCAGTGAAAAAAATGGTATCTCTGGAATGTACTCGATGAATATTGTAGCCGCACCTTTGCCAATCCGCTTTGAATAGATAAGCTACTATTTCTGCTTAATGTATTTTATTATCCAATAAACATATCTCAAGTAAAAACTACTATCCCATCATCATGGTTATGATATCATTGTAATATATCACAGTATTAGACACGGTAATACGAAAGTGAGCATTATAAAACACTTCGAAAACTTTTGGAATAGCAGCAGGTCGCTTTTAATTTTTTTATAAAAAACGACCAGAAAACAACTGAGAACAATTTCGAAAAAAAAACCCAAGCACGTTTTAAAACAAAACATCACAAATAAGAAGAAACAAATAAGTAAACTATTTAAGAATACCTACGAACAGTGACGTGCGCTGCTAATTATTTGAGAAACACAAAAACAAAATGACACTAATTATAATACATTCGTTTTATGCACCCACATCAATTTTGTTTTCAAACGCTTAGGACATTCTAACCATTCTAAAGCAATTTCCTTTTAATAATAAATAGGCGTTCTTATTCAGAAATATTGGAGAATACAGAAATTATTAGAGCAAAACTTTTCTGTTTTCCATCTGCTTTAGAATAAACATTTTGTCATTTTGTCCCTAAATGAATTCATTTGCAAAACCATGATTACCCTATCTTTTTATGAGGCTCATATTTCGAAATTGGAGTAAGTGGAAACCAATCCGATCTTGTGGATCTATAGAAGGGCGTAGTATACTCTAAAAACATCTATCCGTTCTGTCTTAATGGTTGTTTTGTTCTGAAAGTCACGATTTTCATTTGTCAATGTCAAACCTGATAAGCCTAAGAATTTTAAAAATTGAAACAAAAAATGAATAGAGAAAAAAAAAAAAAATTATAATCACGATGAGTTTTTGTAAATAAGGAATAAACTATTTTAAGATGGTAATAAAGTAAGAAGACCTTTCAAGAATATTTTACTTTACGAGCTTTCGTCGTCGTTAAAATTATAGTTATATGATATGATCAAAGTTTAATGATTTGCAAAACAACGACGTAATGTATTATAGTCTTCTTGGCCAAGTTTTTGTTCATGGTTAGACTTTTGTTTCAATTTTTCACAGATTGGCGACCGCCCTTGAAATATTAAAAATTTATCAGGGAAGTAGGCGTATATTGCTAGGCAATTATTTGCATATAAAAATAATATTTTTAGATTTATGAGATCCATCCTTGGTTGATATGTAACAGTGTTTGAAATTCTTTGATAAATATTGTGCTCTCTGGCGGATAATAGACTAATATTCATTCAACAAGGGTAATAACGCATATATAACTTAAGTTCAATCAAATTCAGGATGCCATTTTGATGTATTTGTATTTGTCGATGCTTCATCATTTAAAGAGTTCATGCTAGGTGATGTTATTCAATAATCTTGGACCCCTTTGTTTAAGATTACAATTGTGGGCGGATGGACATGGTTGAGGGTGAAGGTGAGCGTTTTGTGTGAGTGTACACAATTTAAGCGTAAACCAAACTTTATTATGCCAAGGACTTTTAAGACACACATTACACTTTGCCTATCAGGAGCAAAGAAAGGAATAATATATTCCAAATTTTTAAAATATTCCATTATCATCCTCACAATTGATAGCAACGTGTGACTGGTTATCATTATAACATTTTATGTAACTTCTTATTCAAACACAAAAGATAGCTTGCCAGGCAATATACGCCCACTGGCATCTTTGTTTGATAAAGAAGATGGCAACCACAATTAAATTCAATCCTTGTTACACTCTTTTTTCATTTAACGTGGGCTTGGTGTGTGCTGGTAGACAAGGATCTATAGTCCAGTAGGCCATACTACAATTTTTTCATATTTCTTTATAGCATTCAGAAATTTATAATTGAAATATTTAAATTAATCTCGCTAAAGCGCGATTTTATTTCAAGCTTTATCTTTTTACGCGGGAAATTAAAACAGGCGTGAATTATTATATTGAATACTGGGTGTGGTATGGCGAGTTGTTAATGTTCTAATGGTAAAACTCTTTCATGGTGGTCAAAATGATGGCAGAATAAAGACCTTGGAGTCGCTTATTATGTATTTATTTATTTATTTCTAGATTACGGCTGCCCATAATGAAAGTCGCAAATTGTTTAAGTCGCAAATTTTGAGTGTTAATCGAATACAATTTAAAGGGGCACAGGCTTCATTTTCGTGGGTCGATTTTTCCAAGTCTCAGAAACGGGGACTTTTTTAGCTCAGCAATTTAGTACTGGTTATCACAACTCAACATTGAAATTTGAGTCTTCAAATCCATGTGCATCCATAATTATTAGCATTTGAAAGTTATAACGCCCTACTACACATTAGCGATACTATGCAATATATAGAAAAGTCATCTATAGAAATAGAAGGAGAAATGTCTAATTTAAGATATATTTGAAGGAATTATGCAATTTTCGTACATTTCCAGTGCTTCTGAAGGATACTAAGTATATTCAAGACCCAAATCAACCAATAAAAATGAAGACTGGTCCCCTTTAAGTAATAAAAGGATCCCGAATTTAAAGGCTCAAATGGAATGCATATTGACTTTTGAATCATCAAAATCATATGGCGGTCTGTCTAAGGTTGTGGTTTTCAACAAAGATGCCAGTGGGGATAAATTACCTTAGATTGCAAGCTATATTGCATGCCTAATTTTGATATTCTGCCTTTTATTTATCTTTCAAATCCTCTAATGTGATTTGGAAATTTTTATAGGGTTGAATCAATTGTTTTTAGCAAAATTTGAAGTCAAATGTTGAGAAGAGCTTTTTTTTACTAGTTCGTCCTTCAATTATTATTGGTATGGGAACACAAAATTATTTTCAGAATTAGTTCTGAGAAACCACCAACAAGGTTCTAAACAAGTGTATATATAGCAAAACCATTTATCTTAACCAAGCTTTCATTGGTATAAGTGATGATAACATTAAAATCGGATGAAAACTGTTGTTCTATTGTGCTCAGAAGCAAATTTCGATGCTATTAGACAAAGTCAAGAGAATAACTAAAAAAAACGGTTCATCGAAAAATCATCGAAATTGAACTTGTTCAATATCTTGTCAATATAAATTATGAATGATCTCACCAAAATTTTCAAATCAGATGAAAACTGTAGTATCAATATTGTTCACAAGCCCATTTCGATGTGTTTTGACTAAGTAATAATAATTTAAAAAACGTTCATCAAAACACCGTCAATTCCGAACTTGTCCAAAATCTCATCATTATAAATGATCACACCAAACTTCATTCAAATCAGACGAAACGATAACCTCTATCGCGTTTGGACTAAGTCAAGGGCAATAATTAAAAAACCGTTCATTGAAAAATTGTAAAATTCGAACCTGTCCAAGATGTCATCGATATAAATAAATGTTCACACCAAATTTCATTCGAATCAGATGAAATCTGTAGGTCTCTATCGTGTTCACAGGCCAATTGCGACTAAGTCAAGGGCGATAACTCAAAAACGTCAAATTTGAACTTGTCCAAGATCTCATCAATACAAATGATCACATCAATAAATCTCATTCAAATCAGATGAAAATTGTAATCTCTATCGTGTTCACAGGGGCAATTATGGACGGACAGGGGTGACGACAATATACGACCACATTAAATAACTTTGACTTTCAATTGATCTTTCTGCCTGTAGATCAAATTGTGCACATTATCTGACCTAACCACCCCTAGACTTTTTCGACGAACTTTAAATTGAGGAAAAGTCCCGCCTAGTTTTTGTCTCAAGCATGGCGTATCAACTCAGCGATAGGAAAAATTGGGAGTCAAAAACTAGAGAAAAAAAAACTTAAACCACCAAATCGAAACAGTATTTGTCTGAAAGGATTTTTTGACAAAAATGGAAACATCATTACATCGCATTAAATTTTCATTCTTCTCAAATATACATCGATAATTTCGATAAACATAATTTTATTTCTCGCTAAGATTATAAATCGAAAAAACAATCTTTTTGAACTGTTTGAATCTTTAAAACGAAAGTTTTTATACCTCATGATGATTCAAGAAAAAAGGTTCAAAAGATCGTTAGTGTGTATTTCTATATAAGCGCCGAAATTTGGTTTAACAGAACACCACGAATTACGTGTATCTTCTTAATTAACATATTAAATATATGAAATTTTACTTTTGAAGAAAGATTTAAAACAAACTCACCACTGGCGACCAGCACCAGTTTCCTTAAACGTGGGACAAGTCTCTTCGTTCGTGTCTCTACAGCTTATTGATTTCAATAAACTAAATGTTATTCATCTATTTATAAATTAAAGTAACTCATAACATAAAGGGCCAATATAGAATTACGTCCCTTTTTAATTCTTCATCAGCGGGGATAAATTGTAAAGTATATTTGTCATGTGGTGGCGTCAACGTGGTTTAAGTTGATGGTTTCTTTCTATTAATTTCTATCATATGTTTATAAAAAGGTTTATACTTGAATAAAAACTGTATTTTGATTATTTTTTTTAATTGGGAATATTCAAGAGAATGTGTCAGAGGTTTATGAAAAGCTTCTAGGATGTTGTTGTAGCCCCATGTTATAAAGCACATTTTTTTAAATCTGAATTTTTTTTTTAACCAAAAAAAAGGCTACTTTTATAATATATTAGCAAAATTTCTGATGAAAGATTAGTGTCTTTTTTATTCATAAAAGGTAAAAATAGTCTTTTGGTTTTCACAACTAGATCACTTTTAGATTTGGAGGCTGTATTAAATCAAGAGATCAATTCTGGTATTAACCAAGAGGCTTATTATGCATGCTGCTTCTTAAAAGCAATCATGAGTTTCATCAAACGAATAATCTGGGTTTCCACTAATTCAGCAATCTGCTTTTTGCCGAAAGATCAATCCTTGCTAGGTAGAAAATACAATTCCTGCTTTTCTTAACGCTCAAATATAAATACTGAAATTGTTTAAAGATAACTACTGATATTGTTTAAAGAGAACTACTGATATTTTGTTAAAGATAACTACTTATATTATTTAAACTACTGATATTGTTTGAAGTTAACTACTGATATTGTTGGATGATAGATACTGATATTGTTTAAAGATAACTACTGATATTGTTTGAAGATGACTACTGATATCGTTTGAAGATAACTACTGATATTGTTTGAAGATAACTACATGTATTGATATTGTTTAAAAATAGCTATTGATATTGTTTTAAGATAACTGCTGATATTGTTTGAAGATAACTACTGATATTGTTTGAAGATGACTACTGATATTGTTTGAAGATGACTACTGATATCGTTTGAAGATAACTACTGATATTGTTTGACGATAGCTACTGATATTGTTTGAAGATAACTACATGTACTGACATTGTTTGAAGATAACTACTGATATTGTTGAAGATAACTACTGATATTGTTGAAGATAACTACTGATATTGTTGGATGACAGATAATGATATTATTGGATGACACATACTGATATTGATATATATCAACCTCCTGGACTACTGGGGCTGCCATTACAATTGTGGGCGTATTGCGGTCACCAGCACTATGTGTTGTGTTATGATATTGGCGATCAATCCTCAATAGCAATATTTTAAAAATAATTAGGATTTCAGAAATATTTTAATATGCAACTAAAACTGTTAGTAATATCCAAAACAATGTATTAAAAAAAACAATATTATTGTACTATATTTTTTACTTCATAAATCAAATAATGTGATCCGCATTTATAATGAAGAGGACGTGGTTAGACCAACTATAATCGCAATGGCAATATACAGAAAAAGCTACAATGAAAACCACAAAATAAATCTGTAGAACATGTTAAAACATGGATATGTGAAAAAAAAATGTGTTTATTTTACGGTCGTAATGTAATTGTTCATCACCCATATTATTATACACATTGACTTTAAAAATACAATCTCTGTATTCATTGTTAGTATTAGATGTGTGTGTGTGTGCTTCACAGGTGTTTGATATATTGATGAAACTATTAAAGGGGTGCATTTCTACTGCAGTGCAAACTCTAGCACACTTACTCCTTTTTGTAATATAAAACAACATGAACGCTAAGCAGGGTATTATATAGTACGAGGAATAGTACGTTAACGATCAACTTGGAACTTTTTTTTTTTTTATATAAAAATAAGTATCATAATAAAAATCCGTACAAGCAAAACAATTCCGTTAATCAAAAATCTCGTCCAGAGCATGACAAAATCGAGTGCAATAATTATATAGTAGGGGACTTCCCATACGAGAAGTACCATCAGGTGTTTCGAAAAGAGTAAGCATGGTCTGTTTCGCGCGCGACACCCGCCACTACTATAAAGGTCAAAATCATGAGGTGCAACGAGATCAATTCACATCATATTATATCATGCATAATAAATGTCAATCGAGGGGCACACTGATAGACAGTTATATCATATTTTTTCCACGAGTTTCAAAGTTCAAGATTATGTTGTTGGGGGTCTTCAGAATTGAGAATTACATACCAAATTACAAACGAGATTTCCTGACATTGTCGACGGAGTTAAAAGTTTTAGATTAGTTATAAACAAGACCCTATTATATGGAAAATCATAGGCGACGTCACAAGGTTTCATCAGGCGTTTAAAGAATATAGGTATTAAGATTATTTGTCTTGGATCTGAAGGACTGCACAATTTTGAGAATAAGATTACCGCAATGGTAATTTTCTGCGATTCTAAGGTTCATGATTATTTTGTCTATGGTCGTAAGACAATTATTATGGGAATCAGATGCCTGGAAACGCCAACCAACCCCAGGAAAAAAAATACAATTAACTTTAATAGTAGAATTATTAACTTGATAATCAGATCATTAAAGTTAAGTTGAATTTAATAATTTTACTTCCAACTTAGCCGTTGATCATTAGATTTTAGTAATCCAACTACTAAATTTGGTAAAATTACCATTAACTTGATAATACAACTATTAACTTTATTGCTTAAATCATTAAAAAGTTGATAATACATTCTCCCAAGTCCTCCCTCGCAAGTGCAGAAAAGTAATTGTTTACTGCATCGAGCAAGCCTCAGATACTTTCCTATTACGACCAAATTGAGATTTATTTTTTCAATATTAGACATAAAAAAAAGAAATGACATATAATATATATGCCTAAATAGAATATCTTGACTATTGAATTTTTTATTGTTTTTATTAAAGGACACAGTTATTTTTAGAAACACTTATTTACATACTATTTGGCTGAATGAAAGAACATAATTTTTGTATGCAAAAGCTATTGAAAAGTACTTGTACTTGTAGATGTCATAAGTTGGGTTGGGCTGCCCAAAAAATTATACAGTTGATTCTATTCGCGGGGATTAGTTTAATTACTGTACATTTCCAATGTAACGTAACATACATACAGCTTCGAGATTACCTATTTGATTTATAATTGTTATTAAAGACTGTCTGTAATCGTATGATACTTTAGTCACGTAAGATGACTGAACCTTTACCAATATATTAAGGGAATCTGAGACGAGTTACTTTATTTACATCAAAACATTGTAAAAAAATCAATCCGTCAAGTTTTAGACGTGATCTTAGTTTAAGCTACAGTTGGAATTTATTTGGGGTTTTTTTATACGCCCACATTGTAATGTGATCGTATTTTGTCGTCACCCATGTCCGTCCGTCCACAATTGGCTTGTGAACCGATAGAGACTACAGTTTTGACTACTGATTTGAATTAAATTTGGTGTGAACATTTATATTCATAAGATCTCGAACCAGTTCGAATTTGACGATTTTTAGATGAACGGTTTTTTAGTTATTGCCCTCGATTTAGTCAAAATGCGACGAAATTTGCTTGTGAACGTGATTGAGACTTCAGTTTTCACCTGATTTGAATGAAATGTGGTGTGAACATTTGTATTCATGAGATCTCAGAAAAGTTCGAATTTGACGATTTTTCTATTAACAGTTTTTTATTTATTGCCCTTGACTTAGTCAAAATGCTTCGAAATTGACTTGTGAACGCAATACAGACTACAGTTTTCACCTGATTTGAATGAAATTTGGTGTGAACATTCGTATTCATGAGATCTCAGACAAGTTCGAATTTGGCTATTTTTCGATGAACAATTTTTAGTTATTGCCCTTGACTTAATCAAAACGCGTCGAAATTAGGTTGTGAACACGATAGAGATTACATTTATCATCTGATTTTAATGAAATTTAATGTGATCATTTGTATTCATGAGATCTTGAACAAGTTGGAATTACATGTAAACAATTTTTAATTGAACGGTTTTTGAGTTATCGCCCTTGACTTAGTCGAAACGCATCAAAAATTTGAAATTGAACATATATTCATGAGAAGTTTTAATTTGACGATTTTAAGATGAACGGATTTTGACTTAGTCATAACGCTTCGAGATTGAAAGTTTAATTCAGAATTTTATTATCAACTATATTTTTGACAGGTTATATTTTTGATAGGATTTGACACAAATCAGGGAATGCACTTGATATAATTAAAAAAAAATATCTGGGAAGTGGGCGTATCTTGCTAGGCAACGACTTGTTTCAGTTGAAAAACGATACAAATTAGATACATTATAAAGAGAATCATAGAATCTTTTAAATTTCTTTTAATGTATATTCTGGTAGATTGTAATTGGAGAAAAAATTAAAATGGAGACTTCCTTCTGGCCATCGAGAATACCAGTTCATTAAATATTCTTTGAAAGTTTTCTAAAAGATAAAACAAGAAAAGTTTTAGTGTTAGCATAAGTAAATAAACACTCCCTCCTTTCAGTCTATTTCAAATAATGAATCCAATTCATCAGATCAATCATGAAACCTATTTATAAATGTTTCTAAGATCCTGAATAAAGCATATTCAATAGCACCACGATGTATTCGTGAGAGGGCGTTTGTTCTGTCATGCATATCGATTGTTGGTGAATCAAATAAAGTGATTGTCCAAGGTAAAACAAATTCAATGAATTGTATAAGTTTGAGTATGGGCGTAAATAAACGAACACTCCTTTCACTTTATTTTGGAGAAAAAAATAAATAATTACGGAACCCTTTTCAATATCTTAATATATATAGGCTGAAGAAGTTTCAGAATAAAGTTTTCAATAAAAGACTATTGTATTAATAAATAGACATACAAGATCCAGTTCGGGATTCAATCCACACGATTTCTTTTATAAACATAGCCTGCCAGGCAAGATGACATACCCCAACTGGCAGCTGTCGGAAATGAGAACAGTGTTTATAACTAAAAATGTCGCATGAAAAGGAAATGTATAATGTATTAGTAGGCCTAGTTCTATAATGTTAACGAGTTTCTTTGGACAAAGATAATCATAGCGGTAGGGGCCCACGACTCAACAGGGGGGCAGACCGACTTCTGCCCGAATTTTAGTAATGTTTTCCCATTGATTGCCCGATTTTTTGGAACTTTTTGCCCGAAAACATACTTTTTGAGGGCCCCCCCCCCCTGCCCTTATGTCTCCTACGCCTATGAAGATAATAACACGTAATAAATAGTTCACTCTGCTTTTGATTTTCTTATTGTTAATTTTCCATTCATGTGCAGTAACATACCACATTCACCATCTTATGGAGTGTATGTTTCATACCCTGTGTCGGGCCTTGTCCAATTTATCAGGACTTTCTGATGAGAGGTCAAATTTTGACTTAAACAGGGTTCTTTGATATATAGACTTCAAACTTCATGGCGGTTTAAAGAATTTTTGGACAAATATTACAAATATGTTTCTAGCATTTTGGCTGATTTGTTTAGTCAGGTATCAATTAATCTGATTGTATCCGATTATGTCGACCTATATAGTAGAGGCGGGTGCCACGCGCAAAGGAGGCGATGCTTTCTCTTTTTATACGCCCACACATTAATGTGGGCGTATATTGTAGTCGCCCCTGTCTGTCTGTCTGTCTGTCTGTCCACAATTGTTGTGGACACGATAGAGAGCTGGTTTCTTGATGGATTTTGATGAAACTTGCTGTGAGTGTTTGTTATCACCCAAGGATGAACCCTATTGAAAATCAGATGAATCGAAAAATATTTCATGGGTTATTGCCCTTGCTTTTGAAAATATGTTGTGGACACCATAGAGAGCTCGTTTCTTGATGGATTTTGATGAAACTTGGTATGAGTGTTTGTTTTGACATTAGGATAAACCCTATTGAATATCAGAAACATCGAAATAATATTTTATGAGTTATTGCCCTTGTTCATTAAAACGCGTTAATTTTTCAGCCGTTACACTCTCAAAGTTGTGGACACGATAGAGAGCTGGTTTCTTGGTGGATTTTTATGAAACTTGCTGTGAGTGTTTGTAATCACCCAAGGATAAACTCTATTGAAAATCAGAGGAATCGAAAAATATTTCCTGGGTTATTGCCCTTGCTTTTGAAAATATGTTGTGGACACCATAGAGAGCTGGTTTCTTGATGGATTTTGATGAAACTTGGTATGAGTGTTGGTATTAACTTGGTATGAGTGTTGGTATTGACATTGGGATAAACCCTATTGAATATCAGAAACATCGAAAAATATTTTATGAGTTATTGCCCTTGTTCTTTAAAACGCATTAATTTTTCAGCCGTTACTCTCAAAATTGTGGACACGATAAAGAGCTGGTTTCTTGGTGGATTTTTATTAAACTTGCTGTGAGTGTTTGTAATCACCCAAGGATGAACCCAATTGAAAATCAGACGAATCGAAAAATATTTCCTGGGTTATTGCCCTTGCTTTTGAAAATATGTTGTAAACACCATAGAGAGCTGGTTTCTTGATAGATTTTGATGAAACTTGGTATGAGAGTTTGTACTGACAATAGGATAAACCCTATTGAATATCAGAAACATCGAACAAATATTTTATGAGTTATTGCCCTTGTTCTTTAAAACACGTTAATTTTTCAGCCGTTACACTCTCAAAGTTGTGGACACGATAGAGAGCTGGTTTCTTGGTGGATTTTTTATGAAACTTGTGTGTGTGTGTGTTTGTAATCACCCAAGGATGAACCCTATTGAAAATCAGACGAATCGAAAGATACTTCCTGGATTATTGCCCTTGCTTTTGAAAATATGTTGTGGGCACCATAGAGAGCTGGTTTCTTGATGGATTTTGATGAAACTTGGTATGAGAGTTTGTACTGACATTAGGATAAACCCTATTGAATATCAGAAACATCGAAAAAAATATTTAATGAGTTATTGCCCTTGTTCTTTAAAACACGTTAATTTTTAAGCCGTTACAAAAGTTGTGGACACGATAGAGAGCTGGTTTCTTGATGGATTTTGATGAAACTTGGTATGAGTGTTTGTATTGACATTAGGATAAACCCTATTGAATATCAGAAACATCGAAAAAATATTTTATGAGTTATTGCCCCTTGTTCTTTAAAACACGTTAATTTTTCAGCCGTTTCACTCTCAAAATTGTGGACACGATAGAGAGCTGGTTTCTTGGTGGATTTTTATGAAACTGGCTGTTGGTGTTTGTATTGACCTTCGGATACACCTTATTGAAAATCAGAAACATCATCAACTATGTGACTGCTCTTAATCATTTTAAGATGGAACCTAAATGTTGGTTGCCCTTGTTTTATGCATATTTCAGTGACATATTTGTTTTTTCCAGGAAACTTGAACCCATGGTTTTACTCTTGTAAAAAGAGAAAATGTCATTCTCAGAACCTTTCATTTACTGATCACCCCCCGGACGAATTGGCTGCTATTATAAAATTGGGCGTATTACGATGGCCATCGCTATTTTTGAAACAAGTAATGGTTCTTCTCTTGTGATTAGTCCACTACTTACAACTAGTACTCTCAATTTTACCTTCTACACAAAGAACCTAAATCATTTAAAACTGTATAAATTTTTTAAATCTTAGTTTCAAAACCAGGATGTTACAGATTACCAAATTTTAAGCAATATTTACTTTCAGTTGTGTCAATCGCTGAGGTTGAAATTTAAATTTATCAACTGAACATGGTCCTGTATCTGTTTCAACTTAAAATAATTTAGGAAAACTATTGAGCTCAGTCCATAACTATCTTCTCGCCATACATACTAGAAAATATTAACAGCTGTTTTCGGAAGAATTCTATAATTCGCATTTTCTTAATGATGGTGGTCAACTTTTTCTGGAAACGAATTGGAGCTTGTATATTATAGCAGAATTTATGTTATTTCTTTACCAAACGTGCGTCATGTAACTTGATTATAGGTCTTCATCACACGGCTGTATGTTACAATCCTTGCTGAAGTTAATGCGACAAATTAAAACCATGCATCATAACAAAAGTTGGTGGAAACATACGTTTATTACATTATTGGGGTTCTGAGCAAATTTACATTTGAGTCTTCCACAGCAAGTTTTTTTTTACGACAAAAAGGGTTATAGATCTATCTCTTCGTTTAACCTTAATAACAATAAAGGCCATAATTCAAAGAAAAGTTCATGTTACCGGCCCACCAGTACTATTGACCTCTGACTGATTATTGTACAACTTATATAGGGTATTGTTCATGGGTATACTGATTTTATTGTGTTTTATTGTAAATGGCCACTTGACATGTTTTTTTACTTTTAATATCAAAGTTAGCACTTAAAGGGCTACCTACATCATAATCGACATTGGAATGGATTTATTTTTTTGTACTGTAGTACAAGTATTATAACAATGCCTTTTTTTTCCGACCGCATGGTTGAAACCGGTGTCCCGCTGGACAGACAGAAATGAAATTCGAATTTTTGCCGAAATTTTTTTAAGAATTTGGTATAGTTAGCCTTAGAATGCATTTGCTTCGATAAAAAAAAAAAATTAACACACTTCATGTCTTCAAAATGTGTTTTAACAGAGGACAAATCAGTCAAAATTAGTCACTTTTTGGGGTTGATTTTTCTAGGAGAGAAATATATTTCTATTTGATACACAGAGACATTCTTCAACCAACAGTACCATTATCAGGCTGATATGAAAATAATCACTAACTTGGTCAAAGATTTTTTTTATTGTAAGCATCGTTCTGATCCTATTATATTAACAATAATTCTACATGATTTTTAAAATATGCAATGTAGTCTGTTCTAGATTGCTCCCAGTCTGTAAAGCAGGCAACATTATCTTACTGTGTCTCATTTAACTGTATATTTTACAATATCTTGAGAAATATGTCCTTTAAAATCATTGTTTGTTTGAAAACAATATAGATAAGAAGGTCAGGAATCAATGTTTTTATTTACTGTGAAAGGACAAAAGTGAGGTTTGACCATTCAACTGAGTCAATAGAAATTGCATATCTGATCAAGCAATGAAATACGAGATCCCTTTCATCTCGTCACGTATATTGTACAACTGACACCACTATGTTAATCATTTATCGAGGGTATTAGATAAACTAAACACAGAGCCATTCTAGCCCCCGTGTCATATTGTGAGTCTTTAAAAAACTTCAAAATTTAATCAATTAATACATTGATGAATTAATATACTAACATATAATTAACTTATAAATTGACGATTAATAAATAAAATTATTAATGGTAATGGACAGTGTATTTTTGTAAACTAAAAGTTAGTTGATCTGAAAGTATTGGACAGTGTATTTTTGTAAACTTAAAGTTTTTGGTTTGTAAGTATTAAAAGTGAATGTTTGTAAATTAAAAGTTGGTTTGTTTGAAAGTATAGGAAAATGTTTATATTCAAAGTAAGATAGTATGTATGTATCGAAAGTGAATTTTTGTTAATTAAAAGTTTGTAAATTAAAAGTTGGTTGGTTTGAAAATATAGGAAAATTGAATGTTTATATTCAAAGTTAGATGGTATGAGAGTATCGAATTTTTGTAAATTAAAAGTAGATGGTATGAAAGTATCAAACAGTGAATTTTTGTAAATTAAAGTTAAATTAACTGGATGGTCTTTAAAGCGATACTACGTCTTAGAATAAATAAACAAAGAAATTTTCAAACTTGGTCAATAGGAGGACAAACCTAAATTACCTAAATAATCTGATAAATCCAGAAAACTATGTTTAAATACAATAATTGATAAATGCCTTAATCCAATATAAGACACTTATCAATAATAATCTGTAATTGTATGGAAAATGACATAGTTTTATGGGTTTATTTGATTCTGTTTGTATACTTTGGACACTGTTGATGAATATATATACTCGTATTGACCAAGTTTGAGAACTTAATTTTTTTGTTCATTCTAAGAGGTTGTATCGCTTAAGTATTGGATAGTGAATTTACAAACAATAAAAAAAATAAATAGTATTATATATGACATGGCAATGAACTTATGAAATCGTCGGACAGTTGGATGACAGTTAATCGTCTTATAAATGTCATATCTACTATATAATTGCATTGGTCAATGACTTTTGAGCTATGTTAATAATACATTTGTTTACTCTATGTTTCAAATAAAACATGCTGTGATGGGCGTTGGTTCGAAAAATAAGCTAGGTGTCACTTGTTTATTGCATAGAAAACTGGACATTTCGATATTCACGGGGTCATTGGTCCTTTTAATGGCGCGAGAAATCATTATATATCGTTGATAATTCCCTTTAATTCTATTGTATATAATATATGAAAAATAGTATAAATTATGGGCAAAAGGGAAGAATATTCGCGGTTCGTTTGATCAGAATAAGAGGTTTATATTTATTAGTAAACAAAATAGTACTGGACGAGTAAACATTTCGTGTATTTATATTTTAGTATTATGAACATTTAAATATTCGGTAACCTGAATATGACCATGGTGTCAAAAGTCAAGGTTAAAATAGACATCTATCTTTAACTTTATAGTTTTTCACGCTGATATTTTTTCAGACTGATGAGGTCCGAAAAAGGCTGAAACAGTTATGCTTGCAGTTATTGACACACACACTTGAAATTTCTTGTAGGAAATTTTATGGTCGTTACGGAGAATTCCTTGTCAAATATGACAAATCTGCTTCTTGCATTTTGGCAGCTTTGTTTAGTCAGGCATGAATTGATCTCGTTGCACCTCATGAACACCTGATGGTACTTCTCGTATGGATGTCTACTACTATATAATTATTGCATCCGATGCTCTGCTTTGCTTGTTTTGATTTTTTTATTAGATGCTCTTTGGTTCATACCTTGTTGAAAACTTTTTCTGGAATGTACCATTGACTCCAGCGTGCGTATATGCGTAGCTGAACACTCTGAGATGGTACGATGATAACACTTAGTGTAATCATCTAAGGGCTATATACAGACAACCCTTAATTCCAGATCTGCACTGAGGCCCAGAAGGCTGCAACTGCACTGTCTGCTGTTAAATAAATAAATAAATAATTACATTTTCCATTCAAATATTTTCAAAACATTTTCTTTGCACCTTTTCAAGTATGTAATTGATTTTATTTTCATGTGAAGGTATTTAATTAAAATTCTTTAATACAACCGCTTATGTCCGGTGTTAAATATCAAGGATAGTGTTTAATATACATGTTATCACGACGGTGGACAAACAAGGACTGTGGATTGATCATCTTCATACAAATTGCTTATATACGTGTCTAAAAATAACTTTTGATTCTTATCAGTTATGATTTATGTATTATTATTGGATTATTTCTTTAAGCCACACCTATATAGCAGTCATCAAAAGGATTTCTATTCAGGTTTTCTATCATTTGACAGCTTAAATTCCGCCTGTCATTGAAACCATTTCTAAGAATTTGCATTGCATCATTTAACATGCAATCGTTGGGATGTATACCTGTGCAAAATTGTTACTTTATATTACACAATCGTTTCATACATTGTCTTATGGTGTCTTATTTCTATAACATGGGCAATTACGTCAACCACATTTCATTTATACCAGTATCATTTTTCAGTATACTCTACTTCCGGTTGTACACATTTAATTTAGTCTAAACCAGTCTATAGCCAGCAATATGCTGATTAATAAGATGACTTCCTAGATGGACGACATCAATCACGTCTGGAAGGCTTCATCCAATGCTTTGTATTCACTGCTTAGATAGAAATATTATGTACATTAACGATCTTGACGATCTTGTTATACATTACAACATGTCCATAACACCAAGTGCTGATTTCGACGAAAGGTTTGCTGATTACTTAATGAGGAATTTTTGTTTGCCAGTAAACCTTATACTGTTATGCTCACTTATAACAATGTGATAGTTGTCAATTATTTCACTGATTTCACTTATTTAATTGATGTAACTTGATATTTTAATACTTCTACCTACTGTCTGCACTATGGTTAGTTAATTGAATTTTAACTATCATATTTATATATGGAATACCATCTTCAAAATGATAGTGTTACATTGAGTAAGAGTTATACTTTATAACTATTTTAGCAAAGATTAAACTTAAAGCAGAATGATAGTTTATGATACAATTAGTTTGATTCCTCTGTTTATGTTCAACCATATCAAAATATATTTTATCAATATCTGTCTAAAAGTTTCAAGGCCATGAAATGTCTTCAGATGTAAATGTGCCATATGCCGCCCTAATTCATTTAACCCTTCTTTAAATGACACCAGGTGTATGATATATGTTACTAAGGCGTTCATCAAATACAATTTTAATGTATTTTAAATGATTACTTATTGCTCAAGACGACTAGATGTCTCGGAATATTTTTTATAAAGTTACTATATTGCTCTTCAAGAGCAAATAAACACATAAAGCATTAAATTAATAAATAGTGGAAGAAGTAACACTATGAGAAATATTGTACTCTTGTATGGCGATTGTCAACTTCGAAGGACATTTTCACGTTTCCCTGTTGGTGACACGGAGGGACGGGATTCTTTGTACATTGTATAGCCTAAATGTTAAATCATGTGCATGGGTAAAATTTGTTCAAGACAACAGTGCACGTTGTAATCAAATTCTAGATATCTGTGTTCAAGACTGGTACATAATAAAAAGTGTGTATTATATATCGATGAATAATAAAAATCCGTACAACCAAAATAATTCCGTTAATCAAAAATCTCGTCCAGAGCATGACAAAATCGGGTGCAATAATGATATAGTAGTGGACTTCCCATATGAGAAGAACCATAAGGTGCTTCGAAAAGAGTAAGCATGTAATCCGTCGCGCGCGTCATCCACATTGACGTCGACGTCAGACGATCTTGTATATTGTAAAAGAGTTGAATATTTAGTTACATCATGGATTCTTTTTGTCACATAAAACCCTTCACACAAAACATGTGAATTGGCCAGTTTGGATAAGTTTGTATTTACACACGGCTCTGAGTCAGTTTCAAATAACAACCCTTGAATTGCACGTTCGGTCGTTATATTATATGTATATAATTAATATAGGTCTAACTTACGTTCTTATGTCCCCAGACTAACTATTAAGCATGCTTTGAGTTGCATTACTTTGTCAGCAAAAATGCAATGTGTTGGGTTATTTGCTTTTCATATTAATGCACTTCATAAGACAACAAACGTCATTTTTGTATTGTCAATATAACCTCACGTATCTGTTTTCAGATTAATCAACAATATGCCATGGATTTTAACTATTATTTTAAGTAGTTTCCAGATAGCTGTCCTTGAAATATGGGTCAGGTCGTAATAACATATCGTTATTAAATATAGATAAATAAAGAGGTTATGAAGGGCAACCTTGCTTTATACCCCCATCGTCTCGCCCAAACTTGGTACAAGTTACCGATTATAACCCAATATTTATATTCAAACACTGTTTTATGATTATCCTACAGACCTACATTAGAAATCGTAATGTTAAATGGAGATCGGGGATGGTTTTGTTGAATTGGGTGCAATAGTCAATGTGAAAAAATGTTTGCTAACATAACCACCCAAAATCATCTTTATAATACACTATGGAAACCCACATAATACCAATAGATGTTCGCGTCTTATTATAGGATTATGAATGGTAAAGGGTGTAAACGTACAAAAAACAAATAGCACTGATTCTAAAATTATTTGTGGATATTACAACGCATGTAATGAAAGAGATGAGCCAAGTTAAATTGTATTGGTATTCAGAAAAAAATACGTTATTAGTGGCCCTTACAAGCTGCTTTTCAAACGTTAGGCTATGCATCCTAAAATTGTTATTAAACGTGACACAAACAAAGGATACCAATATCTGGGTGGTCGAATTAGCAAAATTACATCGTGGTTGTTGCCTTAGGAAGGCAGAGAATTGCAAAATGTGATAATGTGTTACAACGTTTCTGGCAATTTGTACAATGCTCCCGGTGTCTCCTCTGTTTGAACAATTCCCAACAGTCGCTAACAGGTAGGGCAGAAGCATGGTTGGGAAGCAACACAGTTTCCCCCTGCCTCAATCAAGTGGTACACATATCAAAGATCACACTGACTTCCGACAGTCGGGTCCAAATCCTTTTGACTCAAGTACTAGGCGCCTCATCTGCCATTACTGCTTAAAGGGATATGTTCACTATTTGTTCGATCAATAAAATTTTAGTCTCAGAACTTGGAATTTGTTAACTTATCTAATCCATAACAATGTTCCCAACCCTCCCTCGAAATTTAAGCCTTCAAATCCCCATGCATCCATTATTATCAGCGTTTGAAAATTAAAAATATAACCCGTCGTTCAGTTCGACTATGCCTTACATAGAAACACATACAGAAATAAAAGATAAATGTTACGGTACGGGTATGAATTATGGAGGAATTGTGCCAACAGTTCCGAGTAAATCTGAAGGCTATTTATATAAAATCAAGGCCAAAATCGATCCTCAAAAATCTGAACACTTCCCTTGAATATTTCATATATTCAATTTGAGAAACTAGAATTAAAATATAAGCATTATGAAAATAAAATTACTAGTTCAAGGGAAGTAACTGGTAGTAAAAAAAAAAAAGCTTTCAACAAAATGTATAAAAAAAAGAAATTAGTTCAAGGGAAGTAACTGGTGATAAAAATAGTTTTAACAAAATGTAAGTCAATATCCGAATTAAACAAAGACATTTTTTATAATAGCAGAAACTGATCTGTAAAAATATTTAATCTTGATGACGATCGTAGTATTAATTAAAAGTAATAAGCTGTAGTTTTGATGTCAATGTGTTTCTTGATGATACACCAAGTGAGGAATATACCATAATTAAAAATAGTCTTTTACATTGAGAAAGGAAAATCATTGGTACAGTGAACAGAAGTGAACATCAATCCTTATATTAAAAACAAAAACCGTAGAGGTTGCCTGTCATCCATTTATCACTACTACTGGTTATCAAAAACACTAGTATCAGTTTGAGGTCCCCTGTCGTCTATTTATCACTACTACTGGTTATCAAAAACACTAATATCAGTTTAAGGTCCCCTGTCGTCCATTTATCACTACTACTGGTTATCAAAAACACTAGTATCAGTTTGAGGTCCCCTGTCGTCTATTTATCACTACTACTGGTTATCAAAAACACTAGTATCAGTTTGAGGTCCCCTGCTACTGGTTATCAAAAACACTAGTATCAGTTTGAGGTCCCCTGCTACTGGTTATCAAAAACAATAGTATCAGTTTGAGGTCCCCTGTCATCCATTTATCACTACTACTGGTTATCAAAAAACACTATTATCAGTTTGAGGTCCCCTGCTACTGGTTATCAAAAACAATAGTATCAGTTTGAGGTCCCCTGTCATCCATTTATCACTACTACTGGTTATCAAAAACACTAGTATCAGTTTTAGGTCCCATGTCGTCCATTTATCACTACTACTGGTTATCAAAAATACTAGTATCAGTTTGAAGTCCCCTGTCGTCTATTTATCACTACTACTGGTTATCAAAAACACTAGTATCAGTTTGAGGTCCCCTGTCGTCCATTTATCACTACTACTGGTTATCAAAAACACAAGTATCAGTTTGAGGTCCCCTGTCGTCTATTTATCACTACTACTGGTTATCAAAAACACTAGTATCAGATTGAAGTCCCCTGTCGTCTATTTATCACTACTACTGGTTATCAAAAACACTAGTATCAGTTTGAGGTCCCCTGTCGTCTATTTATCACTACTACTGGTTATCAAAAACACTAGTATCAGTTTGAGGCCCCCTGTCGTCTATTTATCACTACTACTGGTTATCAAAAACACTAGTATCAGTTTGAGGTCCCCTGTCGTCCATTTATCACTGCTACTGGTTATCAAAAACACTAGTATCAGATTGAAGTCCCCTGTCGTCCATTTATCACTACTACTGGTTATCAAAAACACTAGTATCAGTTTGAGGTCCCTTGTCGTCTATTTATCACTACTACTGGTTATCAAAAACACTAGTATCAGTTTGAGGTCCCCTGTCGTCTATTTATCACTACTACTGGTTATCAAAAACACTAGTATCAGTTTGAGGTCCCCTGTCGTCCATTTATCACTGCTACTGGTTATCAAAAACACTAGTATCAGATTGAAATCCCCTGTCGTCCATTTATCACTGCTACTGGTTATCAAAAACACTAGTATCAGTTTGAGGTCCCCTGTCGTCCATTTATCACTACTACTGGTTATCAAAAACACAAGTATCAGTTTGAGGTCCCCTGTCGTCTATTTATCACTACTACTGGTTATCAAAAACACTAGTATCAGTTTGAGGTCCCCTGTCGTCCATTTATCACTACTACTGGTTATCAAAAACACAAGTATCAGTTTGAGGTCCCCTGTCGTCTATTTATCACTACTACTGGTTATCAAAAACACAAGTATCAGATTGAAGTCCCCTGTCGTCTATTTATCACAACTACTGGTTATCAAAAACACAAGTATCAGATTGAAGTCCCCTGTGGTCTATTTATCACTACTACTGGTTATCAAAAACACTAGTATCAGTTTGAGGTCCCCTGTCGTCTATTTATCACTACTACTGGTTATCAAAAACACTAGTATCAGTTTGAGGTCCCCTGTCGTCTATTTATCACTACTACTGGTTATCAAAAACACTAGTATCAGTTTGAGGTCCCCTGTCGTCTATTTATCACTACTATGGGTTATCAAAAACACAAGTATCAGATTGAAGTCCCCTGTCGTCTATTTATTACTACTACTGGTTATCAAAAACACTAGTATCAGTTTGAGGTCCCCTGTCGTCCATTTATCACTACTAATGTTATCAAAAACACTAGTATCAGTTTGAGGTCCCCTGTCGTCTATTTATCACTACTACTGGTTATCAAAAACACTAGTATCAGTTTGAGGTCCCCTGTCGTCCATTTATCACTGCTACTGGTTATCAAAAACACAAGTATCAGTTTGAGGTCCCCTGTCGTCTATTTATCACTACTACTGGTTATCAAAAACACTAGTATCAGTTTGAGGTCCCCTGTCGTCCATTTATCACTACTACTGGTTATCAAAAACACAAGTATCAGATTGAAGTCCCCTGTCGTCTATTTATCACAACTACTGGTTATCAAAAACACAAGTATCAGATTGAAGTCCCCTGTCGTCTATTTATCACTACTACTGGTTATCAAAAACACAAGTATCAGTTTGAGGTCCCCTGTCGTCTATTTATCACTACTACTGGTTATCAAAAACACAAGTATCAGTTTGAGGTCCCCTGTCGTCTATTTATCACTACTACTGGTTATCAAAAACACTAGTATCAGTTTGAGACAATCATTTATTACACTTGGATTTCATTATTTAGCACTGTGCATCTTACATAGAAATCTGTAACTTTAGAGTTGACTATGATAATTTTATGATAGTTTTCAATCACAGAAATTATTGCTGTATATAACTGAACTCAAAATACCTTAATGACATTGAAATTTTGTATTCAAAATTTAGATCACTCTAAAATTACAGATTTCTTTTTCATACAGAAACATTCAGAACACATAAATAAAAGGATACACACCTGAAACAATGACCAAAATTTAGTTCTGGTTTTATGTGAATAACTTTTTATACTCATATTCAACATTGTAAAATAGCCTAAATAATGCTGTTAGGACATTTTCAGTTTCATGAGTGTATCCCTTTAAAAGATACTATTCTCTAAGCATTTGCATAAGCAACTGTTACAACTTTTTATATTATTAAATGTAAATGTACAAAAAGTTCTAATAGTTGTTTTAGAAAATAATTGAGAATATTGTATCCCTTTAAACCATTGATATGTTACAAACATAAAAGATAAATATAAAATATAATGTGTATTATATAAATAAATTAGATAGCGGACATTTCACATAATAGATTATTTTTAATTTAATTTATTTCTACTGTTGTGTTGATTTGGTATCAATATTTGATTAGTATTAATATTTCTAATAAATTAATGTTATTTACGGTCTCTATCAATTAAAAGACCTTCAAAATAAAGCTGAAAACAGTAGAATTTGGTCTGATAATTGTACATGCTTTACCAGCTGAAGGAGGTCAATTTAAAATATCAAAATCACAATTTAGAATTAAAATTAAATAATAATTGACTTCATGTTTTTGGAAATCATATTGTATTGCTGTTTATAAAGCCAGAGAGGTCTAGAGAGGAAGTATAGGGTAGGTATACTACCACTTATACATTACCTACCCTAATCTAAAGAAGGGGAAGAAATTCAATTTTATTCACTGTTCACTTCTTGATTAATATTCAAGTGCTGGATGCAAAACATGTATAAGACCTCAAAAGATATGCAATGTTGAAATTTTTTACTAATTAACTTTCTTTCCCCATTGTTTTTAATTTCAAAAGCAACAATTCTGAAAATAAATTCAACAAAAAGCTCATATACAAAGCTTGGTGCTTATTATTCTATGCAAGATAGAGCTACAACAAAATATTTCATCAATCATTAAATATTTGGTTTTCCATGAATGGTTTTTGTGCAAAAAAAGATTAAAATCATTGAGCATTTTCCGGTTTAAATGTGTTATTATTGCACACAAGTGAGAAAATAAATACACAAACTTTTATATTGAATTCTAGAATTCCTCTTCAATGATATACCCTGTCAATTAAATTGATTAAAATGTGAATATTTTTATTTCTGGCTGGGCTTGTTTGCAATTTGTTTTAAATTGTGAAGAACATTATGAGTTATTAGCCACAGAATACTATTTTTGAATATGCAACCAGAAGCAATAAATTACAGTACCATCTATTCAAGCTTGGTAATTCTGTAAATATTCAAATGGCTATAATCATCTACATATTTCTTTACCACATGAAAGAGCTCAATTTCAGCTTTCAGAATTTAAATCAAATATGTGCTTCTTCTATTATTCAATAAATATTAATATTCTTCATATTTATATCATGTATAACATGAAATGTAGAATATAAGATTTTGATTCTAAGAAATGTTTGCAGAATTTCAGCTCTAGCTGTCATTAATGGAACAACCGTATCTCTTCAAGAAAATTGAAGTCCTGCTATAAAAATATAAACTAGCAAGACATTACCTTAAAAAAATTCTAAATATACAAATCTTTAAAAATAAGCCACAATTTTATTGATGGATTAGAAAATTGATTTGTTGTTTTTGTTTCTATGATTTTTAAAAAGCACAGTTTGATGGTTTACAAAGAGCGACATATTAAAAACACAACATCTATATACGTACATTTACAGTGCTAAAAAATCTTAGGCCAGAATACTATTCTGAGTATAGCATTGTAAATATTCTCATTGTAGTTTCCACTGCTGTTCAGTGAGATATTTGCTTTGCTCTAACAACTATAACCCATAAAACTGCTCTGAATGATTAAAATGATAATTTGATTTTTTTTTTGTGTTGATTTCACTGATTGTATTTTAAATTATTCATCTTGAACATTATATTTGAAAGAAGGAAACCTCTGGCTTTAAGTATATCTAATTTGAGTGTAGTTAAATAAAAAAAGATTGTGGTGTAGTGTCATTTAGTGGTTGTGTTGTTTCTGCACTATCAATACCAGTGTCATTAGCACTATCTGCACTATCTCTAACACTAGCACTATCTCTAACACTAATCTCAGCATTATCAGGAATCTCTGAACACTCTTCATTCACACTATCTGAACACTGATTGTCATTCATTTCTTGAATTTGTATGTTCATTTCTTCGGTCATCTGAACAAGATTTTCAGCCATTTCTAATAAAGAGACATGTCCAGAATCTTCCTGTTGTAATTGAATGGTCTCTGTATGGACTTCTACTTGATCTTCTGTACTAGATATTGGAGAAGAGAAGGCCAAAGGTTCCAGACCAAATTCAGGATGTTTGGATAGACTCAAGATGGCGGCTTTACATGCCTTATCTACATGCATCTCATCGTTTGATTGGCTGCTCTCTTCTGAGCTGAATTCTGTTTCATATGTTGTATCTGTCGGCTGTTGTTGCGACCAAGATCTTGGTGCATCCTGGGATGACATCTGCTGATGAGCAAAGGCACTTTTTTCTATCAAAGATGTAGCAGACATTTTTCCTCTACAGGCTTCATGAAGCAAGATTGGATCCCTATTGAAAAGGGCCGCCAGATCTTTTGACGTGAAATGTTGTGTTTTGTCTCCTTCATTTGTGTGAATATTAGACACAGATAAGTCTTTTATGATGCCAAAAGTATTTGCTGCACCACCCCAAGATTTTCTGACTTGGTCTTCTTCAGACCTAGAACAGGCTCCTAACTCTTCGAGACATTTTTCACATGAACAAGAAGATGGGTGAACACTATTGGATGAGTCAGTTCGATACAGGTCCTCCACACTTTTATTTGGCACACGTTGAACAATTGTTGAAGTAATTTCATCAAAACGGCTGTGACTAAATTTTCTATGAGACAGAATAGAATTATCTTTCTTGGGTTTTGATTCTGTGAGATCAGTAACGTCTGAATCAACTTCACCTATTAATATAAGAAAAATTTAATTTTCTGTAAAAATTTGTTAAAATATTTAAAATATTTAACTGCCAAAATAGGTCTCTCATGGTTTGAACCAGTGGCTCAGAATTTACAAAGAATAATCTGGAAGAGTATCTTGACATAGACAATATTTCAACACATCCAAGATGTACTCAAACCACATTTCAAAGTAATGGTAATCACACCTTAACCAGTATGTGTCAAAGCTTCCCTCTAACCATTATCAAAACCCTACCTTTAGGTATTGTAGAAGAGATCTCTAAAACTCTTTGTAGTTCAATATCAAGTTCCTCCATTGGAGTAAGGTTTTTCTTTTTCTTCTTTGATCCTAGACTACTAGATCTAGGACGTTGTTCACTAGATAACTCTACTCTAGGACTGGTCTGGACTCCCACACCACTAGTAGATGGTTCACTGGAAAGATTTCAAGTCAAATGTGGTTTAAAGTGTTGTGAAGACTTCTAAGAAAACAGTTGGTTAACCTATAACTCACAGGAAACAAGTGGAACAAAAGGAAGAGCTTACCTGGTATCTAATTCTGATGGTACGTGTATTAACCCTGTTTCACGTAAATACTGTAATCTGGACATCTCTAATGCTCGTAATAAATCCATATGTTCATCTAATATAACTTCTGGTATTTCTTCTAAAAATTCAAGTTGACACATTGTTAGACACCTTTGTTTTACAAGTATGGAGCTGGCAAGTATCATGCAATGAGGGAAACACAAAGGACATTGAAAATGAAATAAAAAGAGTATTGCATTTTACTTTTCTGCACCTTAAAGTAGAGTTTTAATAAGTTGAAAATTTTCAGGCACCAGGAATTATTTTTATCACAATCCTAATTACCTTTTTGTTCTGTAACTACTTGGTCTTCTTGATCAGCACGTTGACAAGCTGGACTACAATAGTCATGTATCTCTCCAGTACGTGGGTTGGGAGCTCTTGGTCGGGTACACCCTGTTTTATAACATTTACCTGTAACATAATTATACCATTACTATAAAGATGCTTAGATTTTCTTACTTAAATTAAATTGATTCAACTTGTTCGCAGGGAAAACCTTAAGGGTTATTCTGATTATTTAACAAAATTGAAGAAATGGAGTTTTGCTTTAAATTGAAGGAACAGTAAGCAATACATTCTGAATTTGTGCGACAAACTGTAGCAAACAGCCTTATGTAACTCAAATTTTGCCCATAACAGAGCTTCCTACAACCTAATTAGCTCCTACTTGATAACTAGCAAGCAAAAAAAATAAATGACTACGGCACCAATAATTATTTGAACATGCTTACTCACTTCTAAATAATCATGTAAACTAAAATCTCAATTAAATGGAGGAAACTAAATGATGTTCTATAATATTAAAACCCTGCAACTACCGGTATCAAGAATTCCTCATTTTTCAATAAAATACCCATGCACAGCCCAAATAAACCAGCAAGCAAGCAGAAGAATAAAAATACCATAGTTACGTAATGAAGTGACAGAAATTTCAGCTTCTGAATCAGAATCATCTTCTGCTGGCCAATCAAGATAGGCCATAACATTGGTATGACGACCAGAAGCATCTTTAATCCAGGGATTAGATGGATCTACTTCTTTTATTGATGCCATTATAGCCTTCTTTAAGTCTTCCTGAAATATCAACAGAAATCGTCTAAGAATAAGAAGATAATACCAAGAGTTAAAATTATCTGATCCATATAAACTTTTGCCAAGTTCTAACAGATATACTATATATTGAGAAAAGCAACATTTATACATCAACTATGATATAGAAAATGGTACTTACATCCTCTAATTCCATGCTGTATTTTCTACGTCTTTTTTTCCGTAATGAAGGTGGTGTTTCAGGTGGTACTAAGCCTTTTGATATTGCTATTAAAAATTCCAGGCGTTTTCTCTGAACAATTAAAGCCTGGTCTATTATTTTTTTTCTTGGTGTTCGTAAATACAATCGGTTTACCATCTGTGATAAAATTTCTGTACACTCCTCTAATTCAGTCTGTAATGATACGCGTTATTTCAAATAAGACACACAAAAAGGTCATAAAATATCATACCCTTTGTAAAATGGAAATAGAGTTTAATGACCTATTTCTCTAAGATGTTTAAAATAGATTGAAAAATTTCTTTTGCTAATTATCATACCAATTTTCAGTTTTTGGCTCATTATATTAATTATGCTGCTTCAGGAATACCTAGATAGAATCCAGAACTAGAAAAACTGTGACATCAAAATCAATATTCTGATAATCAGTTAAGAGGCCAATTAATGTATGTAAGAGAAAATACAATCCCCTGTAATAATGTTCTCATTAATGGAGACATTGAAACGCTACATTCAAATCCACAAACCTGCATAAATTCAAACACAATTTTCTTATACCCTGGTCCGTCTAAATAATATCCATATACATAGGATGATTTTAATACACGCCTAGCTTTTAATAACTGATGTACTGCATCTTCTACAAACTTAGTTTCAGCATTGGCTGTAGCTACAAAATATAAATATACAAACTTAGTTTCAGAATTGGCTGTATCTACAAAATATAAATATATAACTTAATTTTAGTATTGGCTGTATCTACAAAATATAAATATACAAACTTAGTTTCAGAATTGGCTGTATCTACAAAATATAAATATATAACTTAATTTTAGTATTGGCTGTATCTACAAAATATAACTATACAGACTTAGTTTCAGTAATGCTGTAGCTACAAAATATAAATATACAAACTTAGTTTCAGCATTGGCTGTAGCTACAAAATATAAATATAGAAACTTAGTTTCAGCTTTGGCTGTAGCTACAAAATATAAATATAGAAACTTAGTTTCAGTATTGGCTGTAGCTACAAAATATAAATATACAAACTTAGTTTCAGTAATGCTGTAGCTACAAAATATAAATATAGAAACTTAGTTTCAGTATTGGCTGTAGCTACAAAATATAAATATACAAACTTAGTTTCAGCTTTGGCTGTAGCTACAAAATATAAATATAGAAACTTAGTTTCAGTATTGGCTGTAGCTACAAAATATAAATATACAAACTTAGTTTCAGTAATGCTGTAGCTACAAAATATAAATATAGAAACTTAGTTTCAGTATTGGCTGTAGCTACAAAATATAAATATACAAACTTAGTTTCAGTAATGCTGTAGCTACAAAATATAAATATAGAAAATTAGTTTCAGTATTGGCTGTAGCTACAAAATATAAATATAGAAACTTAGTTTCAGCTTTGGCTGTAGCTACAAAATATAAATATAGAAACTTAGTTTCAGTATTGGCTGTAGCTACAAAATATAAATATACAAACTTAGTTTCAGTAATGCTGTAGCTACAAAATATAAATATAGAAACTTAGTTTCAGTATTGGCTGTAGCTACAGGATATAAATATACAAACTTAGTTTCAGCATTGGATGTATCTACAAAATATAAATATACAAAGTTAGTTTCAGTATTGGCTGTGGCTACAAAATATAAATATACAAACTTATATTGGTATTGACTGTGGCTACAAAATATAAACATATAGAAACTTAGTTTCAGTATTGGCTGTATCTACAAAATATAAATATAGAAACTTAGTTTTAGTATTGGCTGTGGCTACAAAATATAAATATAGAAACTTAGTTTGAGTTTTGACTGTGGCTACAAAATATAAATATAGAAACTTAGTTTTAGTATTGGCTGTGGCTACAAAATATAAATATACAAACTTAGTTTCAGTATTGGCTGTGGCTACAAAATATAAATATACAAACTTATATCGGTATTGACTGTAGCTACAAAATATAAATATATAAATTTAGTTTCAGTATTGGCTGTAGCTACAAAATATAAATATACAAACCTAGTTTCAGCATTGGTGTAACTACAAAATATAAATATACAAAATTAGTTTCAGTGATGGCTGTGGCTACAAAATATAAATATACAAACTTAGTTTCAGCATTGGCTGTATCCACAAAATATGAATATCAAACTTGAACTTATTAGGTTTTCGTACTAATAAACAATTCTACCCGATAAAAAATGTAGCATTATGTTTTTAAATTATTAAAGACTTTTATTACAGAAATTCAGACATACCTGGATCTGTAACAGCTTCAGCTAACTTCATCATTTTATTACGAGCTGTTCTTAATAATGGTTCTTCAAACTACAAAATTATTACATATTTAAATTCAATCTAGGGTGAAGGGGTTTCTTAATTAAAACTTATTAGATAAAGAAGAATTTTTTTTAGACAAAATTACTTACTGTAAAACTATTTTCATGGTTTTTAAATCTAGTATAATAATGTACAAAACGGTTTAATTCCTGCATTCTTAGATTTTTCTCTTCAGCCTAAAAAATAAAAAAGAGGATAAATTACAATTTGTCCTTGAGATAACAAACTTTTAATATTGCCATCATTTTCACTCAGTTTTAATAATATTTCATTTATCCTACCTCTGTTAGTACTTGAGATGTTTTCTCTTCAACTTTTTTAACCACCTCATATCTATTACATTTAAAATATCCCCCAGTACTCGAGTTATGTCTCTTCCATTGTTCTAGACATACCCAACAAAAATCATGTTTACACTGAAATTTAAAACATAACATTTAAAATATCCCCCAGTACTCGAGTTATGTCTCTTCCATTGTTCTAGACATACCCAACAAAAATCATGTTTACACTGAAATTTAAAACAAAACATTTAAAATATCCCCCAGTACTCGAGTTATGTCTCTTCCATTGTTCTAGACATACCCAACAAAAATCATGTTTACACTGAAATTTAAAACATAACATTTAAAATATCCCCCAGTACTCGAGTTATGTCTCTTCCATTGTTCTAGACATACCCAACAAAAATCATGTTTACACTGAAATTTAAAACAAAACATTTAAAATATCCCCCAGTACTCGAGTTATGTCTCTTCCATTGTTCTAGACATACCCAACAAAAATCATGTTTACACTGAAATTTAAAACAAAACATTTAAAATATCCCCCAGTACTCGAGTTATGTCTCTTCCATCGTTCTAGACATACCCAACAAAAATCATGTTTACACTGAAATTTAAAACAAAACATTTAAAATATCCCCCAGTACTCGAGTTATGTCTCTTCCATCGTTCTAGACATACCCAACAAAAATCATGTTTACACTGAAATTTAAAACAAAACATTTAAAATATCCCCCAGTACTCGAGTTATGTCTCTTCCATTGTTCTAGACATACCCAACAAAAATCATGTTTACACTGAAATTTAAAACAAAACATTTAAAATATCCCCCAGTACTCGAGTTATGTCTCTTCCATTGTTCTAGACATACCCAACAAAAATCATGTTTACACTGAAATTTGAAACAAAAATTATGCATATTTTTCTTTGACACAATCTGAATATCTCTATATCTATATATTTTAAGAAAATTTCTCAAATTTCATACAATACTTAATGAGAGAATAACATAATGGTGTCACTATTAACAGAATTCTGTAATTAAAATATATAAAGTTATCTACCTTTGAGCATTTCATATGATTACAACCTTCATTTTTCTGTATTGGTGATTTACAGTTAGGACAAGGTTTAGAGTTGGTCACTAACCAAAGACAATTAGCTGCTGATTCTGTTTCTATTTCTGTACCAGACACTATTATCAAAAACAAATAAAGCTGTGAATTCTTCAAAACATCAAAACATTAGAAATATTGGCCTATAACTAGTAAAAATTGTGACAACAAGCATGTAAATGAAACATTCAAATAAAAAAAAGCAACTTGCAACATCTTGCAAATAACTTCAAACCCTGAAAACCATGACTTACTTTGTTCTGGCTTAACTTCAGCAACTTTTTCATACCATTTCTTCCAGTTATCACAGCTACAAGGTTCATGAGCTTCATTTAAACATTCCCTACAAATAAACATCAATATCATAGAAAGGGTACAAATAAACATCAATATCATAGAAAGGGTACAAATAAACATCAATATCATAGAAAGGGTACAAATAAACATCAATATCATAGAAAGGGTACAAAGAAACATCAATATCATAGAAAGGGTACAAAAAGAGGAATCTTTAATGTGCACAACCCCTAACAAACAGGACCTTTATTGTTCCATTAAACAGCTAGACGCCTCTCCAACCTGCCTCTAAGACCAACTTACTAAGAAACTATAGAACCTCAATGTAATCACCACAAGAAAGGTTACACAAATTAAAGATAATGACAAAATCCTTACCAACAGAAATAATGTCCATTACCACAATCTACTGCTCTAGAAGTATCAGTAGGTATTCTAGGATGACCAGCATTACTAGCTGCTGAACCATCTAAATCTGGTAACTTGACAGCCCTACCACAACCAGGATAGGGACACCATTTCATGTCAGGATTACTCTCTACAAATGCCTGCAAATATCATTAAAACTTAGAGGACTTGAATGTATGTTCCAGTTTTAAAATTGTCCAAAGCTGTATCAAGCGACACAAATTGTATGGTATTGGTCCAGGATGGTACCAAATGGTTCCTGCTCTGGGTTGACCAAATCAGATATCTATTTGTCATGCACTTCCATCACCCAAATTACAAACTGTTCCCTTAAATTCTGGTAGACACAATGGCCCTGCTTTGAAGATGTTAGCCACTCCTCCCCCTCTTCTTCACCTACATTACCTGAATATCAAATTGTAAATATCTTCTAGCCATTGGACGGGATACAATTCTTTCTATAATATCAACTGGTACTAACATAGGACAATCATACGCAGGACAAGTTATATGATGAGCATCACCTTCTTGAATTTTTAAATTTAGATACCTAGAATATTAAAATACAGTAATGATAACATCATTTACTATTACAATATTCATAAATATCCCATTTTATATCACATGGTTTAACTTTTACTAACAGATAATCTTATAAATAATTTTAATTCAAGCTTTTAAGCTTAGGCTTAAAAATTTGCTGAAATACATAAATAGATAGAAGGGTCAATATCGGCCAAAATATATACTTACCTTTCCCAACATTCAGTACAGAAATGATGTTCACATACAATTTGTACAGAATCTTCAGTAGGGGTATATAGACATGTACATATATCACACTAAAAAAATAAATAATATATTTACAATTATTGTTAAGCTTATAAACTTAAGTACCCAAAGCTTATTGGTTAAGCACAATGTCAGTGACAAACACCAGTCCAGAAGAGCAAGTATTGATTTACACTTCAGATGCCAAAGAATGAAATAATGGGTAAACAAAGGCAGAATTTACCACTGACTCAAGACCACTAGGTAAAGGTTTACTAGGGCTCGGAAGAGGACTACTCAATTCTTCTTGTACTTCTGGTACATCACTATATAGAGTAGAAGGAGTGGTCACTCCAGATTTTACACAACAATGAACAGGATTGTTCATCCACGCCTCTAATAATGCTTCTCTGGACCATTCTGCAAGAGACATAAACAGGTATTAAATATAAAATATTGGCTTTGGCCATCTTCAGGATACATTTTAAAATGAGAAGCATTGATACAAATTTGCCAAAATAATGTGATCTAAACTTCATGCTAAGAAAAGACTTTCAGATTCCTTAGTCAACCAAAAGCAAATTGACAAATTTGACAAACTCTATTTTTGTTGATCTAAACAATACAGCAACAAAATCCAATGAGATTGAAAAAAAAATGCATCATTACCATGGTTACGAAGAAGAGCTTCAGCAGTAAATAATGGGACTGATAACATGTCTGCTGTTTCTACCAACAACTGATCTTTAGCTTCCTGTAGGTCTTGAGCTCTTAATCCACAATATTCCTATAATAAACAGAAAGTACGATACTCGTAATATTTCAAAATATAAAAAATTTACACTGACAGATTCATGTCAAGCCAGAAACTGTCATGTCAATTTTATTTTAGACACATAAAACACACATGAAAAACAAATCATTTTGTAGTTGATCAAAGCTTGGGAATCTGACACAAGTTGAGAATGGGTTGTTATAAAATAAAGATAAAAACAAACCTCCACAGGAACATTTGATAACTCATCTTCTTCTTCTTCTTGTATACCATCATTCTAAAATTAATATTACATCCATAAACAGTGAGAATTCTAGTGCTAATTTTCAAATTATTCCATTACAATATATCCATGGCAGTAGAATCAACTCTGAACAATACTTCTTTATCTATTACTTATCTCTCATGGATTGTATAATGAGGTGGCATATTTGAGTTTACGAAATCCGGCTAAAATCAAACCTACCGAGAAGACCATTTTGGACTCTAAATAAAGAGCTATTTCATTGTGGCCATTTTGTTCAGCACAGTCACATGGAGTATGATTATCTTCATTTTCTAAAAATAATGGTGAACCATTCTGTACCAACATCTGTCAACAACAAAATAGATTTAACAAATCAACAAAGCAACAGATTATTGAGGCAAAGTCTTAAATTGAAACAGGTTCTTAGTACTTTTAAATTTGTTAATCTTGTTCCAAAAAGTTGTTCATCAGTTTTCAACAAAAGCAAATATTATCTGTATTTAATTTATATAATATAATCTGTATTGTCATGGATTTTACTAGCAACATGTTACACTATTTCACAAGTAAAAGACAAAATATAACACTGGACTGTGCCACTTCTCAAAAGCATCAGAAACAGTTGAACATTCTCTGATTGCATTCTGAAGTTTGTTTGACTTTTTACAACCATCTGTTTGTGTAGTTGGAGTTTGGATTCATCAAATGAAAACCAATAATAACATCATAATAACAGAAGGAAAACATACCTCAACACAAGCTTTCAAACCAGAAGATGCAGCATAATGTAATGCTGTGTTATTTTTCTGGAATAAAGGCAATATAAAATATTAGTAAAGCAATTAATAAGGATCTTGCTAAAGGCTTGTCTAGAATAGTTTCTCTTGATTTAGTGCTAAACATTGTCATGACTCAGCTTTGATTATTAAGGATTTTAAAGGCCCTCTCTGTTTTTTGAAAGCTTTGGGCTCAACCGTGTTTAAATGTTTTTCAAAACCCAATTCTGTAATACAGATCTCTTAAGACCCTGTATTTTGCAATAGGAACCTCTCAAGCTCTTTACATACCTCATCCAAGGCAGAAATATCAATTTTCTCAACTTCTTCATCTTGTAGAGTAGCTCCCTTCCATTTTAATACCATAGCCAGACAATCTAACCGTCTACGCTGTACATTATAGAACTGGGAATTCTTCTCCATACAAACACAGTGTAATACGGTCTCTTTATGATTGTTGGTTTTATTGGGGTTTCCTCCCTTCTCATACAGGAATATCCTAGAAACAAAAATATGGATGGATACATCAGGTAGATATTTGTTTGTGTAAATCCAGGCCAGAATCAACATAAACACATGCAGTCCATTACATATTTGGGAAACAAAAACAGAAATTGAAATTGTATTTAAGTCAGACTTATATTGTGTGTTTTTACCACTTATATTGTGTGTTTTTACCACTATTAAGTACCTCAAAATATATTGGATGGCTAGTGTTCATGTTTTAGTCCAGGCCTTCTCAAATGGTGGCCCGCGACCCCCTTGAGAATGGCCCCTCAAGAGTGACCCCTTCCAATAAAACGCTCTGCTCACTTTGCTCGGTAAGCTCATTTGGCTCTTACATTTTTTCATAAAATGTATTTGGCCCTAACAAAAATTAATTGAGAACGCCTGTTTTAGTCAGATCTGGATCAAATGGTTGATTTTGCTGCTCTTAATTAATGATACACTATGTACTTATCACTAGCTATAAGACCTCTTATGGCTGTTATTTCTAGATACACATCATACTAACTGCAAGTTACTACCGTACCACAAAAATCTCTAGACTTATTGGAATGCTTATAAAGGTACAAAAAAGTATCAAATAAGCTTAATTCAAGTTTGAACTTTGCTTTTAATGCTTCTGAGAAGCTATTGATAAGCTGCAATATAAGCTTTTATTTGGTTTTTATTGTAGACACAAACCTGAGTAACGATCGCATTCCATGCCGAGAACATATGTGTAGAGGAGTTTCATGTTGATGAGAGTCCCCATAGGAACAGTTAGGATCTAGTGCCTTGCGTAGGTCACCATTATTCTGGTACAACTGAAGAGCTGCTACTTCATTGTCACTCTGTAGATATTTTCTGAATTTCGATGAAGCACTTCCCATCTCTGGAAATGGCTACAGACCACAACCTATCAGTTGTTATATAGATCCAGAAAGGCTCTCCATTGTTGATCTATTTCTGAAATGAGAAATTAAGTATAAAGTAAGGTTCAGGAACGAATGATGATGATAATCAAGGGTCTGGATTTAGGGCACATACTTGGACATAAATTTTTCTGGTTTGTCCCCTTTTTATTCCAGCATAACCATAAGAAGCTACTTACTTCTAAAAGTACCGTAAAGTAAGTTTACATGTAATGTAAGCAAATGTATTGTCAGTTGTAATCATCATTACCATATCAAATTATAAGCTCTGTAAAGCTTCATTTAATTAAAAGTAATTAGAATTGGATGGATGTATTTTTAAGTCTGAAAATTAATACATAGTGCTGAAATTGAGTTAAATGTATAGAAACTAGCCAATAGGAGGGCTTTGTCCTTTCTGATTATGTTATCTACAAAAATTGAAAGATGATACTTGATCTCCACACAAAAAAATACTATAACTGCAAATTAGATACAGTATTTGAATAATTATATGTCAAGAATTGTTGTATTTAATTGGGATGAGAATTGTTGTATTTAATTGGGATGAGAATTGTTGTATATATATAAGAATGAGAATTGTTGTGTATATGAGAATATATTAGGATGAGAATTGTTGTACATATAATTAGTACCGGTATGAACGTTGATACGTATATAATTAGGTTGAACTTTGTCGTACTAGTAATGTATATAATTAAGATGCGAATTTTTGTATTATTATGATGAGAACTGTTGTACCGATATTGGATGAGAATTTTTGTAAGCTTTAAATATAATAAGGATGAGAATTGATGTATTGGATAAGAATTGTTATATATCAGGATGAGAACTGTTAATTATTAGGATGAGAATTGTTGTATTATTAGGATGAGAATTGTTGTATTATTAGGATGAGAATTTATGTATTATTAGGATGAGAATTGTTGTACCGGTATGGGAATTGTTGTATTGGATAAGAATTGTTATATATCAGGATGAGAACTGTTAATTATTAGGATGAGAATTGTTGTATTATTAGGATGAGAATTGTTGTATTATTAGGATGAGAATTTATGTATTATTAGGATGAGAATTGTTGTACCGGTATGGGAATTGTTGTATTGGATAAGAATTGTTATATATCAGGATGAGAACTGTTAATTATTAGGATGAGAATTGTTGTATAATTAGGCTGAGAATTGTTGTATTATTAGGATGAGAATTGTTGTATTATTAGGATGAGAATTGTTGTACCGGTATGGGAATTGTTGTATTGGATAAGAATTGTTGTATAATAAGGATGAGAATTGTTGCATAATTATACGAAACCATTGTTTGTTGTAAATATTATATTTAATTTAACATTACAAGTCAAACATTTAAATAAAACTTCAAATCATTTTTATTATATATAATAGATTTATTTAAGCAGAAAGAAACAGGGCTGCTTTAACTTCTCTGATATCAACTTACAATCACCCTTTTTGAGTTTGATTATGAAACCAGTCTTTAATGCAAATTCATTAATTTTTTTTTGTGGGACTTTGCTACCGCAAAGTCCCAGTTTGTTTTCGAAATGTCTTTTCTTTTTTTTTTTTTTTCGATTTTTCCACAGGGCACACAGCCTAAACTATGCTAGCTGCAACATTTCGGAAATATGTTCTGACGTCGCATCATGGCGACGTACTTTTTAAATATAAATTGGAACATTTTTGCAAAAGTGCAAATTGCACATTGCAACCTGAGCAAAAACGGGTATTTTGACCCTGGAAGCTACATTTTTGGGCCGATTTTTCTCGGGTTTTCATTTTTGAAATCTGTGACTAAATTCCGATGTGATACCGGTTAAAAAATTTCAAATTTCGAAAATTCGTAGCATACATTTTTTGGCCGATTTTCGAAATTTTTGGGCAATTTTTTAGTTTTTTTCGGATTAATCTGACATTTTGATAAAAGATGCATGTCACTAATATAAACAAGTTGACGTATTCAAAATTTTTGCGTCACTTCCGGTTAAAATGGAAAATCGATTTTCACTTCCGGTTGAATAACTTCCGGTGTAATTGAAATATTTCAACGAAATTATGTTCATCGTTATTAATTGTAATTCTATGGCCGATTTTAAAATAAAATTTAGTCCGAAAAAAATACTTTGGCCGCCATCTTGATTTGACACTTTTTCATAAAACTCAAAATGGGGCTTCGGGGGAGAATGGGATTGGTCAAATTTTTATGTTGGTGTATACTTTAGTCGATGGCGACAAAAATGTTGCGAATGGATTTTTGAATTTGACTTTTGCTTTTTTGCAACTTCCGGTCGAATTTTTTCAATTTTTGAAGGCTTGTTTCTTGTGACCTTGACCTTTAGTAGGTCAAAGGTCATTGACCTTGGCTATCAAATGATACTTTGAAATTTGACCTCCTACATCTACTTCCGGTTTTATAGCTCTCCGAAAATAGCCAAATTCGCAACTTTGTACTGCTCCTACAGGTGACCTAATTAACCTAGAGAGTTCATTTTTGCATATTTTGAATGGGCTTTATGAGTTCTTTCGAACGATATGTCACAATGTACTGTAATGCAAAATTTGATTTTTTTTTTTTAATTTTGCAATTTTGGAAACCTTTACCCGATTTTTTGAATATATTGACATTAATAAATGCACATCTCATGATCTTTTAAGTTCGGAGGCTTTAGATTTGGAATATAATTAAACATACCCATATAAATGTATCCATCAAAAAAAAAATTCACGTGGGCGTGGCACATTCGGGTTAAATTTTCATTTTGTTTACATTTTGTTGTCTGGAAAAAATATACATAGTGTAAGCGGGGACAAGCACCCTTTCAATGCTGACCAGCTACCTTCGACCACATGTGGTTGGAAAACCTCTCTTTTTATCTGTCAGGATGTATAGAGAGTTAGGTCTAAATTTAATCCGGAATCCACCATTTCTACATGATTTACTTTGCAAATTAGGCCAAAGATCATCAGCTATATTGATCTGATTTAATATGGGAGATAACTCCTGAAGGCTTGAAAAACCATCATTCAAGAAACTGATTAATGGGAGACAACTCCAATCTGCCTAATACGACTCTGTGTAGGACTTATGCAATTAATACTGGGCTGTCATTGTTTAGGGTTCCGGTTATGCCTTGGTTGTGCTCCTGTGCACATTAAATACAAATTTCCCAGTAACCCCTGCTTTTCTGACTCTCATATACGTTTAACACTCAAAGGCCTAGGTAGACAAAAGAGGAAAGGACATCCACACACTGACTACACTGCCGAGTCCTTGATCTCCTTAATTCGAGGGGATACGTTTGCCTCTTTCCTTCCTTAGACTGAGGAACTTTTATTTGGGAAAGGACATAAGTAAAGCTCTCCAAAGCATAATCAGATCCACTCTACATAATGGCCAGCATAGGGTGCCGTGCATTCACCCAAAGATGATGATTAAGAACAACAAGAATATTCCTCCAAAAATAGTCTGTAAAATATATTCACAAATCTCCTTTAGCGATATATGGAATCGCAGTAACAATCATATACACCGTCAAACGACGACAAAGACAACAGTATGGTAAATGACCGCACTTACATAGGCGTACGAGCAGGGGGGGGCAATTGCCCCCCCAGTGATTTTCATGAAGGAAATTTAAAAAAATAAAATCGTTCGGAAATGATCTGATCAGGCTGATGGCGAGAAGTTTTTGGAATTAGGGGTTGGGTGGGGGTCGACTTGTCGGGCATTTATATTTCGTTGTCGGGCAAATTAGCATTAGTTGTCGGGCAAATTGGTTTTGCCCCCCCGCTCAACTAACGCCCCGTACGCCTATGCGCACTTATATTTTGGATTATAATAATAGTTACGTTTCATCAAGCTAACTTCCTTCCGTTCTAATCTGCGAGGTAGCCGAGCGTAGACTAGGCTACCTCGCAGATTAGAACGGAAGGAAGTTAGCTTGATGAAACGTAACTATTATTATAATCCAAAATATAAGTGCCCCCTAGTCTACGCTCGGCTGATCCGACAATAAATTTCTCGCTAACATGGTGAATTCTTATCTCGAAATGTTCAATTTTAGATTTTGACCTTTGTTGACATATATGATTGTATATCTAGTTAACCAATGGATTATTAGATATATTAATATTGATAAAGTCACAACAAAAACATTGACGTGGGTGTGGTACATCCAAGTGAAATTTTATTTTTGTAGAATTGTAGAATTTAAAATGTTTTCAAAAAATGACGTTGCCTACAGTTACAGCATTGCTTTAGTCAGCTCATGTAAAAGGCTCGTTGATTTCGGCCTTGTAGTTAAAAAAAAAGGAACAGGGTTAAGAAATTTAAATTTTTCTGTTTTGAGCTTGACCTTTGTTGACCTAGACCTTACTAGAATCAAATGACACTGACTTATGCTATTTATAAATACTTTCATATTCTATGTCTTGCGTCAACTTCCGGTCTTATTACTGTGTACATTTTCAAAGTCTATATGTTTCATTACATATCTCATTACTTTGACTTGGAATGACCTTGACCTTCAGGAGGATTAAGGTTGACATAGGTTATCAGCTGGTACGGTCATGTGTCAGATCTGATGACTACTTCCGGTTTCACAACCTTAAAAAAGGACAAATTTCGAAAGTTGTAGACGCATTTGGCAATAAGGATTTCACTTAAGGGTAGATTATTTTTACAGATTCCTTTTAGCAAATTTGCACATTTGCAAAGTCCCACTCTGTGCCACGTGTGGCTCTAGTTTTTTTTTTTTTTTAAATTTTATTCAATACAAAATATAATACAATACAATACAAATGCATGATATATATAATTAAGTATTTACAATAGAAATCAGTATTATATTATGTACAAAAGAGAAAATATAGATTGGAAAGATTGATAGAAAGAGATAAGAAGACAAATGAGGAACCCCTGAGGATGAAATTACGACCAAATATGCACCAAAAGGACTTGAATTGCTATCAAAATGATCTAATAGCCAGTCAATGTAAGATTATTAAAAAGATCTGGGAGATACTTCCACTTTTCAGCAATAATTTCACTATCATTATTAAGTTCAAGTTTAGCTGTTTCTTGTAAAAATGTTTTAAAAGCTCTAATGCATGGAGTAACATTATTTGTTTTCGATTTAAAGATGAAGAGTTTTGTGAGCAGGATAAGATGATTAATAAAATTAACCTTGGATTCCTCCATAGTGTCTATAATGTCTTCTTCATAAATACCTAAATGTTTTTTCGCTGTAGATAGTTGAAGTTTAATATTATTAAAGTTTAGAATTGATTCGACAACAGTCCATAATTTTTGTGAAAATTCACAGTAGATGAAGAGGTGTTCAAAAGTTTCTAAACATGAATTACAGAAATCACACAAGCTTGAATTGACTAATTTCATTTTAAATAATTTTGTGTTTGTGAAAACAATTTGGTGAAGATACTTAAAACTGAAGGATCGTTGTTTGGAGTTAATGCATGTTTTATTTATTGTTTTAAAAAGTTGTTTCATATTATTATCTGAAAGCTTTATATTCAATATATTTTCCCATTTTGATAAACATTTTGGACTTTCAATGTCTGTCTTAAGTATTTTATCATAAATGGTCTTTGTGGTAATTTTTTTCAAATTATAATTATAAAGTGTTTTTAAGTTTGTATCTAACATTTGAGTTATTTTTTCTTGATTAGAATTATGCAAATCTGTTAAATCGCTTGTGTTCAAACATTTTCCTGCACATTTTATATATTTTCTTATATTTAGATCAAATTTTTCTATCTTAGTATTATAAACATCACTGATTGTCAATATATTTTTATCTATAAGGTAATCATCAAAAAGGTAATTTCCATTCAAAGTACAATTTACGTTATTCCAAAAAATTTGTTTGTCAAGAGATGTTATGTTATCGATGAACTTTGTATAGATTTCGTACCAGTTTTCATATAGTTTAGCATAGAAGGGAGTTGAGATTTTCAAACGTTTCGGGTAATTGCATATAGGAAGAATCAATTTTTTTAAAGTTTCATAACCCTTCATTATGAAACGATATGGAATTAACCAAGTATTTTCTGTAGAGTAAATTATCTTTTTGATCCAGAATAAAGAGGAACATTTTAGTTGTAATTTTAAATTTATCATTTTTAGTCCACCATGTTCATAATCAAGAGTAACTCGACTCCTTTTTAACTTATCTGTACCATTCCATAAGAATTTAAAAAGTATTGATTCAATTTGCTTAACGAAATTATTTGAGTAACATAAAACTGATGTTGGGTATAAGAAATTCATTAATTAATATATACCTTTTATTAGAAATTTCACTTTTTTCTGCCTTAAAGTGAAAATAAGGATACTCGATAAAGACTGGATAATCAAAATATAACTGTTTTAAAATGGATCAACACTTTAAAATTGATTCGAAGTTTATATTATTTCGTATCACTTATTCCTTTGCTTCCAGAAAAAATATTAATATGTCTGATCCTTTCAAGACTTATTTCAAAATATGCCTTTAACACCAAATAGTTATAGGTGTTATAGGAGAGAATCTCCTAAAGAAGCACTGGCCTAGGTCACAAGTAGAGACAATCAATTTTAACATGGAAACTAATCCAATTTTAATACAATACTTTCTACTGAATAATATTCAAGGATATATTACTTAAAAGAAGATTCACAAGTAAAATGATATATATAACTCAAATTCCAAAGCAATTGTTTCAGGGAGTTGATGAAAGAGGTTCTAATTTACCATGAACCAGTATATTACTAAAGTTTTTATTTCTTTTATATGCAGTGACTAAACGTTTAGTATAGACGTTAGGGAATTCATCTTGCAGTTCATTATAAAATCGTTTGACAATGACAGAGGCATTCTTGGCTGTAGTATTGTAGGTTGCAACAAAAGGTATGATTTGGTTGTCATGCTGGATATTTAGGCCGTTAGGTATAACTGTTTCTAGTTGGTCTATCCAGAAACTCTCCCTTTGTAATCGCTTGGTTTTTGGTTTGATTAATGTAGATACAGGTACTTTTTCAATAGGCATAACAAGAAGGTCTTCAATGGAATGATTGGGTAAATTGAAATGATTCGCAATCGGTCTATTTTTCTTATGGAGTATGTCGAAGCGATGACCGCTAAGACGAGTACGCAACGCGTTTTGAGTTTCGCCAACATATTGAACATCGCATTTTTTACAAGAAATTAGGTATATAATATTTTTATCGATGCATGAAAGTACTTCCGAAAGTTCAAAAATTTTACCGTTTTTCTTGTTTTCGAAATAGTGGGATAAATTTATAGTGTACTTCAGTTATGTTCCATAGAAAGCTTATATAACAGTAATACCATCCTCTTCATGCCACACTGTATCTAGCATGTTTATTTAACACAAGCTGTAGAACATGTTTTAAAGGTTGGTCTTCCATCTCACATATAAAACATAATAATGATTGGAAGCTCTATAAATAGACTTTATACTTTATAGCAATTGATTTCCTACTACATGTATTACATTACAATATCAGTTTATATCAATTACAGTCGGTCATTACGTAAACCATTGATTTTATTTACAACTGTCTTGTTGGCTAAATAACTTTATACGTCTCTCATAATACACATGAATAGAATATTTTATATGGAGGAAATTTATTTATGAATTTAGACTACTATACTTATTTTCTGATATCAATAACAAGAGTTTATTTCTGACCAAACCATTAAAGGGATTGTAAAGAGGTTTTCTTTAAACATGTATGGGGGACACTATGATTATTGATGCTATAAACGTCCCCACATATAAAATTAAGAAAACCTCTTTAGGCCTACTATCCCTTTAATTTCTTAATAAGCTTCATAAAGTTCATAGGTAACAGCCCTTCAAAAACATGAATGAAATGGAGTTTTACATAGTGGTACTGCAATTGATTGATGAAAACTGGCAAGGCCATGCAGTGACTGTACAATGAGGGAAATTTTATCAGTTTTGTCATTAGCCTAAGATCAAAAAGATCTAATGAACAACTTGCTGTACACGGGATACTTCTAACCTGCATCACTCATAAGAGTAAAAGCAAAAAAGAGAAATTTTGACTTTTTTATATTTAACCAACCTGCATCACTCACAGAAAATTAGATGAAAATTAGTCACATAACTTGTGTTGGTTCAAAAAGCTTTTATGACATGCCTAAGTTTATATATTCACATCATTAATAAACTGTATGGATGATAAAATTGACCTCATTGCACCTAATAGTGGCAACAGTTTCTCATTAGCACATTCAGGTGTAAAAATTAATCTAAATAGTTATTGATCCATATAACTGGTTGAATCATTTGGTATGGTACAACCTTCTTCAATGTTTGAGACTTGAAAATTATGACTCGATCATGTAAGGCAGACATCATGCCCAATAAATGGACAGACATCTCTGTCTGATGAATGAATATGGTGATCTACATCTAGCCTATCCCTGCAAATCAAGTTGACTGTGGTCCCTACACAGCCTAAATAAGGGCTTATCATCACTCAGTAGGCACTAGGCCTAGCCTAAGACTAAACCTTTGGATCCATAGTTAGGCCTCACCTTCTTAAGTCATTAATCTTTATCAGGCACAATTTATACTGTCTGTCTGTCTTCAATTGATCAAAGCTTTCAGATCCATTATTATTAATATTAAGTTATAACAGATTTTAATTTTAAAGCAAATGTTCCACAGCCCCAGTCCCAGACTGGCAGGCAGATGCAGGGAAAATAAATATCCGTCTTCCTTCAAATTCAATTCATTTTATATCAATCAATAAGGGAACATACCATGATAGTGATATACATATATAAAAGGAAAAGTGATAAATATGATATCATCTTGACCCATAAAAAATATTGATCTATAAATAACCGACCCATCAAAATGTAAACAATTCGACCCAGACAGGGCCAACTGCTTTGTTGTTATGTTTTTTGTAGTTTTGATAGAGGTCTTTTACACGCCTTATTTTCGATGTTAAAAGAATAAAATCGGTATAATAGACAGACGAAAAGTAAGATAGATAATCTAAGAATTACCTTAATCGGTTAATCGTTAATTATCTCTACCTGAACATCTTTAATCCGTGAGATGAGTGATCGACAGTCGCTGATTAATCCATGATTTTTCCACATCGATGCGCATAAACCGGAAGTTACCGAGGATTGCCGATCTTTACCGAGACTGTGTGACCTACTTATTTCCTAATGGTTTCAGACCACAACTATTTCTTGTTTTATTTAAATTCAGTTAGCGGCCTTGGTACGAGAGCGCAAAGCTTGACTTTCAAGGGAGTAAATTTTATATTGATAAAAAATCATCAAACGCATAATTAAGGGAGAGAACTCTGTCAACATTTTGTTAAATGAAATAAAATTAGGTCAAAACATTACGGGAGAAAACTCCTGTCAAAATTTGCAAAATATGTTTACAGTATGTTTGAATTAAATGTAGGCTAAAAAAAACCCCAAAAAACAAAAATAATAGTCTAAAAAAATTCTACGTGTTCTGCAGACTATGTGCACGTTAATGACTCCCCCACTCCTACAACATGTGTGTAGTATATATTTTCTATGTATATTTCATTTCTGTATGTGTAGTTTTAAGGAGGATACCAGGAAAGATTAATTTGTCTCTGGCAAACTGTTTTTTCTGCCAAATAAAGTAGTTACCCGTCCTCCTTAAAAGGTACAGAAAAGTAGACCATCAAATTCCACTTTATTATCATTTCCTACCTACCCACGTATAATTACAGAAAACAAAATTATTGAGCAACGTTCTGACAGAAGTCCATGTACGTAGACATGCTGACTATCTCGTTCTTGCTCCTGTTTCCCGACTTATAAATGGTACTTAGCTGAATAAAAGGGAAGGTAAGTTCAGAATTTTCGAGAGTAGATTTTGGCTTGGACTATATTCGTGAATAGTAACCAGAAGTACTAGAACTGCACAAATATCTGCACATCAATTATAACCCTAACTAAAAATTTATCTTTCATTTTCTGTAATGCATAGTGAACGTATCTCTTTAATATAAATTTTATATAATAAATTCTTTCGATTGCATAAACATTTATTAAATTATATAAATAATACATTACATGCCAACTGAATGTACATAATAATAAAATAATTATAAAAACGAGGACATAGTTATTCAAATGGGGAAAAACTAAAGTTGCTGTTGCTGCTGTAGGAAGATATGCGTTCTGTACCTTTGTCACAGCAGCAGGAAACAGACCAATCTAATTAAAATTATATTACATTTCGTTTCGGTTATTTTTTGATTGTCGACTCCATGTAATCTAAAGACTTGTATAAGGAGGTCATCTTCAAGTGACGAAAATTTCAGCCAATCAAAAACTACCTTCAAGATCGCGGGTCTATGCATTGATATGCATTGTGGGAAAATTATGACGCAATACAAAATATTCAAATATAAACGGTGTTCTGATTGGCAGAGGGGTGGCACGTGCTATAAATAGCTTATTCGTAACCAGAAGATGACCTCCTTATACAAGTCTTTAGATTACATGGAGTCGACAATAAAAAAATAACCGAAACGAAATGTAATCTAATTTTAATTAGATTGGAAACAGACTTACACAATCTAAATTTCTATCGTTAAAATAGTGCTCAATAAATAAAATGTAAAGCGATATAGAAATATTACAAGGATTAAAATAGAACCTGCAACATGTTTCAACATTTAATCTAAAAAAACTACAAGTTTCATTTTCTATTCAATATTAAGGGAGAGAAGTCTGTCAACATTTGTTAACTGTAATCATTAGGTCAATACATAGAGTTAATAATAAATTGATAGGTCAATACATTACGGGAGATAACTCATGACGAAATTTTGCAATTGTAATCATCATGTCTGAATTATATGTATACAGTCAGAGAAACCTCGAGTGCTGGCGAATGTGAAATGATGCTGCACATTAAAGGAAAACTAACGAAGGGGAAATCAAAATCATCACGTTTGACGTATATAATAATATTTAGAAATGAAATATGTCAAATAGTCTAAACTAAATTACACTGGTCTGACAAACCCTTAATATTTTTTACTGCGTATTTGGTCTCATTTAAAAATACCCTTTCTGTCAAAGAAAAAAACAGATTAAGAGAGGAGAATGACCAAAGGAGTGTGGAATAAAGCCAACGGACGTAGATTGCAGAGAAAATAAACATTATGGTCCAACTATTCAAATTTTAAAACAAAATTGATGAATATATTGTTAATCAAATATATAAAAAAACAAATGAACAGTCTTATTCCAGAGAATGAATAATTTGCATAGACAGCCATTTAAGTTGGAGAAATAAGGTTATTTTCCAAATCCATTAGGACAGCATGCTCTTTCCTCTTCTGAAAAAAAAAAAACGAGAAAAAATTGAAAGACAACCTACCATAGTTCATATTGTAGGAACAGCAATCGCTTGTTTGACTTCGGATAAGAATGGTTCAATTGGAATCTCGGAAGTACTCCCGATACAAAGGTCAGAAAACCTCCTTATAAACTTTTTACAATAGAGCACAACTCCAGTGATTTTTAAGAATAATGCCAGGTTAGAACACCCATTCCTTGCCTCATCCACCTTAGATAATGAAAAATGTAGCCTACATCTTACCTTTTACAGAATCAAAATCTTTGGCAATTTTTACAGCTTTCATTTCATCTTTTTTTAATTTCTGTAAATCTGAAGCAAAATGATACATAAAAGAAAAATCATTTCATAGTTTTATTATTGATTCTATGTCGAAGTAAGAAAACGGTATTATATTGCCTCCATTTTCGGTCCTAAAGTCTGAAGTTAATAGCTATAGATAGATTGTGTTCTGTCATTTTTTAAATGTTTAAGAAGAGATTTTACCTGTTTGACCTCTGATACAAATAGAATCGTAAACAACTAAGGCATTGTGAAGTGGGCAGTAAGTCTTGGCATCAGAACTGGGAACATATAAACAATGTTGATGGAATTCCATCCAATTCGTAGGACACAGACTCTCTTTGCTTGACTTCAAGATTTTTTCTGAAAAAAAGATCCAATTTAAAAAAAACAAAACTGCTTGGAATTACCGTTTTCACTTAAAAATAGTTTTGAAACGATGTAATTTCAAAATTTATTTTATGATGTACTCAGAAAAGATGATTTATATAATTGGATGAATTTATATATCATGAAAAAATAACTTGCATACATAAAAATATATTTGTTATTATATTATATTTTTTTCTTTTCATATCAATACTATTAAAGAAATATAACATGTAAGAGGTGTTGTCCACGAGTCACCTAAAATTGAGCTGGGACTTAACTCAGCTATCCGTATAGCTCAATTCAAACAGGTAAATAAAAATATAAATAATATGTAAAATGATTATATGATAGATAAAATATGCATACAAGTTACCTTTCATACAGAAGAGATTAAAGACAGATTTGGCCCCAAGACTGTGGCATACATCGTCAGGTTGAATACTTGGTCTGAATAAACAGTGATCCTCGAATTCTCGCCAGTTGACTGGACAATTAGTATCTTCTACTGGTTTAGAAAGTGATCCTAGAAAAACAATCAGCGAAAATTGTTTCGGTTTCATGAAATAAAGAGCTAAGAAAAGCATTTCTGATCTCATTCAGAGAAGAGACACAATACAATAAACATTAACTTTCTATATTATGAAGATTCATACTGTTAAAGTACACAAAAGAACACGTCTTGAACTTTATTAAAATCTAAATATTTAAACTTTATCTAAAAATTCATAACAAAATTCGGTCCTGACAAGTTCAGTTCGTCATAGTCTATTACTTTTCAGTCAGATGGATTGTTTATTTTGTCATGAATATCACTTCCAGAATAATATACCTTACCTGTTACTAAACCAATCAAACACAGCTCTAAAACTCCAATTATTTTCATTTTAAACTATTCAACGTAAAGATATAAAAATCTATTATTTTGAAAATTATCCTAAAGTTCTATCTGAATTTTGAATAACTTAATCTTTGATGTTCAGTTACTTCTGAAACGTCGAAATTTGATCTGAGGTTAGACACGAAATGCGTCTCTTTTATAAACAAAAACTCTGCACCCCATTGAGAAAATCTCTAATTATGATAAGAAAGGTATCGATAATCTGGATTATGAATGTGGATCAACTCTGGTTCATTACAGATCTGGTAAGTAGGTAACAGATTATGACAATTAGTAGGGAATATTTCGGTTCAAATCAAAGCCTATTATATATTCATGCGTCAAACGACTCTATAATATTTTATACACCACTGCTTCTGTCATTTAACTATATGTATATGAAAGGAGGACGTGGATTGGGGTTCTGTTCTAAGATCCAGAACATACTCCTATGCATGTTTTTAAAGAAATAATATTGTTTTCCAAGGCATATGTTAAAAATTGTGTATTGACCTTTAAAACTCTTTCAAAACGGAACATATTTTTGGTTTTTATTTTTTTCTGGGATGAGCCCCTTACAGTTGGTGTTACGTATCAGGGTCCTTGGACTTGATTCAGCCAGTCTCGATGGTATGAGCCACTCCTCTGACTGGCAGGAATTTTTCTCGGTGGAATATAGTGGAATAAATGTGATTAAAATTCATATCTGTATCTTTTGGTCCTTGATTTTTTCCCTCCTGTTTATCATAGAGAATCCAAATGGATAGATTAGCACAGAAAAATATGTATTAGTTCTGACATGGATAATAGCATGCTTGCTGATAACTGATATTAGGACGTTATTATAATTCTTCAGAATTTTAAGAGCATTAATGCTAACACATTGAATGGACGATGAATAGAATTATTGTATAATAGATAAGATATTGAGATAGTATTATTTATTGTCTGAATATTTAATCGAAGAAATGGTTATCACCCCTTTACCTTTAGTTTTCAAATACATGAACAACTGCGTCATGAAGGGTAACAGAGGGCTCATGGCTCCGATTTTCGTTAAAAATAGTGTGATTCCAGGCTTGGGATGATCCAGTTCCGGAACAGTATGGATATATCAAAATACCGACAAACTACAACCCGATCTGAGCAAATATTGACGTAACTCTGATGCAATCAATCAATGTCTAAACGCATGCATGCTCAAAATTTGCCGCTGTCAGAAAATGATCTCTCAGTCGCTCATAGTAAGTTGGGGTTTCTCGAAGTCACCCTTCAGCCAGTGTTTGGTTGATAATTGGTCAATCTATGTTCCTGTCAGGTGATGGCTAACCGACACCAACGTAGCCTAGTAAAATGCACCCATAAAGTATTCTGGTGACCATAAATGAATTACGTAGTTAAAAGAATTCATGTTGAACTGTACTTTTTAACCTGTGAACACTGTGTACGGTAGATTGAATTCCAATATTCAGGAACTACCTAACTATAGAATGTACCATTTCATTACGTATGAAAATTGATTTTTAGTCAGGCTTTATTGTGGCATTATTTACCCACAGTTGGTGTTTAACTTTATTTTTCTACTAAAAGAGAGAAATAAGACCCTGTAATAATAGAAATCATACAACAATGAAGTCAACTAGATTGATTTACTATATAGATGATGGTCATCGAATGGCGATTATTTAAATGTTCTTAACTTAGTTTTACGGTTTCTAAGTTCTGTAAATGCCATGATTCTATATTCTTGAGGCTTCACAAATCTGACCACACATATCCGCCATGGAAGCAAGCTATTTCCGCACACCGGCCTTCTTCCCTTTCTTGTCTTTCATATGCTTCTTCTTTTTCCTGTCCAACCATCTTTTTCCCTTTTTGTTGTGTCCATCAAGCTCTTCCTCCTAATCACATTTGCCATTCCAGAAAAATTGGTTATGCCTCCTAGTACCTATCTCTCTATTTTGATAAAATTTCAAAAATATGACCGTAGGCCCTAAGAGTGTTTATGTGATATCTCCTCGTTTTACGGGGTACTATCTTTGGCGTCATCCAATTTCTCGAACTACACATTAATTTATGTTTCAATTAAACAGCAAAGGCCAACATTGACTAACAAGGCCAAAATCATGAAGATACTGGTCAACGTCCCGACAATAAAAATATTAAACTAGCTAACCTAGTTATCAGTTATTAGAATTGTTCCAAAGCATTTGTGTACAAGAGTTTCTTGATAAAACAGAATACGATGCGAGGGCCTATAAAGAGTGCACATGTTTGCAGTATACGCCATGTTTGACGATCTTGGACAAACCGCATCGACATTTCACAATCAGCAGTGGAGATCGAGGAGTTCTCTTCCCAGACAAGATCAGTTAACTGTGTTAGTTAAGGGTGTTAATTGGGCTATTTGACGTTATGAAAAAATGGAATAAGTATATGAAATAATGATTTCTTGAGACTTGTTGTGCATTTGTTGATGATTTGGGGTCCTTCTCGATAGTTTAAGGTTGATTTCATGTCAATCAGATTTTTTTTAATGAGTTAACAGCCCTTTCAAACATGTCATAAAAATTGGACATTTCAAACCTTTGATACAAGTTTAAAAAAATGTGAATGGATCAATCTACATCAAACTTGGCATAAATGTAGACAATTACATTGCCGAGAAACGTACAGAGCGATTTTCCAAAAAAAAATATTATTTTGGTGGTTACCATGGAAATACGAAAATTTACGAAAATTTGCACGTAGGTACGGCAAACATTTTCCAGGGGCCAAACTGATTAGAATTTTCGAAAAAACTCTCTGTACGTTTCATCCTTATTGAATAAGCTTTCAATCAAGACCAAGATCGTAATTTTCCAATAAAAAATGGCTGAGAAATCTTGTATCAACCGGGACACATTTTGCTACTTTTTCCTATTTTTTTAGCAAAAACTAACGGAATACCTAATTTCTTTTCGTTTTTTTTCATTCTATATAGTTTACAAATAAAGTAATAATAATTATCTACAATCTGAGCCCAAAAATAATAAGTAATTCGCAAAACTTCCATCTCGTGTTTTTTTCCTCGAACGCTAGCCCAATCAATACCCTTAAACACCAAGGGTCGTGGTCTTCCAGTCTATGGAGAAATGACAGCACTATACAATGATCAGACCATGTGAAAAATGTAACAAATGGTTACCATGCAGATAAATGTATCATACAATTGAATTATTATGAATATTGAATAAATTTTATCCGGCTTTGTCAGCATGTTCAATAGTTAATCCATTTCTCAGTGAGTTATAGGTCAACTTAAAGTTGTTCTATTCATACATTTCTTTTTATTGTAAATTAATATATATTTATAATATTCTTTTTTACTCGCATAATTCATATTCTACCTCGTGCTTTTTTTGTTTGTTACATCAATCATTTTCATTTAAAGCAATTATTGTTTTTTCTGTTTAATTCGTATACTTTTTGGTCTTGATCGTGTCTTTCAAATTCTCCTTAATTATCTCCTGGAGTTCTTCATATCGTACCTTTTTGTCCCTCCAATTAAATTCTGTTTTTTCACCCTTTCCTTTCAAAACCTTTCTTATTCTTGCGGCTCATGTGCACTAGGCTTTATTAATAATGATTGCGCGATGTCCTGAAACAATTTATTTCAGGACTAAATTTGTTAAAGCGGGATCTATAACTATATCAAATTTGATAGAACGAGCTACTAAATCTAAGAACAACGTTCCATGTCACATTATTCACTGCTAATAAAAGAGCTATACAATTTTATTGCCTGATCTTTAGGTTAAGCTCCAATCCTAAATCACCGGAAATGACGTATTGGCTGATTAAATAAGAGCAGTATATCATAGCGTTGTTAACACTGTAGGGATTATGTATTTATGGTTAGAATGTCAAACTGGGCTATTGATCGTAAAATGATACAATTTCACCAAATCTATAGAGAATAGACCAAATTTTAGACTTTTGTGTCTGTAAAATACTGAACCAGCAGCTTACCAAAATCATGATGGTATATGGGCCTATGAGAAGGAAATGCTCTGCTCATAAAAACCAACAGAGATTCAATAATCGCAAGCCTTTCTGTGAAATATCTTTTTCTAGTTTTAGATAGACCTACTTTAAATAATTATGATTCTGATTCCCACAAGCAAACAAAGAAATACGATTTGTGGTATTAGTTTAAATGTTTTTTTAGTAGATCTAAATGTTTGCGAGACCGTTAAGTCAGCAATCAAACGATTTAATCAAATCTAAGTATATATAATAGTAGACAACACGAAATCCCTTTTCCAACAATACATGTAGCTTTAATCTTTCATATTATTAACATTTGCAATAGTGGTGAAACTACCACAGGGACTGGACGAATCATGTCATCGGACCCTCCTAGCATGGGGTCCCAACACACTTGAGTCCAAGAGATTTAATCATCTAGTCGATTAACACAATATGCCAATCTTTAATGTCTACACACATTTAGTCAAACAATCGCTTGAAATCCTTAATTATGGTCTTGAAGGATTTCCTATATAGATCTTGGTAGTGTGTTCTTTCTGTTAGCATCAAATGGACAATTGAGCCCTATTTCCTAGCTATATAGTCCGTGTTGTTCAAATTGTTGGTGATGGTAATGGTGGGGGGTGCAGTTCGCCCTTCCTATATGGACCTATATGCCATCAAGATCGGACACCATATATTAATAATGTCCAACAATGCGGGAGAAGAAAAGAATCCAATATGTATTCAATACATTAGGAATGTTAGGCAGCATTTTTGTTCCAGATCGCTAAGTTACCATAAACAGATCATGAGGTCAGTCTGAGTATCTATTCTTTCTCTATGTACGCCATTGCTGTGACGGTGACGGCACCAACAGTTCACCATCAACAGAAATGAATTATCTTCACAGACAAGATCAGTTAACCTTATTGACTTTGCACAACGTGGCTTCTGTCTTCACGAATATCAGTCGAAGGAAGAATGGTGCAACGACAAGTATCGATTCAAGTCCATATCGCACAGTGATCATCAGAACCACCCAGTCACCTGTACCAGATTTAAACCACAAATGAACACATGTGGTGTCCAATGAAGATAGATCTTGATTTCACACCTACCATCTATAAAAAATGTCACACAATATATACCATGTGCATAAATTAACAATTCATGGTTACCGTGCAACGTTAAAGAGATTGTTAATATGGATTTTAATAATGTGTAATTTAATATGTGTATCTTGGATACAGATACATCAATTTACACCATTCCAATTTTCAAATTGACCTCCGCTTTTTCTTCATTTCCACTTAAACTAAGTGGTTGATGACAAATATGCATGTATCACTTGCATAATGAATACATCATAAAATAGATTATTGAATATTGTATAAATTTCATCCTGCTTTGTTCGATAGTTAATCCACTTCACGGTGATTTATAGGTCATCTTTAACGATGAATATATTCCATGAAAATATAACTCTTCCCATTATAAAGTAATATGTACTTTTGCTCTTTTGTATTTTATTCGTCTTTGAATGCGAACTTTATAGTTTATGGTGCCCATTACAGTCCTCTGATATGAAAAAAAATCTTTGTTATCTAAACGTCTTACAAATACTTGTTAATTAAAAATTTAATTCATCTTAACGTTTCAAGAAGTCTACGAGGAAATTTCTTGAGCTGATATAGTTCATCTGTTTATGGATTTATATGGAATCAATCATGTTGGCGCCTTCTCTCTCGTGAAAGTCACACTTTTTAAGACCCCACCCCCTCAATTTCCTTAATCTCACTATATACCAACATCCTATCAAATTCATTACAAAAACATGAATAACACGATCAGGCATTAGTAAGAGTATAATGAATTTGTAAACGGAAATAAATGGAAATCTGTCTGTATAGATAAACCCGCTGGAGTCAATTTGTCTTAATTACCACTAAACTAATACAAAGCATAGACAAAGAAACAGAGAAGCTATATGGAAATGATATAACTTTGATTCAATCAAAAAAGTCAATTGGAACTATTGATTTAGTTAAAGATACACTAGTTACAAGTTAAAACTGAAATTGTTCGACTTTGTCATGGTCGAGCATCGAATGACTGTAGAAGAGTAAACATACTTCTTCTTCTTTGCCTTTTTTTTCTTAACCCTCTTCATCATCTTCTACTGATCATCATCAATTTCAAATTGATCATCATCATCACCAAATTGATCATCTTCAACTTTATCATCATCATAAACAGAATAGGACAGGAAGTTCGGTGTTACAAGTGTGGTGGGAGAGGACACAAGTCGTCATATTGCTACTATACAGGTAGTGATAGCTATCATTATGGTGATTATAATGATCATCAACCCTTATTTGATAACAACCATTTTTACAATAGGTATTAGGGACTCGGCAATGGTAAGATCGCCGAAAATGCTCTAGATAGTTCAGACAATACATTACAATTATATGATTGCTACAACCAATTTTTGTCACAAGTCTTAAATGAAAATGGTAATAATAATGATCATATCAGTTCCCCCCTTAGTCCCGACGATAACTCAACATTTTTAACAAATAATATGGAAAGTCAAGACCCATCAAGTGATGAATCCAGTTTAAGCTCTCAAATTTCACATTTACCCTCAAATGACCTCATAGCAGCAGACGATTTACTTACTGATTCCATATGTCAGCCATTCAAATTAGACATTACGTCAGATTACGTCATTGGTCATTTAAATGTAAATAGACTGTTAACAAAAAAACATAACAAGCTTGATGAACTGGAACATGTTATCTTTAGAACTGATAATAATATTGGCATTTTTGGATTCACTGAAACATTTTTACATAAAAGTGTTCTTGATAATTATATTAAGGTAGAAAATTTTGTCATTGAACGGAAAGATAGATGTAATCAAGAGGGCGGTGGTTTGATTTTGTACATTAGAAACACTATCAACTATGAAAGACTTTCGCAATTTGAGACAGATGATTTAGAATGTATTTGGCTGAAAATTAATCCAGAATTTACCAAACCTTTTATTTTGTCTCTAGTTTATCGACCACCTCACTCTACCGTGGAATGGTACGAGCAATTTGAGCAAAGCCTCCTCAACTTATCTGAGAGACTTTTGTTTTCTTCTATTTATATTATTGGCGATTTTAATATAGACTTCAAAACCACCCTACCTAAACAATGGCAAAATATTTTATCTTCACATGCTTTAACGCAATTGATTAACCAAACAACACGGCGGACGGACTCTAGTGCTACCATTATTGACCATTTATATACGAATAATCCAACCAGTATTGTTGAAATTAAGGTCCCTACTTACAGTCTAAGTGATCATTTTCCCTTTTTATTTTCCATAAAAAACGTGTCCAATCAAAGAGAAATTAAAAACAGGCATACATTAATCACTTATCGAAAATACAAACATTTTAAACAGGAAGATTTTATAAATGATTTAATTGATTTACCATTCCATGTTATAGAACAAATGGATGATATTGATACTGCTTTAGGGACATTTTATGACCTCATTTTATCTGTGTTAAATAAACATGCCCCTACTACAACCAGACGAGTGAAATATCCGACACAACCTAATTGGTTCAACAGTGAAATTAACAGTGCTAGAAAAACTCGCGATGGTTATAAAAAGCTAGGGGATGAAAATAATTATAGGGTATGGCGTAACCATACCAAAAGGCTTATTGACAGAACTAAAACTGACCATATTCAAAAATTAATTAATGACAAAAAGGACAGCAAAAATTTATGGCAATATTTGAAATCTGTGCAGGGTAAAGCTTCTTCTTCTAATTCACCTTATCCCAATACTATTGAACATAATAATATGAAAACATCTGATATTCATCAAATTGCTGAATTAATGAATGAATATTTTACTAACATCACTGACTCGATAAAACCGCCATATAAACCACTTCAACAACCTCAAATTATACAAAAATTTGTAAATGAAAAAGTTCCTCAGGATTTATTTTTTGAGCTTCCATCTATTTCCTTTTTTCAAGTACATAGACACCTTAAAGACTTAGATCCTAGAAAATCTACTGGCTTGGATAATCTTGGACCTAAAATTCTAAAACTATCTGCGGATTTTATTGCCAGCCCACTCACATATATTATCAACCTCTGTATCTCAAAAAATATTTTTCCCGACAAGCTGAAACAGGCAAAATTAATACCCATTCATAAAAAACAATCAAAAGAATGTATTTCAAATTATCGACCCATTTCAATTCTTCCCACTATTTCAAAAATATTTGAAAAACATATATCTTTGAAAATTAGAAACTTTCTCAATAAGCATAAATTATTTTACACAAACCAGTCAGGCTTTAGAGACCATCATTCCTGTACAACAGCATTAGTAAGAATAACAGACTATTGGTTAGAAGCATTAGATCAAGGTGAATTAACTGGTGTCGTCTACCTTGACTTCAGTAAGGCTTTTGACCTGATTGATCACCGATTATTATTAGAAAAACTCAATTTATATAAATTCCATCCAAATTTCATTCAACTTTTAAACTGCTACCTCAATAACCGCCAACAAAGTATCTGTTTTGGAAAAACTGAATCTATTAAAAGGGTGGTTAAATGTGGAGTCCCACAGGGCTCTATACTTGGTCCTCTTCTATTTCTGATTTTCATAAATGATCTGCCACTTTTCACAAAACATTCCACGCCAGAAATTTTTGCAGATGACACTACCATACATCTTTCTGGTAAAAATCTTGACAGTATTCAAAGATTAGTGCAGGAAGATTTAGACATTATTAACCAATGGTGTTACGATAATGGTATGGTTATGAACATCAACAAATCCAAAAGCATGCTCATAAAAACTGAAAAAGAACGTGACAAAGTTTTGACTCTGTCTATTAATGACACAGACCTAGAAAATGTCTCTGAAGCAGTACTACTAGGTGTAACAATAGATGATCACTTGGACTGGGGTAAACATATAAATAAAATTTCCTCCATTATATCTTCTAAAATATACCTTTTAAATAAAATAAAAATTAACCTACATTTAAATCAACGTATCTTATTCTACAATTCATACATTTTATCCAATTTAGATTATTGCAGCATTGTATGGGGGAATGCGTTTCAAAATAAACTTGTCTCTCTATTTAAACTTCAAAAACGCGCGGCGCGAAGTATCCTTGACGCGAACTTTGATGCAAGATCCGCAGACTTGTTTTCTCAACTAAATTGGCTTACTCTCGAACAACGTATTAAATATAACACTGGGATACTGACATACAAAATTATGAATGGAAAATGTCCAGATTATTTTCAAAATTATTTATGTTTACAATCTTCAATTTCAACTACAACTCTCTGTCTACGTTCGGAAATCAACAATTCATTGCATATTCCAAAATGCCGTCTCGAGGCAATGAAACGAACGTTTAAATATAGAGCAAGTTCACTTTGGAATTCGTTACCCCAATCTCTTAAATTTTCTATAGAATTACGTCAATTTAAGGAAGGACTAAAGGGGGAACTGATGTCAAATACTAACTAAATTTTAATTCACTGTTACTGTTATTGTATTACACTGTTTTTATAATTATGACTTATATAGCTTTCTAGTCATTTCCTTTTTATTTCCGTTTATTTTATTTGTTTCCATCCTAAAATTCATATTATTTTGTATCTTTTTCAATATTTGGTATCATTTTTGCCATGCTTTTTAATTATTTTCTTATACCCTGTTTTATATCACTAATGCTCATCTATGTATATATGTTATTTGTAGTTAGTAACTAGATTCCAGGGAAGATTACCTTTGGTAACTGGATCTCTAATAAAGATTTTATTATTTTATTATAAACCTAATTAACTTGACCATTATCTTCATCACATCACGAACTTGATCATCATCATCTTCAACTTAATCATTAACATCATCACAAACCTAATCTCCTTCAACTTGACCATCATCATCATCATCATCATCATCTTAAACTTGATCATCTTCAACTTGATCATCATCACCAAATTGATCTCTTTCAACTTGACCATCATCATCATCACCAACTTTATCATCTCTTCAACTTGATCATCAGCATCTGTTGTCGACTTCTATTAATCTTCTTTAATTATTGTTTAATTATTTATTATTTTGCCTTAAATAGAGTATTAACTCAAATGAAAGACTTATTGAATGGCACTGGTAGATGGTGAATAACATGGTTAGACAATGGTTTAGCTTAATTCATGGAATCAATGATACATTGTAGCTTTAACCATTTAGATTTAGGCTAGTAATTGATGGATTGTATGGTTTCTGTTATTGACAGAATGGACCATATATTTCTTAATTTATTTCTAATTTTTGTCTTAAACGTCAATAAAATTGGCTATATATTATACACAACCAGGTCTAGAAGGGCTACTGGAGGAATAGTGTTAGCCATTTAATATGAGGGCTCGAGGTTTATCATGGCCTGTTTACAGCATTACTTGTTCTTTACATCTATTCTTTGTGAATAAATGTCTTTTGAAATATATTTCTGAATTACTCATGATAATCCAGTAAGATATTTTAGATAAAAAGAATGAGTGCAAAGGATATTAACTAAGATTTTCAATTAGTTATAATAATGAGTTAATAAAACAAACTTTACCGCCTTTTTTTCTGGCGGTGTGCGATTGGCTTACATTGACTGTTTCCTCCAATAACGTGCATGACTAGTACATTCTAGCGAATGAAGTAAAACATAAATGATAGATGGTGTTCCTGAATTATTCAACTAAAAGAAATTATTCCAGAACCTGCAATATGCAAACTAAGTTGTTCACTGCAAATAATGTGATATGCAGATATTTTTTTTTACTTTTAATAAAATTCAGAATTTTAAAAGAAAACCACAGCCATTAACACATGGGCTGTAATCTATAGGTCAGATCACATTAGAAACAACTAATTGGGTCATTTGTCTCCTTGTATTGATCAATTATGTTGTTATTGAGCTGAAGATGATCCTAATGCATCGTCAAAACACCTGAGCCACATTACAGATTATTTAGTCCGAGATATTAGACGGTTTAACTATACTTAACATCTGATTTGAATCTTGAAGAAATTCAGTCTGTGGTCTTACATCCTCTACTTCAATTGTATCATTGACAGGAAATGTGACCTACTTAATGCCATGTGCCAATTTTACATAAAGCAGCAAGTAGAAAGGGTTGAGAGGAAAGAGGATCTTGACGAAAGCTGGGGTTGGAAGCATTACCAACGTTTTAATTGAGTAGAAACAATGGCACCTAATGGATTCTTCATGACGAACCTCAAATGAATAAGAAGCTGAACTCTGCTGGACAGTAAAACAAATATTATGATGATTATATCTTTTCAATACAGGGAAATTAACATGGTTTTCTCTATGTCCTCTAGTTACTAGTAGGATCATCTGTTACAGAGTTAAAGAATCTCGGATTAAATATTAACTCCTAGAGAGTTCTTCAATGTTCTCTACAGATTAATGTCCACGAACCCTGAGGTATAATAGCATCGAAAACAATTCAAATGATTGGTGTATGGTTGTCGAGTGCACCGCAGATGTTACATTGACAACATCAAAGCTATCTTATTATGTTCAGGAGAAACGAAACGAATGCTATTATCATCATACAAAGAAAACCGACATGCACCTATCCAAATCAAAATCAAGACGTCACACGCCGATAAAAATATATATAACAAAACCACTTTTTTCTGACACAGGGCATTGAGTGAACACTTTCTTTTCGTCGAATTGCAGCATAAGTCAATGGTTCATAATTGCAGTATATTCAGTACCAATTATCAAGTAAAATTGCAAATAAATTGCATCTGATGCCTAAGTATGACTTAAGTAAGAACACCATAGTACATGTATTGGTAAGAACAAATCCTGAAACCAAGTCTTAAATATATCAGTGACAATATGTACCATAATAATATTCGATTGCAGAGTAAAATCTGATACGATGATAATATACACAGCCACAATCAGAATTTAAATCTATGCACAAACGGAGACACTTGTTATTTTGAAGCTCCAGCTCTCCAGTCTCAGACAGTGTCAGAGGCTAGGTTTATCAACGCATCATCCTCACGGAGAGGCAAATAATGTTATTTTTACTATTGACTGTCTCTCTCGTATTTAGATTGTTTCTGATTGAGATAATTGGTTCTATAGAAATATAAGATATAGATAATCAGTCATAGAAATCACTTTATAGCCTGACTCATTTCTTGCATTAGTGACACCACAATCTTTTATAGTCGTCATTGAAAGTCCGAAATTATTTACTAGTCCATATCAGATGTAGCCTACTGCTCTGATCATGAGCCTTTATAATTAAAAGTATTTAAAATCACTGTAAATACGTTACATGTATACATGTACATGTATATATCGGGTGTTTTAAAAAAAGGTCGACGGGAACCATCTCAACTGTGGGCAAACCGATCTCTTTCAAAATTCTCACAGGTTTACTTACAGGTGTCGGGATAAAACCCTGAAAATGTGAGAGTAGTCGCATAAAAATTGTACAAGAACTGCCCAAAAAAACTGTGTTCAATGTACCTTCACCGCCGCAATCGCCAAAATTAAACTTTTTTTTTATCCTGAGATGAAATGAAATAGTGTTTTACGTCTTGCTTTTCTACACCAGTATAGGCTAATTGAGTACGGGCCATCTTGAGAGACCGTCACGAATGTCGTCTAAAGGTACCATCTTCCAAGAAGCGACTATCCTGCCTTTCCGTTCCTGCATGTTAGTCAATGTGTCCCGCTAAACACGGTTAACATATTCCCATATAGCCCGGAGTCATCATCGGTACAAGAAGGACTAACAGGTTAAACGAGAACTGTTCATGTCATGTTCGGAATGCACACATTTGGAATAATCTGAGCTACACCTCACCTCGTCAAGACAACGTCTTGGCTCCGGACTATATAGAATACAATTGGTTTACTTCAGTAGGTTGACAGAGACGAATTTAGTTCATCAATATATTCTGAATATTCATCATATATAATTTATCTATTGTCAATGGTAATAGAGCACAGGACGACAAGAAATTGACATTTCCAATATACACAGATATACTTTAACCGTCTGATGTCAATTATGCTTGTTTTATAAGACAAAATATATTAAACATAATATAAATATACATATTGCGTGCATAATTGAGTATGCATTGAATTACGTAATAATAAAAATAAGAAGATAGGCCCAATCATTTCGTGAAAGCGATGCTGTAGATGTCGAATATGACCACGGCAAGAACATCTTGTCTTATTTATTAACGATGGTATTCCTATTTGGATGCTACACCAAACCCTTCTATTTTGTGTACCAGAAATGTTCAATATTGCCCAAGCACCGGTAAGAAAAGATAGTAAATGGAAATAAATCAAAGAGGTACTTGCTGTAATGGACGTTGATCTGTGTGTATTGATTGTTAATGATATTATCTCTATCAATTATAGTAACTAATACATTAGTAGTGACACTGGTCACTCTACAAACCTCAACCATCATCATTCATCACCATTACTGAGAGATCCATAGTGAATCGATGTAACACTTAGGTACAAGACGTTAAATATCTGTTACACACCAAACCTGTACTTGATATTTTCAGTGCTTGAGACCTGTGGCAGTTCACCGATCGATAGGTTGCTTGTCACAGCTGATAGCAATCCTGGTTGTACAGTGCCGGGTGGTTTGCCCAGTGGTCGTCAAGTTTGTTTTTAAAGGAGTTGACACTAGATGCGGACACTGCCGATTCTGGCAGGCTATTCCAAACTGACACCAAGAAATTGCTACGGACAACCAGGTCTGTGTCATAGATGCCAGTGATGTACTTATATAGGTCAATCATGTCACCTCTGTGGTGTTCTAAGCTGGGCAGTTTGAGGATAGATAGCCTTTCTGAGTAGGGTTTCTCTTTCAGATTGCCAATGAGCTTTGTGGCTCTGCGTTGGACGTCCTCTCTCTCTCGTATCGAAAAGTCAAATCTCCCAAAAGTTCAGCATTTTTATCACAAATGATATATATCCCCCGTAAGAGTATGCCTGTTAAACATCCCAAACTGGAAGAGTCGGTGTAGTCATTGTTATGTTGAAAAATTACGAAATTAAAATATTATATTGAGCAAATTAAGTATTTGCTCAGTCTGAGAAGTTCTTGACCTTGGTAGCATTTATTGTATATGTAATGGTTGATATCGAAATGGACTTTAATTTAAATACAGGTTAACTGGGTGTCCGATTTATAATCTGAAAATAATACAGAAACCTGGAATTGAGCTCTATCCTTTATCATGGGCAAATATTCAGACAACCTTTATGTAGAAGAACTATTTCGGTACAGTGTAGAATTAACTACAATTGGCAATCAAATACAGAATTTCTTAAGGCATCGTTACCATTACATTTGTATAATTTATTGTGGGGTTTTATTTTAAATCATTTTAGAACCATATTATAACAAGAGTATGATAGTGTCAATAATCTATTAATTTAATAAACTAAAACACATCGTGTCTTTTAAAAATTGACATTCTATTTCAATTTTTAAAATTTGATTACATTTTACGGAAAATTTGATTAAATAATACTTGACTGCTTTTATTTCTGTTTATGTGGAGATTTTGAAATTTATTTGAAGAGGTTTTGAAGAGATTAGGAATTTATTATTGTCATATTTACAATGAACTGTTTTTAAAATGACGCCATATCATAGATTAAAGAGGCTCGCTGTTACTGATTTTGTACTTTTAATACTGGAAGACCTTTCAAAATTATTATAAAGAGATGATTAGATATTTTAAATTAAAGTTCAAAACCAGTGGAAACTCTAACGACCAAAGTGCTTTGCTATGGAATCATCGTTCATCGTTTAGGAATTGTGGTAAACTTCCTCTCCTTTTTACATGGAATTTTGGTAAATTTGTTTCTATCTATATTGTAAAATCGTTACTTTTAAAATTGTTCACCAAGATGCATTTAGAGTATGATGTAAATATTAACTCAAATTGTTTAAAGTGAACTGGAGCACAATACTATTTAAAAGATCCCTTTGAAGAGAAAGGAACATGCTACACTATAAATCAACAATAGAAAAAATCTTGAGAGTCTGGTGTGACTTATTCTTTAATGTCTTTTAGAACCATATTTAACACTGATATGTAATAAAACTTATTTATAAACACTATTAGACAATATATTACTGTTATGAACAAGTATAAAATCAGATATTGTACATGTCGTAAGCCATGCTTTATAAATGTCAATGACTTTACAAGGCATTATCTGATGTTCCTAGAAAATACATTTCCTCTATGACTTATTGAACCAAATAATATCAATAAAGGATACAATGAAGACTTGAAGGTGAAATTATTTGCTCTTTGAGCACATGACTGATATGTTACAATTACATGTATTTATTTCTTAATGTCATCCAGATTGTGCTTTAATTCGCAAGAATTTTTTTCTGACGATGTTGCAAAAATATTACCTGTGGAATCACCGTTAATAAAAAGTATTGTCGATGTCCCAAAAATGAGAGAGTCGACATACATATCTTATGATAACGGTTTACTGATGCGAAATATGATGTTAGATCAACACTTGGTTTAATATAATATAAATAATGATGGTGGTTTTATGATTCAAAAATCAGATGGAACTTGTATTTGTACATGGTTAAAATATCATGATGCATAATAAGATGGTGCAACTGGTTGAAGTCAACTAATACTTATGATAATGGTTTATGATGCATAATAAGATGGTGCAGCTGGTTGAAGTCAACCATTACCAATGATATTGGTTTGAGATGCACAAAAATGTGTTACTTATTACTTATGTTGATGATTTATGATGCAGAGTAAGATGGTGAAACTGGTTGAAGTCAACCATTATCTATGATGATGTTTTGAGATGCACAATCAGATGGTGTAACTGGTTGAAGTCAACCCTTACTTACAATGGTGGCACAATGGTGCATCTGGATGGTGTCGATATGATTGTGGTATAATGATGGTTCTGATCGTGATATTGTTGGTTCTTAATAAAAGTTAACCATCGTTTATTCGGTACATAATAAATAGTTCACAGATATTGAAGGCAATTGATTGACTACCAGCTGACATTTCATTGAGACTCTAAATGACAGTATGTTGACCAATACATAGCAAATCAATGAACCCATGACCTCATTTAAATAATATACTCCATTCAACACTTCCTGTCTTAGTGCGTTATTTAGTACAACCTCGTGAATACTTCCCAGACAAAACATCCGAATGGAATATCAGATGTCTCATTCTCGTTTATATCATTGTCAATAACTCTCGGTCGTCTTTAAAGACGGTATTCAAGCGAAACGGGTATTTCGTATTTACATTCAGACATAACATCCGAATGGAACATTAAATACCACAGTTTCTTATAAAACATAGGTCATATATCGCTGCTATATCATTCTAGATTCGTTCTGTGATGTTTATGGATCGAGAGACATATAAATACAGATAAGAAATACATAACTTGAAGGAGAGATCCTGTAAAAACCAAAACCTGCGTAAAAGATTTAAATTAATAAAACTATCCATGCTCTCTTCTTTAAAATTGAGAGGAACAAGTGTTATGTAACTTTAACTTTGAATAATATTGTCCAGTAAATTTGGCATTGTTGAGATTTCATTCTAAATATATATACCCGTATGATAAGTTATTATGAGGAAGAGGGTCATATTGAAAACAGTATTCATTACGTTATGACTCTAGATCCTGGGTTTTCAACTTGGGGGACATGTCCTAGGGGACACCAACTGATCTAAAGGTCTGCTATATTTAGTATTATTTTAAACACCAGTGTCCACTGCCTGTAACGACCACAATTTAGGTTTGAATTAAAACGAAAATGCTGTGACTATATCATGCATGTTTTCGATGACTTCTGCGGACAATTCAGGGGACATGGTCATTTTCTTCCGCATTTTTTGGGACATTTGAGGAAACCAGTTGAAAACCAAGGCTCTTGATCCACTGAAACATTTTTGTCCAGTTCCTAACTTTCTGTATGCAATACAATTAGGTGAATTTCGAAGGTTATTTTTTCAGGTATACGACCAATGATCTGAACAGTAATATCTAAATTGGAAGATCTGATCCTGACATCCCTCTATAGCCCATTTGTTAAACCTGAGTGACTTTATCAACCATAAATCTGATGTTTATCTGCCTATCAGACAGTTTACAATGCTCGTCTATTCTATTCTAGTAATTTATTTAAAGTAAATAAAGTTGTATAAACTTTTCTAATCGCTTCATTTCACTTGTCTGTTCTCCTTCATTAACCCTCAATATATCGTTAGACATCAATCGTACCACTTATGATCGGCAAATTCTGGTTGTTCTTTACATTTTTTTAGTCCGAATCTTGCTCTCTTTGGCTTAATGCATTCAAATATCTTGACGATATGCGAGCTGAGATCAGCAACCGGAAGGTCAGACAAAATATACCCGTTACGTTTTTGGTTTGGTGCCTTCAAATGTGTGGCTAAATTGTCAACTGTCTCTTCTCTCGTATGATCGGTGATAAAAAATAGACTTAAAATCCAATACCCTTTGGTTTGCAGTCCTAACAAAACATGTTTCTGATATCTATAAGCAGACAGTAGCGTGGTAAGTCAGATCGTTGTTCGTATACCTGTACATCTGGACATCTGACTCAATAGTCATGGAATCACTATACCTCGCGAAAAAAATGATCCATGCATCGTCTTAACTTATGGTTAACTTTATTTGTGGATAAAAGTCTTTGAGGCATACGGAAACATGCGAGTCCCTGACGTGGTTCCGAATGGGATTATAAAGTAAAAATTTGTTGAAGTTGTCCCTATATTTAAATTCTATGCTCAATTATTAGAAGAATTGGTCGATGTTCACTATTAGATAATTTAGTGGATCAATTTTCCTAGTTCGACCAATATCCTCTTCATCGCCAAAATATTCCTGTTAAGTGTAACCATGCCTAAACGGTTCCCTGTCACTTCACAAATCCTTTTTTACCATTTGTAACCATATTATTTTTTGAAATTGATCTTGAACAACGTTTATAATGTGTCTTTGTCTGAGTTAAATATAAAAAACGATTCTTGTGTAAAATTGACCGACCTTAACCAGCAATTATTATCAACTGAATGACTCAGATTACGACTGCTTGTGGTTTTGTTTGGAGCACGTAGAATATGATGAAAAGTGCTGGCAGCTGCCGGAAACAACTGGATGCAACTGCGATCTAACAGTCGATTGCTATAAAAGTCTCTCCGTCTACCTAAACTTTACTTTGCTATTTCTACCATTTAAAGGAACATTTCGGTCTTTCTGCGAGTTGATGGATGGATTTGATTAGTTCCGAACGTGGCCTTAGGTTATAAACTCAATATGACTTCTAAATAGACAAATTTGAAATCAATGCATCAAACATTACCATGTGGAGACGGTTTAAATGGAGGTATTTAATCATAATTTGAAGGTCGATTTTGTTAAATTATTAAATCAATCATGATATTTGTTGAAACGTGAAAAGTTGATAAGTCAACGGATTAGATCAAAGCAATTTAATTGAAAAGTTCTTGATCAATGTTTATGGTTTGTAACAGTCTTAAATTGATTGAAAATTCAGACAACATGCTTGTCAAATTGAATTTGCATCAAGAAAAGAGGCGTTTTTGTATATTGATTTAAAAGTGTTGAATTTAGATGATGTAACAAATCTCTTCTGTATTCCTTTCTTAAAGAGAAACCCACTCATTTTTTCCAAATTTAATTAAAATACAAATTATTTTCTTTCCGTGTTTTAAAAAAGGATACGGTTGTTCGCCGATCCGCCATACTAGCTTCCCATACTTCTATTCGGCCACATTTTATACAAGGTCAGTACACATAATGATAAAAATGCATTATTCATTTAATAGTTCCCAAAAGTTTTATCATCACGCTCACAAGTTGTTCGGGTAGCTGGAAACAACACTCTATCAACAGTTAATAAAACGAGGGCAAATCATGATATAAGAAATATGAAATATTCAAATGTGTTCTTTTGTAATACCGACATAAAACAACAAATAAAATCTATGTTGAAATCGATATAAAAATATAACATAAAAACAAATATATTGATGTTTGATAGAAAATAATAGAATTACCACAGCTTGGCGTCCTTTTATTTATTTATTTATTTATTTGATAATCCAATAGACATACTCTTATATACTTATATTTTCTTACTTATACAGTTTATGGTACTTCAATTTCACATGTATAATAGAATTATTTCGTCTTGAAGGGATTGTAAAAAAAGGGCTAGAAAACCTCTTTACAATTCCTTAGAAGGTCTGCCCTTTTCATAAACGAAAAATTGTCAATTAGACATGTAAATAATTATGAATTTACTTTTTTGTATCTACTTGAACAAACTGAGTTCTGGTTTTACAGTGTCAATGAAAAAACGTATTGTGCTAATTGATTAGAAAGGAGTACAAACTAGTTTTGGGCATTAGAATTGAGATATTTCTTGTTAAAACTATCAGAAAAAGCAGGACGAAAGTTTCAATTTAATATCAAAACCTTACCTCTAGCTGGAAAGTCTTCAAACATGCTCTGGCACAAATGAAATGAAATGAAAAGTATTAAGGAGCATCAGCACCCAATGGGCTATATAGCTCCAGAACACGATAAAAAATAAACATGTCAAGAAAACAAAACTAAAACAATAAAACAAACACAAAATAGATATAACTAAAATAATATCACAGAAAGAACAAAATTAAAAACTATATCACAGTATAACACCACAAAGTGGTAATAAAACCAAAAATTAATTAAAACAAAAAAGATGATGAAAGCATTTAAAACTTAAAATAAAAATTGGCTGCTTTCAAAAAAGCGACAACCTTCTCATACAGAGAAGGCTGCGCAAACAAATGATGGAGCTATCCAGCACGGTAGTGCTGTGATCGCAAAGGATGCTCTGGCACAGAAGATAAGTTGTGAACATCATAAGCTGGTGATTGAGGTATGTTACTGCACATCAATTGAAAATAAACTATAGGACAAAAAGACTGCGACTATTGACAATGTGATTAGTACAAGAAGGACGCTTAATTCTAAGAATCAGTAGTGTATTTAATTTCCAACTCTCTTGGGTATATATCTACAATTTTCGAAAGAAGCAAATCTTTGCGTGAAATTGATTGCCCTTGTTTATTTCAAAATATTGATACTTGAATTGAACCCATAAGAAAATATCGATATTGAGTTTTATAATGGTTGTTACATTGGTATTTTTATATTTCATCTTCCAGAAAAAATACATTCCTTTTTTTATAATCTGAAAATTCACTATGTGGAAAACACTAAAAAATTTAATAGTTTTGTTTTTGTAAGAAAATCATAATAGTCCGCATGAATGACATCCGCAAATTTAACTTGCGGTTGGATTGCTTTGGGTGGTATATAGTAAATATAATTTGATGTGAACTAATTTACTCCCCACTAAGTATACCACACAAGTCGACAATCTATTGGATACAGGGGGTGTGCAGGAAACATCAGGAGGGGGTCCAAAATACGGATCTAATACTATACCCTGAACACACTACCCTGAAATTTTTATTGCATTATTGCGATACCAAATTAACATCGCATGGAATAAAAACACAGTGGTAATGAAAACAATTTAAAGTTGTGGTAAACAAGTATCCAGGTTGACACCTCGATTAACAGCTCCCATTTTCACAATCACAATTTATAGTTTTTTAACAATTTCATTTAGTGTTATTTCCTGATAAAAATGAATTAACAACGCCTTTAATGTTATGATTTAAAAAGTTAGAAAAACAGATGGAGCAACAAGTGTTGAAGCCGTACCACCTCTTGAACGAACAAAAAATTTAAGTTCTCAAACTAGGCCAATAAGAATATATATTCATCAAAGGTGTCTACAGTTAAGGATACAAACAGAATCAAATAAACCATAAAACTAAGTAATTTTCTGGATTTATCAGATTATACAGTATCGTTATGATACCAGACAAGTTTGAGATTTTTGCTTTTTTGATCATTCTAAGAGGTAGTATTCCTTTAAACAATGCCTGGTGTGGTTTAACTCAATGGAAAGTTGATTCTATGAACATTTGTCATGACATTGTCTTGATGACCATTCCATGAACTTCTTCATCAATAGCATCTTCAACAATGAGCATCTACAGGAGCAATCTTGATTAACTTATATCACAATTTCTTTTTTTCTGATACTTTTTGTTTTCCAGTTTGATCTTGCCAAGGTAAAATTCACTAATCACAGTTATCATGCAAAATCTGTGTCTCAATATCGACTATGGGCAATATGGAATTGAAATTCGCGAGATAATGCTAATTAAAATACCAGAGGAGCGACATGTACATCAGCAAACAGACAAGCATTATTAAATCAAAGATCAGGAGTTATAGCGTCTTGCATAAGCTGTGAGTAGAGTCATCAGCAGCTAGCATGTGGATTATCATGAAAAAGTAGCATCTTGTTTTATGTTGCCAGTTGGTTTCTTTTTTAAAAAGTCATATAAGTAAATGACAACTTTCAAAGAAAAATGGAAATTGACTGAAACCACTAACGACCAGTTTGACAAAGTTATCTTAATAACAGTGTTTCATGTACTATGGAAGTTTCAAGGGTAATAATTCCAAATTCACTAAATCCAATCAGAATAGTCCAGATTGTTTGATAATAACAAGGCAAGAAATTCATGCATCAATTACACTGGTTATATTGGATAGTGAAACTCGATAGTTTTATATCTTTCAAGCTGTTATCAACAGTTTTATTGTACTTGAAATAAACAGTGTGAACATGTCCTGCGTATTATGTGAGATTTTTGTTATTGGATATCCAATCTGCTCGTAAGTTTTATCATCTCTTACACTATTTACAAGGGGCTATGATGAATATAGAATTTTAACTACATGTATGTCAAAGGATGTTTTATCCTGCATTAAATCAAATCCTGTATAAGACACAAGTCTACAGGTGGATTTATTTGAAAATTTGAATACTTTTTATGGCTGAGGCACCATTATTATCGTTAACATGTTTTCAATTTTAAATTGTTTGTTAAGTACACCTTATAAGTATATTATCTGGTACACGTAGACTTGGTTTAAAGGGATGTTCAATAACCGTTCGACCAAAAAGTTTTAGTCTCAGAACCTGGAATTTTTTAGCTAATCCAATCCGTAATAATGTTCCGAACTAGTCGTTTACTAAGACTCTGACTTATATAGAAAACACATACAGAAAATGAAAAATAACTGTTAAGGTATAGGTATAATTGAAGGGATTGTGTGATTTTAAGGCAGTTCCAGTAAATCTGAAGGCTATTAACATACATTCGAGGCCCAAATCGATCCTTAAAAGTTCTTATACATCTATTGTTCAAGTCGTGTTTTCAGATATATCATGACTTTAGATCCTCTATATATTATTATTATAATGTGTGATGGGTCAATATTTTTAAAGTTGTGAATACAACAACCAGCTTTCTTAATAACAAATAGTTTTCAGAATTTATAGTATCGAACAATAACCCTCAGAGAAAATTGTTTCGTTACTATCATATCCATAAGACTTCTAATGGAAGACTATTTTGAAAGAAAATAGTGTGTAATATATTTAATTGCACATTAAAGACTATTATTTCTTCATATAATTTGAAGATGCTTAAATTGTTGTATAATCATGTTTTGAAAACATGCTATAATATCATTATTCTGTCAATAACATTCCCGTGTCAATCTTCAAAGTGCGTCATTATTTCATATAAACGGAAACCGAGATTTGGGTTCAAGGACGATGCTCGGACTGGACGCGTCTTTGTAGCATGTGCATGGCCATCGATAAATATGACCCTTTCTCTCCATGAAAGTTTCCATATAAACTGATGTATGACGTACATGTAGTATTTACATTTGCAAAATTTGGCCAGGAGTTTTCTCCCTTAATGTATTGACCTATTTTTTACATTTAACAAAATTTTGACAGAGTTATCTCCCTTAATAATGAGTTGAATGAAATTTAGCTGCCATACAGAAATCTTGTCAATCCATAAAAAGCTTAATAATTTCAATGAAGCTTTAATGATAGACCGTTTTATACTGTAGAATAGAAATAAGCAAGGTACGCGTCTCGGCAATATGCATATAAAACTGATGCTCTGGCTGTGATCTTGAAAAAATGAATTTTCACACCTACCCTCTAAAATATAACAATAAATATAAGTTATAAAACTATTATATATAAATTACAGTAGGACGTCAATATAAACAGACAATATTCATTATACAAACCAATTAAAACACAAACTCAGTTATAAATACAGTCAATATTGTGGGATGAACGTGATACTATATATTTTCATCGACATTGTTGTACTGTGTTAAGTGTTTAATAAACATGCAAATTAAATTTTTGTTGACTTTTCTCTCTATGTTTAAAAAATGTCATAGATTAAGATCGATTGCACTAGTTTCAGTTACCGTTTTCATTAACTTTATGTAAATGTTGAGATTATTCGAGGGTATTTCGAAATAATTGTAATTGTGATACCGTCAGTTTCATTTCAATTAGATAGTTTTTATAACATGATCCCGCTCCATGTAGATCTGATAGCTAATCGTTACCACGTTTTCATCTAATAACTGGAATGTATCATGGTATATTTTAATCAATCATAAATAATGTTTCAATGAAGAATGGTATGATCTAATGGACTCATGATAATACTTGAAATAATATGGACATGATAATATGATAAAGCATGAAAGCATAATATATATATATATCGCAATAACACCGACATGCCTATTCTGGATGGTCCATTGCGAAACCATGGCCTAATCTGAATAGTCCATTGCACAACCATAATCTGTTTTGAATGGTCTATTACACAACCATGGCCTGTTCTGAATGGTCCATTTCACATCCATGGCCTGCTCTGAATGGTCCATTTTACAACCATAACCTGTTTTGAATGGTCTATTGCACAACCATAACCTGCTCTGAATGGTCCATTGCACAACCATAACCTGCTCAAAATGATCCATTGTACAACAATAACCTGCTCTGAATGGTCCAGTGCACAACCATAACCTGTTCTGAATTGTTCATTGTACAACTATGGCCTGCTCTGAATGGTCCACTGCTCAACCATAACCTGTTTTGAATGGTCCATGCACAACCATGGCCTGCTCGGAATGGTCCAATGCACAGCCATGGCCTGGTCTGAATGGTCCATTTTACAACCATAACCTGTTCTGAATGGTCTATTGCACAACCATAACCTGTTCTGAATGGTCTATTGCACAACCATAACCTGTTCTGAATTGTCCATTGTACAACTATGGCCTGCTCAACCATAACCTGTTCTGAATGGTCCATGCACAACCCTGGCCTGCTCGGAATGGTCCAATGCACAACCATGACCTTTTCTGAATGGTTCATTGTACAGTGCACACCCATGGCCTGTTCTGAATGGTTCATTGCATATCCATAACCTGCTCTGAATGGTCCATTGCACATTTATGTCCTGATCTGAATGGTTCGTTGCACAACATTGACCTGTTCTGAACTGTTCTTTGCATTCTTATCTCGATGCACTAACACATTAACCGATCAGAAATGACCAGGAAACAAAAATAAAACGTAAAACGACCTGGAATAGAGCAGTGCAATTAAAATTAGAAGTACATTATTAGCAAATTTTACAGCCTGTAGAGTCATTATGGACTGGAGTGAGGACTTTTTGTATGATTTCTCTTTAGCTTTCGTTGGGTATATTTGGTACCCATAATTGTGTTTCAAATGATCCCTTTATTTTCATTGGTGTTGACGCTGACTTCTTCGTTCACATATTTTAACCTGTTTGATATCAACTTTCAGAACTAAGATGATATTGCTGGAATTTAAAAGCTTGTCAATCTAACAAAGACTATTATTTACCAATCTATATATAACATTGTGTTGCGAAATAACAGAGACCTTATTAATACTAGTAGTTTCTTTTGTCCTCGTACAGACGTTTTACAAAAACGGACAGCGGACTAAATGATTTGTTTTCAGTTGGAAATGGCCATATTAATTAACCCATCTAGGAATTAGGGACCATTTGAGCAAGTGACAAGTTTGGGCCTGACTTGCTGTTCAAAATGGATGGTGCTGAACTATACAATCACCAAAAGACAACATTGACAACATATTGGAATTGGCAGTCAATAAAATGTCACCGACCCATTACCACTAACTGTAACAAGAATTGCTAGTTCTGGTAGAATTTTGAATGAATTTTGAATGCGTCTTGTCCACAAGCCATGAGAACTGTAGGAAGCAAACAAATCAGCTCGAAAACTAAGCTAGTGTTTTTGGAAGAAATGGTAGCTGGTGTGTTTATTTTCGAATTCAGTTTTAAATTAGTATATCCATAGACTCTAGTCAGTGAAAATGTACCTACTACGTACAAACGAAACGTGACTTACTTACTTGAACAAACTGTCTCTGTAAACTGTCTAATGTCACGTAATTTTAATTTTAAGTCAGATGTCGGAAATGCATTCATTAGTGCCTACGTATCGGATTTCAAAGGATTTTTTTTAACCTCTTGCAATCTTCAATTGCTGTCATCATGTCAACACATAGTATCTGATATAATAATGTTATTTAATTAAGGAAAATCCTTCATAACTTAACTCGCTAACATAGAGTATCGCGTAGATCCTACGAAAACGCCTAGGGTGTCAATGGTGCAGGTGGTTATGAAAATTGTTAAACACAAGGGGGTACTAATTAATTCCAAAACAGGTGAAAATCACAAATGATCAGCTGCACATTTCAAAGCAGTTGATAATGAAAAAATCAATATCATTGCATGTCGCATCTCATCCTTATTAGTGTTATTGATACTCCTTGAAAACGTGCGCAAAACACAAATTAATTGATTTTTATTGTTGCAAGTTAATAACAATAATATTTTGAGGTTGGTCATACTATACGTATAGGATTATTACATTATTAAATTTTCATTGATATAACAACCTTAATCCTTAATTGGATATCTGAAATTATTTTGAAAAGCATATATTATTACATGTATATAAAAGATTTATGATGTGGTAAATGCCAATTATTAAACATACCGTTGCAATAATATTGTTCTCTCACGATGCGGTCAGAAATTGTACTTTTGAAGGGAGGATTTTCCAGAGGAAATAAAAAGGAGATAGTACGTTGATGAAATTTCAGATGAATTTGTTTTATTTGGTTGAGTTGAAAGAGGTGGCTAAAGACTATTAATATTTGTAAAAGTGCATCATTTTTTTTTTAAAGAATTATTGATTTGAACTCGCCATAGTGTCGCATTTAGTGTAACAAATTGAACTTAACCTTTCTGTTCGATAGTTCGGCTGGTACAAACCACGGTTAACAATGATTCAAGTAGACGACTGGATTAGGCAGATACCAAAACTATTGTTAAAAACCACATAATTCTCACAAATTCGTTAAATGTTGATTTCCCTACTGACAAGAAAGAATGATTTTAATAAAGATTTCCAGAAAGTGAATAAATAGAACACAACTCAATTTTTATTTTGGTTTCCCCCAAAAGACGATTCATCATGTAAACCGGATATTGAAAAATATTCCTGACTTAATTGATGAGACTAGGGTCATGGCTATACTGACTGAAATAATTTTCTTTTTATAATTTAATAGAATACTTGAACGTACGTACGTAGATTTTAGTTGTTTTGTTATAAGGAGATGTCTTCAGTTTGTTCGCTTAAAATGAACGTGTCCATGCCTTCGGTAGGTAGAGTGCGATATAGAAATGTTATAGGTCTCATCACGAACACTGGTTTAGAATCTCGGCTGTAGCTTTCGATGATAGACTGGATATGATCTGTGTAACAGGGTAAGAAGGCAGCATTGGGAAAGGACTGTGGTCTGGTTCTAGGAGTTCTGGATGTAGCTATTCATTTGAAACGATGTTGCTTGCTTGTCTAAATATGTACAAATGGTCGAGAGGTTGGCGGAAGCTATATCATGGGGAGAATACTGTGACGGTTTAGATGGTTAATAGAAAGGAAAAAGAGTACTTGGGTGCCCTCTCAGCGTGAAGGTTTGCCATCACGTCGGACTAGGACTTGAACTGCGAGCTCATTTCCAGGTTTGTTTCTTCAGGGTTGGTCAATGTCCGTTTCAGTTGGTATGGTTATGAATTCCCTGTCTTAGGCGTCGTTTTGATAGAACATGGTGAGGAACGTATAAGTAAGACGTTTCTCATAGAAATGATGGAGACACTGTAAAGCTTAAACAAAGTGTTTTGCCATTTTGTGAGTGGTAACAAGCGGTTTTTTCCGTTGTGGGTTTGGTCAACGGGTATCTCTAGTTGAGTAGATGGGGTGGTATATAACTGGCTGGTTTTGTAGTTGCTCAGCAAATATCAATAAGAAAATAAACAAGTAATACAAAATTGAATATAAATTTCTTGGTATATACATTTATAAAGTTATTATTATATATATTATAGGTATAGGTTGCCTTTTTTAGTACTTAAGTTGTTATTATTTCTTGAGAGTTATGCTTCCTTTTTGTTCTTAAGTTATATTTTCTGAGGAATTTAGGTATCTTAAGAACTTAAGTTAAAATCATTTCTCGGAAGTTAGGCTACCTTTAAGTACTTGAGATTTCAGGTTAATAAATGCATTGTGACACTTGACGTGATCCACATAATATACCAAATTATACAAAAATTAATTAAACCGCCATTATGCCACTAACTAGGTGAATAAGAAAATAGGAAAATATTATTAAACATATAATAATTGGGTTGATTTAGGTGTTTAGTGAAGCCTGAAATTTTCTCTATTGAGCTGTCAATGTAGATGTAACAGATGGCAGTCACTATAATGATTAACTACTAGATTAAAGAGAATGTAAAGAGTATTTTTATAGTTTTTATGTGGGGATAAGACATTTATCAATGTGAGTCGATATTACCCCTACGACATCCGAGGGACATGACATACTACCTAATATAAATAATGACTGCAAATGATCAGAAACAGGTTCGAAAATATGCAAACGCCGTATTCATCATTCAAGATATCTTTCCAATCCGCTGGTAAGGTCGCGTTATCTGGCGAAACCAAAAACGGACATCTAAATGTTGCTTTACCAGTTAAATATATCCAAAATATTAAAAATTACATTAAAAATATTAGACTCTTATATTATAATGAGGGGAGCACCCAACCTCAATGTCTTTATTTTAAAATATTCCCAGAGCTTTACTTTAATTATTGAGCAACTTTTGGTCTCAGATCATTTTGTTTGGTGTCCTCTACAAAACAAAATAAAAAGCAACCATCTCTTTAAAGGTTTTTTTTTCCTTCTGAGAGTAATTTCTATTATATTGTGTTAGAGTTGGCTTCCTTCTATTACAGAGACGGAATAACTCGTCCATTTGATTGAAATACAAATACAAAGCAATCATGATCTTCAAAATGACACATTTCAACATAATAATTAGTGATATATATCCGGTATATCGTCCAAACCTAGATCGGCAACAAGATACCTGATCTCATTGCATGGACCGCCTTGTATTTTTTCTTCAAGTGTCACCATTCAAGGGACGCACATTCTCATTCAGTAAAATAGGAGACAACCCAACTTTGAACTGGATCTGCACCGGATCGCTAAGGTGAATATCGGACCATCTCACAAATGGCAGCCACCAGTCACTGAATATTTGTTTTGGATACATTTCATATTTCGAAATTAAAAAACAACTATAAGATGCACTTCATGTATGTTATAAATGTTCCGCTATGAAAGTCTTAGTCTTCAGTTATAAATATATTCGTTTTGGTCTCTTTATACGCCCACACATTAATGGTGTGAATGTTTGTAATCATCCATGGATAAACCCTTTTGAAAATCAGACAGATCAAAAAATATTTAACATAATAAGGTTATTGCCCTTAATTTTAGAGAAAATATCATTCTCAGAATCTTTCATTTACTGACAACTCTTGTCAACCCCCGGACGAATTGGCTGCCATTATAAAAGTGGGCGTATTACGATGGCCATCGCTATTTTATCGTTTCACAGTTCTGAAATACAAATTATGAAATTATTTAAAAAGAATGAAACAAAATATAACAAATTTCAGAATGTTAAAAGGTTTTTGTACCAAGAGTTATTTTAAAAACACAGACTAACGTAAATAATAATTTTCTACAAGAAAAACAAATACGACCTATACTTTTTCTAAAAGGTTTTCTTCATCACAGACTAATTGTATGCTTAATTCAATTCCCCCTTCATTTTATTATTTTTTAATTTTCGGAACATAAAACCCTTGTAAAGAAACGCCAGACTTTTCAAAAGACTATTTTAATATCTTTGTATGTACTCTCTGCATTATTGTCAAAGGCCGAGACTAACTATCTGAAACTTCTTGTTAAGTGTATTAGCTCTGTGTAATTTTGCCCCCGGTAAATTAGTTGTTATCCGAAACGAAAAGTTGTATAATGTTATGGAATTTTCCGTCCCCTTCTACACTCAAGTAATAATTGGGATACGATCTGATTAATCTTGATTCAACATGCTGAAGGGTATTGCATTGCATCTTTACTTAACTTTCGTTAAAAAATATAATTGCATTAGAGATAATACAAGTTTGGAAGTTCAATTGTTTTTCATATCTGTTAAAACAAGTGAATTTGACATTTTATTGACATTTTAAGCAATTTAATTAAACTGTTGAAGGTTCGTTAAAGATTTAATTAACGTGGACGAAACGAGGATACATCATTTTCGGTAGCAACAACTCAATATACAAGAATATTATCTGTTCCTTGAAAAACAACTTTGGGACATAGACATTTTAACCTTTTCAGAACCAAATCAATTTTAGCTAAGATAAGGTCGAGACAAAATTTTCTATAGACCATAGTATTTGTCTGCTGTACTGTTGACTGTTATATAAAAGATGTTAGAACCATTATTATAGGAGCTTAACGTGAGGATTATATTAGTCTCTTGAGAGTTCACAAGACAAAATAAGTTAATAATTTATATTTAAACTAGAAATGTCTCTTCTTGATTTCAATATAGGAAGTTGATCCAATGTCAACATGGCCTTAATATCACTACCTACGTAATAGGTCTGTAAATGTTAAACTACATTCGAGCGATTAAAATATGCTCAACGGCCTCCTAGAGTAATACCCAGAATTCAATTTCCTACGTAACTGATCATTGTTTTTAATAACTACATAAAAACAGGAACGACATTAAGCCTCCACATGAAAGCAGCGATTTGAGGTACGGAACGTCCATTGTAGAGCATTCAAAGGTATCATCTAGATTTTAAAACACTTTGCATAATTAATACTTGACGCATCTTGGATTTTCGATTTTCTTGATCAGTTCAATAAAACATCATTTAATCGTCATCGTAAACGAGACAACGATCATGCTCTTATGACCAAGCATCTGGTCATTCGACTCAACCTTCGTCATTTTGTTTCGGGACATTATAATGACACGACCATGATAGGCGGTCATCTTGGCAGGAAAAGACAACTCTTGTTCGAAGATTGTTTTTGATAGACTATTTTTTCCGCGAAAGAGGACGATATTCTCTGAAGAATGATTGTGATTGGATGAACTATAATTTATTCAATATCGCGACTACCTTATAGTATACGAGGTTATCTAGAGGCTAGTCTTGTGCCGAAGTTGATCTGGTCTGACCTCTTCCGGGTCTGGATCGTTTCCCCAGATTTCACTCGTGCAAGAGGAATCCTCTCTAGATATTATAAAACAAACTTAATCTCAATACCTACACAATATAATTTGGTCTAGAAATCCAGATGGCATTAGTATATTCCTTGACATCTTTTTGTAATCATGCTTTTAAAATACGATTTTAGTAAAATTATGTGTTATAAATTGGATTAAAATGAGGTTAGAGATTGGAAATCTAATGCCTTGCATCTTACATCAAATATTCCATTAAACTATTGTCAAAGTTAGCATTTTTTCGGTTTTCCATTAAAATTTCAAGAAAATTGAGCGGGTTTTGTTATTAATGGTATTAATGTAAGAAACATGTTAGAACAAAAAATAAGTAAAAATGCATTAATATATTTGAGATCAAATTCCTGAGAAATGGTTTAATTATCTACAGAACAATGTTTTAGTCTTTACCAATTACCTACTTTATTACATACTATATTACAATTGATGGTGACTTAAAAAGTACTTCTTCCCTATACGGGTTTCATTTCTGACAGCATCATTAATATTGTACTTTTTTCTATGTTACTGACTTTTGTATCACAAAACAGAAAACTTTACTACGGTTTAAATTGAATATACTGTTTATAAAACGAACGAACTTGTCTGTTAATGTCTTGATTACAGATTCAACAGCGTGACAATATCGCTCAAAAGGCGACCTAAGTGGGCGTCACTTCGACTGCTATCTAATGGCCCCTAAAGGATTCCATATCGTATTAATAAGTACCGGAGTAAGTATAATATATGTAAATAAAGTGTAAGTAACACTAGAGCCATTTCGAGTCAGGCTATTTCATCAGAATTAAATCATAAAGTGCTATATAGGTCCCCCATGACATGTGGGTTTTTATATGGGTTATATATAGAGCGTCTAACGCATTCAAACATTGATATAAATGTAGGGATTTCACCGTTAAAATCTTAACTGAAGTAGACCAATTCACAATTTTAGTATCGACAGATCGCTACTGGATTCTGTATTGATAAGTAAGGTGTAAAAGATCTTAGCTAATATAAAATAAAAGTAAACATTGTTAAATCTGTAAAGTGGTTAAACTAATTAGGTTTGTTAAGATGAAACAGAGGAAAAGGTGTGAAAGTTAAAGTTAAATCTTGGTCACTGGTGTATCTTTAGATCATTATGTTGAAAAAAGGATGGACTTGCGAGTAAGTGGTCTGACTATTACCATCTTAGTATAATACTAGTACTAGATCTTAGTCATCCTGGACATTTGTCTGATCCGATGGTACAACAAACCATGTTGAAATGGAGATTTAAACCTCAATGAATTGGCAGAAAACAGAGCCTAGAGCTACTAACCTGCATGGCTTGTACAGCATTTTTGAGGCTCGATTTGGGCCTTTTTTTATGTAAATGAATATCAGATTTACTAGAACTGTCGCACAATCACTTCAATTATACCAAAACCTCATCATTTATCTTTCATTTTCTGTATACATGTATGTGTTTTCTATATAGGCATATATATTTCTTTCAAACGCTGATAATTATGGATACACGGTGATTTGAAGGCTTCATATTTCGAGGGAGAGCTGGGAATATTATTACGGATTAGATAAGCTAACAAATTCCAGATTCTGAGATTTTATTAATCGAACAAATGGTGAAGATATCCCTTTAAGGAACGGCACAACCTCTCTAATTTGAATCACTCACAGAGGTAATCGGGACTGAAAAATACGGATACATCGCACCAACCTCTAGTATAGCTAGCAAGTATTTAATTCAAACACAGTTCATTATTAACCATAAGAACAAAAATGAGAAACGATTCCATGTTAATTAAAATTAAAACAGCTGTTGTTTTTAAAGGTTTGGGACCATTGCGTGCGTATCAGACTAGAGTACACCTTCATTTGTTTACCTACCTGGAGGCGATACACAGTTTTTAATAACTAAACGTCTGTTGTACAATGTAAAGAAAGATAATAAGTCTCTAAGGATAAACTATCTGTACTCATGTTATCAGGTTTTTGTCGAATTGATTAGTATAAGAAACTAACTCGGAAATGTTTGGCTATGTTCTTGAGCAGTGGTTCCCAACCTGGGGGCCATGGCCCCCTAGGGAGTCATGGGGTGTTTATCAGGGGGCCATGGCGCATGAGGATGAAGATTTTTTCTTTAGCCCCCAAACTAAATTTTAACTAAATTTTGCTGTGTAAGGTCTGTAGTTGGTTGTGGTCAAATGCATCTGACCTCATGATGAGGAGGCACTTAATTTGCCCTAGTTTGGAATCGAATAGGGGCCATGGCTCTGGGAGCTTTGTGAATTTGAGCCACAGCTTGAAAAAGGTTGGGAACCACTGTTCTAGAGGGTTATACTGGTTTTCTCATGCCTAAATATCGTTCGTCTTGTTGACAAAATTCTATAAAATGAGATATTATGGTAGTTGTTGATCACCGTGGTATGGTTGATGAACGTGTATCTTTGAATAAATTGGTAAAATATATTTTTTATTAAGTACCACTTGACAACTACTTTTAGAAATGAAATGAAAACAAGTTGTGTTTAGAATGACTAAGATCAGGAAATGTTACTATTGTCATATTCATCAAATGTTACACAATTTCTTCAAATTAAAAACACTTTCTCATCATTTCATTAAATTTTATGAAGTTGCGTTTTCGACGAAATAGACTGTCATTTTTTATTTAAAGTTCTAGTCTGTCTCAATCTAATGTCTTCTATTATACATTCCTTTCAATCGCGGTAAGAATAATGAATAGAAAGTGTATACACGCTAGCATTGTTTAATAAAAAATTACAGATGTGTTGGTCGATGAAAGTATCACAATAACGCTTTAAGCAATCCAAACTCCTTGAAAGGTGTAATACATACCCAGGTACACTATAAAAAGATAGTGTGGTGGCACATTCACTATTGTAGAGTCTGGGTTTTCAACTTGGGGGATATGTCCCAGACTGGGGACATTTCGGCATTTTCCAGGGGACACAAACTGAGTTATAGATCTAAAAAAAATATTTTATATTTTGTATTATCTTCAGTGTCCACTGCTTGCAACGACCACGTCAAATTAAGTTTGTATTAAAACGGAAAATGCTCTGACGTGACGAAATGCTTCGAAATTGCATGTTTTCGATGACTTCTGCGGACAATTCCAGGTTGTAGAGAGTCTGTGATTTTAGCCTGCTAGTGTCTGTTGTACGTAAGAGTTTTAAACGAGTTTTAATGTTTACTATAAATATGGCAAAACATTTTCTTATTAAGTTCCTTTCTAAAATCAAGAGCATGTTAAAAAAACAACAACATGTAGCTTCTTGCTCAGCTTTCATGTAATTTCCCCTCTAAATTCTCAAAGAAAATTCGGGATATACAAATTTAATATGATCAGTTATAGCTCTCATCTGACCACGCATGTGATTAGTTGAAATAATATTCTGAAAGTCTCGTATAAGTATGTATAAAATTTAATCATGTGTGCCAGAAAAAAAAATCCGATAAGTAAGTAACAAGTGAGTTACAGTGAACTAGTTAAATGTGCATACTTATACAGAGGTATTGACCTCAGAGGACATGTCATATCATGGGACAGTATTAATGACTAAACGCTTTCATGTTATTACAATAGCGAGCTATTAGTGCTTATTGTATCATCTGTTCCCGCTCTCCAGACGTTACCTACCTCGTAAATCTACACAAACATTTCTCTTGGACTTGTAACTAGGTGCCAAATGGATCATTAGAAATAGCTTTAGAATGACCTAATAGTCTATTCAGTGAAGACGCAAGAAGATAGGCGTTAAGTTGGACGCCATCAATCCTATTGACTGGTGTAAATGGTTCCTTAAATTAGGCTGGAAACTTGTCGAGATCATTACTGAAGACAATAAGTTGGTTCAATACAAGGGAAATTAGTCTTTGCATTATTTACGCTTTGTTTGCCATTGTAGAAACACGAATATTGCCTTGCAGAGTCAGTGTAAAAACGTTATATTAGGTATATTTAGGTCAGTGGCACGAATCTGCAAGGATGTCTGAAATGACTTTATAATTTAATTTTGATACGTTGTCATGAAAGAAAAAAGATTGTAAGCAACCATATATAACATTAGTTGGTGTTTTTTTTATTGTTATTTCGAGTAGGAAGTTGAGCATAATTGTATAGGTGCCTGATTTTCAAGAGTAAGCTCTACTTACAGAATGCATGTCATTTGAAGGTCTGAGGTGTACCGGTTGAAATATTCCTGAAATAGTTTGATTTGAAACAACTTCATTATATCAACTACAAAGTACATGCATATGGAATCTTCATTGGAACAAGATAAACGTAGTCAAATCAGTTTCACTAATGTTAAATGTTATTTTAGCAATTGAATACTGAGTATGTCGTTACTAAAGGAAAATGCACTTATTTATACAGTATTTTGTGTAATGCATTTCGCTCTGGAATTTGTTTGCCAATGTCCCCGAAACGACGACTTACATTATTTATCTGTCAGATTTGTGTTCTGATGTTTTAGAATACATCTCATGTTGAAAATTAGTATTTTCTTTGATAAATACTTTATATAAAGTTATCCATCAATACTTGAGAGTAACAAAACATTTTCGATTTTCGTCTATTCATAAGATGAATCGTCACTTATATGTCTTCCCTTTCTCTTATGACAGAACCTACTTAAGACTATTTGAGAACTGTCTATCAGAAATTGGTAGTAACTTTTTCACATTGTCTGAGGAACTCTACATAGATAGGTTGGTGCCAGTATTCTGACTGCAGTACTCTAGTTATGTCGATAATCTTATGTGGTATAAGGTGTTATCGGCCAGTGTGGAATATATATATATGTGTTTCATCATAATCCGAACGACATTATCCGCATCATAAGGTAAATGTTTTAGTTTGTTTCCTTTTATTTTAATGATGAAGATGAAATATAATATTCTGCTGTTAGGAACTCCGTTAAAGCATTTGATACACTTAAAGACACAACCTATCTTCAATCTCTTCACCTAAGAGTAAGATGACAAAAGCAAGTAGGCCTAAACAATTTAAAGGGGTATATCATCACTATCCTTACGTCCAATTATACATACATGTACCTTAGTATCCGAAAATGGGATATTGGGCCTAGTGTTCACGGTTCATTGTCGGAGTTTGAGCCATATGTACCTATTCAATAATTATCGGCGTACGACACATACGCCATTGAGGTAAGGCTGGCTAAATTGAAAATCATTCCACGATACGATAGGAATCACAATAACAGGTAAACGATACCATACGTAGCGTTATATCGGGTAAAAGAACAAGGGTAACACTATATTTCAATGGTTATTGGTGATAATTTTATAAATATAAATGATATTTCTAGTAATTTATTGCAAATAAATTGTCGACAGCTTTCTGCTGTTACATAAAATTTCTATTTTTTCTGCATATATACATGTTGTCAAGTTATGTAAATTTGTCTGGTTTGCCTACTATCGTTAACTATCAATACACATATCGCATGTATAATAATGATTCACTGTATATCGTACCAGTGCTACATTCATGTATATGTATGTTTAAAGGGATTATGCAATTTTCATGCAGTTCTGGTACTTTAGAAGACTATTATGTATTTAAGTCTAAGGGATATTTAAAGGATAAGGCCAATGTTAGTTTTACGCGTGTCTAGTCTGTGGATCCTGCAGTTACCAGATTATGATGTCACTTTCCCAAAAGAAACATGCTACTTGAATTGTATAACCGATTTGCGAGGGTACAGTCAAAATTTAAAAAATAATATCCAGAATCACATAAAAAATGTTGTAATCGAATCGAATCGAAAATTGTTTTCAATACTTTACGTGAAAAGATATCAAAGGCCGGAAATCTCCTTATAAATCCTATAACTTGTAAACACCTGTACTGAAAATTCATACTATCTTACATTAAGCCGATGTCATTGAACGTATCGAATTCGAAAATTAAAAAATTAATTCAGTGCATAAACATTTAAGTTCGCTATCGATAACAAAATAAAAACTTGCTGTGGGAATATTGACACATGTTCACGTTAGCAAGTGGGATACTTTCATGTTAATTTTTCACAGACTTTCATCAAATTCTGGTTATCGTCTTAAAGAAATTAACGTTTAATTCAAATTAACTTAAATTCGTTAGTTTCGTCTTTCTACCTGTGAAGTTTAGTCAGTTTTAATATTTCATCAAAGATTTCGGGAGAAATTTGATTTATCTTTCCATTAAATTGCAGGTTAGTGAATTCTTTGATATTAAGTTTTTGGAAGGTTTTTTTAACCGTTATGGTTACATAACATTTTTTGAGAAGGCAATTGCCTTTCTTTTGTGGATCGAGGGTGGGTGGGGAGTGGTTGTTTTGTTTTGTTTTTATTGGGAGGGGGTGGGGGGTCAATTACGAGCTACAAGTAGTTCCATAGAAATATATTTTTGATTGCGGAGGTAATTTATTAATTTATTGGGTATATGTGTTTTGTTTCTTTGTTTAACAATTTTACGAATTCTCAAACAAACCTGATTTATTGCCTAATAATCTGGGTTGTTTCTTAGAAAAGTAAGATTTCACCTGAATCTAAAGTGAGAGAGAAACTTTAAGTGAATCATTAATGAGAATTACACGTGTAGGTCGTAAAATCACAGAATAAATTCCTGTAAATAGGAGTCAAGAGACCATCATAAAATATTAAAATGATATGTTTGTTTTCATTTGGTTTATTTATGTTCTAAAACATCATAAAAAATGTGTTACTCCAATATAGACAAGTTTCAGAGATTAGATAAGATGAACGACTACTTCAAAGTTCTAATAAGGATACGCGAACTTCTACCGTCGTAAACTAGAGCATTTCAAAGGGTATGTGAGAGTCCGCGCACAAAAGATTTTTAAGTCAAAAATAACATGGATGTCTTCAGCAATTTTATCTTCCAAATGTCGTTGAATGCATTGTAATGATGATCTAAGTGTCACCAATACATATACAAAATATCTCCAGGATGCCTATAAGTTTTGTCTCTGAGGCTTTTGTAACTTCAGAAAGACTGTATTTGAATTAAGCTTTTAATCATTTTTCTGGAATCTCTTCTATGTTTCTGTGAGCCTAATGTATTACGAGGAGAATCTCAAATAGCCGTTTTCAACTCATACAAGATAGATATGCAAGTTAAAAACAAACATTGTTACAGACAAGTATCAGATATGGAGTTTAGCACGGGTAAGCAATTAATCCTTCCCTACCCTCTAAATTGAACCCATCACAGAAACTACATTACCTAAGAAGTGGTGGGTTCCTTCTCCTGGAACTGGGGTATATGTACATAGGGAACAGACTGAACAAACGTTTGATATGGAAGAGCCAACATTTGTAAAAGTAGAATTGGCTTGTTGCTTTTTGACACACATTTTGAGGAAACAATTACTATGAGTTGAAATGTATTCCTGTAACCCTTTTGGAGTCCTGTACCAGGATTGGTTTGATAAGTTTAATAGGTATAGTTAGAATGGCCAACTTCTTGTATATAAATGTTATAATATAGATTCATTTCTGATGTTGACGACAGATAAACTGTAACAAAAACAACAAAACATGTATGTTAATCGGAATATCAACCATTGTTTTTATGTACACACGTTTGTCTGACAAAACCTCAAAGGTATGGTTGTTTACAGAGATGGTTTGTAATGTTAAATTAATGGTAAATAAAAAGGGGGCATTCCAATATCAATTTTTATATCGTTAACATGTACTGGAATCATCATCCGCTGTGACATATCCGTACTTCACGCTGACATTAACACATAGATATAAATGATAAAGTTGAAATTGAGAATGTTCTTCCCGGGAGTTTAATAGATAAGACATAGCGAAGGCTTCATTTGTCTTATCCATGTATAATTGTTGATGTATATCTGTTATTCAAACACGACGTGATTTTATAATAAAACAAAAAAACGAAAGGTAATAAATTAAAAGAGATTGCATTGTACAATATTATAATCTATGTATAGTTCTGAATAGTAGGTTTTATGTTCAGCACATAAGGCCGTTTTTTGTTCAGTGCGCTAGGTCTTATAATTCCGATTGCTTGGTTATTTAAAATCTGTATTTCAGTTGTTTTTGGTTCTGTATATAATAGGTTGTTTATAGTTCTGTGAAATAAGTTATTTCTAGTTATGTATATTAGGTTGTTGATATTCATGTATCATAGGTTGTTTAAAGCTCTGTATATTAAGTTATTTCTAGTTCTGTATATTAGGTAGTTTATAGCTCTGTATAATAAGTTGTTTATAGCTCTGTATAATAAGTTGTTTATAGTTATGTATATTAGGTAGTTTATAGTTATGTAAAATATGTTGTTTATAGCTCTGTATAATAAGTTGTTTATAGTTATGTATATTAGGTTATTTCTAGTTCTGTATATTAAGTTGTTTATAGTTCTGTATTATAGGTTGTTTATAATTCTGTGTAATAGGTTGTTTATGGTTATGTATATAAGGTTGTTTAAAGCTATGTATGTGTTGTTTATAGTTCTGTATAATAAGTTGTTTCTAGTTATGTACAATAGGTTGTTTCTAATTCTGTATAGTTGTTTATAGTACTGTGTTATAGGTTGTTTATGGTTTTATAGTTTTATATTAGATTGTTATATCAGGCATTGTAAGTTCTTGCATCAGTTGGTGTAGTTTTATATCATCTATTATCTTAGTATTGACAGTGGTATCTATAGTTTTATATCTAGGTTGTTTGTAGTTTTCTATGTGTTTAAAGTTCTGAATACAAGGTAAGTGTTTGTAATGCTTTTAACGACGTATTATAGTATTTTGTATTACACAACTTATAACCAACTGAACACACATATGACAGTTTTAATTCGAACTTATATAGCTATATGAAGGTGACTTGATGATTACATTAAGTCTACCAAGATAAAAAACCAATCTATCATTAGGAATCTTATGTTTATTTACATGTTTATACAACTGGTAGGTAACTTATCTCATCTACTGCAATATGATGTAAATCAGTGAAATAATATACTGTGGCACTGAAATCTTGAATTAAAAAAACGAATTGATGTAACAAGCATATTTACGTTACATACCAGCCTTTAGTCCATTTATAATACTTTATCAACCTGTTTTTTTATAGTTTTTGTAAGTAATCAAAGCAACATAATACCCGATCTCGATCTCAAAAGATAATTCTGGTGTAATTATTCTTTATTTATCTTTTTCCAAGAGTTGTACCTTTGGAAATCGAAAAGACCATTCTACTACTACACATGAAAATTTGTAAGCACGACCGAAAAATGCTGAATCATTGTCTTCTATTGTGTCACACACTGTAACATAATGCTTTATCTTGTATGTCGTATGATCTTGTATGTCGTATGTAAATCAAATTATCTTGATTCGAACATTGCGACACCATTTGAGCTACACTTTTACCATAGAATATATGCATGAATATCGATTTATTACCAAGATAAGCCAGACTTAGATAATTAGTAAAAAATCATATTGAGATTAGAGAATATTTTTATATATAAATCAACTGTATGATATTCTGAAGATCCTACTGATTCTGTGTCTGATATAAAATAGTTTGCCTTCAATCAAACTTTTCAAATAAACACATACTGAACACAGAATACTGCCATTGAGCCAGGAACAGTTCTCTGTAGCTTTAAGCATCTGTGTTAAAAAGTTTAGGGTGTGTCTTAAAGCTGCCATGAAGTACTTTCTGAAAACAAACTCGTGTAAAAGCCTCCAAAGCACCAATTTCTTTTGATTATTGTTGAAAGGCTTGAAAATTTAAATTTTCCATGAAAACTTAACAGAGCTTTATTCAAAGCGGGGACCCCAGGCTTCACGGTCTGTCACCAAGCGGCATGAAATCGGCGATCTGTCTGAATCATGATAGTGATTAACGGGTATAACGGGTATAATGTATGATTCAGCCATTGGTTTAACAAATGCGTTAAAATATATCAGAACATTATTAATTAAAATGTTTCAAATAATTGATTCAACAGACATGCGTCATCAAGTATAAAACAATCCATGAGACATAGACAAATTAGTGACTATGTGTCAAATGTTATATATATATATATATATATATCAATATGCAAGCAATGTGATTCGGATTTTGAAGACAACATATAGAGGTGAATGAATTGCATTATTGTAGAATTCAGCTGTAGAATATGTTTAATTTGCATGTAATTAGCCATAACCCGAAATACTGCACGCCATTCCAACGACTATATAGTGATATAAAATAAATGTAGACTGCCATTTTTGCCATCTTGGATTCTTTGATGTTGAATTTGGGGAAAAGAAATAAACCCAGCTACCCAGAAACCCTACACAGAACCTTTTACAAGGCATTTTCCAAGCTTGAATAATAGGCTTCGATAAGACTAGATCTGCATGAAAGCAGTTTAATCCCTTTAAATATACTGTACCTCACATTATAATATATTTGTATATTGTCGTCACCCCTGTCCGTCCACAATTGGCTTGTAAACGCATTTGAATGGAATTTGGTGTGTATTGATGAGATCTTGGACATTTTCGATTTCTCGCTCATGACGGCTCAAAATGGACTTGTGAGTGAGCACGATAAAAACCCATGATAAGGACAAAAGAAGAGCAGAAAAATTCATTTCATTTCATATATGGTTAGGAAATGTTAGCTAGCCTCCCGAAATAATACGTTAAATGATGCAATTATGTCTGTTCGTAAACACATATTCTGTACATTGTATCAAAATCTATTAAATTAAACACACACTTCAGACAGTAGGACATTTCCATTGAATACAATTTTACATGAAATAATCGACTTAGTTGACGGTAAATGAACTTCTGCAATAGTTACCTAACATTTATCTTGCAGCCACTGTTATTATTCAACGAGAAAACTCATCACAATAGGTAAATAACAGGACTGGAAATTTATCTGTCTGTTATCATTTTCTAAGTATGAAAAGACACATTTCGCAGTGTACGTGTACGGATATTTTTGCTCAACTAGATTCTCATCACCATCGGCAAATAAAAAGTTTTACTCATCATCATCGAAAAAATTTATACAATCACAATCATTTATGTGAAAGGCATACTCAATGGTGTACGTGTACGGTATTAATACATAAGAAAACTCATCGCTATAGGTAAATAACAAAACTTACTATCTTTAAAAATACGAAAGACACGCTTAATAGTGTACGTGTACAGTTATATTTCTTATCTTATGAGATAGACAACTTAGCACTCTATTGATTAAGATCAGAACATTAAATCATGTTTTGAATATTTAAAAGACAATGTTTAATATTGTACGTCTACGATTATAATTTATATTTTTATAAAGCTATAAATCGGTAAGAAATTAAGCCACAAAAACCATCACACCAATATTCGAGTATCCTTTAGCAATTAGATATTAATACGTTCAAATTACAGACAAGAATTTTTATGCCTTTTTATTTAGACATCTATTCGTGTGTATTATACGTACGTGTACGGATTTTGACTTACGAAGCAGTAACAAATTTTAGAAAAATGTGTTATTTCTTTGTATATAATTTATGTCATAAACTTCTGCTTTTTGTTTCATACATACATATGATCCATTATTGTAAAGTCAAGTCATTCAGTTATCCGTTCTATTTAGAGCATGTGATTGAATTATGCAATGCCGGCTTTTGTCAAATTGAACTAACTCATTTTATATCCTCTCGTAATTTACAGAAACCGGTGACATTTTGAAGTAAATTTCAGACACTGCTCTTTTCACGTGTTCACACAATACCCGTATATTTCTTAATTTTGTTCAAATTTGATATGATTATGCTCATGACATACAATTACTTGCATGAAACAAGTTTCTTTTATCTCTTTTCTATAAATGGCGTAGGACAATGTCAGTGATGATGAGTTACTAACATTAATAGGTTATCTAAAACAATCTGAATTTAACGTGTTACTGATCGAACAGAATGGTGATGAACAAAAAGATTCTGTACATGGATTTTCTCTCGCGAAATATCTGACAATGTAGACAACTTTTATTTGTTTACGTACACGTTCTCTTGCAATTTCACGGAGGAGTATAAAATGTATCTTATGTTATTAAATGAAAACCAAGTTAAACAATGTCTATCATTATTGACTTTATCGCTAAATCTTTTTAACTGAGCAGTTATTGGACTTCGACCAATTTTTTCTTTCAATTCACTAGACCACACAGAGCTTTATATGGCTTGTAGCTCATCATGGAATTAAAAGGTTCATTTCGCTTCAGACTCTAGCTAGAACTTCGATTAAACAGAAAAGTCACAGTTTAATCTGATTTTTTGAAACTGATCTCTTTGTAAAGCCTTTTGAATGAACTGTTACGTCAAGCGGTTTTGAATCAAGTACAGCGATACTTTAGACTTTACGAGTAACTCTGTCTTTGAAGAAACGCAAATCATTTTCGCTAAGAAACATGAATCTACCGGCGTAAAGTAAAAGCTTGTTTATGTGTTGTGAACTCGTGTTTTGATACATATGGATTAACTACAAATCCAAAAAGATTAGAATTTGATTAAAAACACCTAGCTAAATCAATAAACTTGACTAATTAGAAGAAAGAAAGATGAGTATATTTTTATCATACATCTCACATTACAATTCACAGGTAATTAGAGAACCTAGAAAGAAATACACGGTCAATTATTTCAGGCGCATGATATATAATGTTCCATTGCTCTCCCAATACATGGCATGAGTTTTTTTTAATAAACCATTACATCTATATCTAACGTGTTTAGTACTGCAAGTAAACCTCGTGTTAAAGACTTAAAAAACGAAACTACCACCATCAATAAAAATAACCTTGATCACAACGTGTTTGGAAGAATGAACACAACCAAGTAACTTACGCCACACCACTCAGGGTTGAGTGTTACCGTCATATCATTCGACCAGACCAGATCTTACGAATTCTCAAATTACCAAACCAACAGCACAGTAGAACTTCCAAATTGAACTAATCCAACTACTACCTTATGTTCGATATCAGCATTCATTGGAAGCGATCGCTAACATGTACATGATATCACGAGATTCCAAACTAGCCAATCAACAATAATTATACAATCTATATTGCTTGTTTTGTAAATTATGTACACACAAATTTCCTTAACATCATCTCTAACGAAGCTATTTGGTTGAAGCGAACCTCAGTCCATCTATTCATCCAATTGTTCATAATAGTAGGTTATAAAATATACCAACTAAGCGAACGATGATAATTTTACTGAAACAATAGTGTATAATTTTACAAGAATTGTCCGTTCGACCACTTCAAAATGTTTTGTCACGTATCTATTGTCGTAATGTAGAAGTAACAGTCAGTGAGTTGAAATTAATGATTGAGATTATCTCAAATACCGGATTTCTTATCCGTCGTCGACTATAATGTCAGGTGGAGGGTCAGACGTGGAAAGGTTTGTAGTGATTATAAGGAGGTTTTATAATATCTGTATCCGAGAAGCATCTGTGGTTCTTGCAATTCCACTAAACGCTACATTATTTGCAGATTTTGAATTTGTTTCCATGAAACTAACCACAGATATCTGTATTCATATATTTCTAATATGTACATACAAAGTTAAGAAAAGGCAATGCCTTCAAGTTTATCCGATAAGATGATTAATCGAGACACCGAGAACAGTTTGCCATCCCAGTTCGAGATGCATGTAATAGCTAAGATATAATGTAAATTATGCAATAAACATGATGACTCCAGAGCGCTGGGATCAGTAATTTACAAACAATATACATGTATTGTTATCTTCCCAGTGTTGACATTTGTTGGACAAAACTTCCATTCTTTATACAATTCCCTGTATCATTAAGTTCGAATAGCCCGAAACATTGTTAAATACAAATTTTTATTTGAATTTTCTGTGTTAAAATTAAAATTAAGTATAAATCAATGCTGGCTCCTCCCTGACAGGAAAAACTCTTGAACAAATGCGTCGATTCCCAGCCAATCCAAGACTTTTTCTTAAAGACTCTGCACGATTTCAAGATTGTAGTAATAAAAGACACTTGTATCGATCACATTTGTGATTGTATTTATAATTGAAACGTCAGTAAAGGCGACAGTCTACTCGTTGAAATGTCTGTTTTGACACACTCTAAGATCTCCAATGCTTTGAATATGTTTTGATTAAGGACGGATTAACAGTTGTATTTGATTAACCCAGCAGGACTGGTAAATACTAATTTTTTATCATTTTTGATATTCTCTGATTTAGTTACTTTTTTTTTGTATGAACACTTTGTATGGCATGTAAAGAACGTTAATGTAACTTTTTGAAACTTTGTTAGTTTTCGCATGTGCATTTTAAAACAAGGCATTGAATTTGGTTAACTTAATACCGTTGTCGTTGGCCGAAGCTCAAGTTTTAAAGTGTTTGCTTGTTCAATGACTTCAAGGTGACTAAGACTTTTAAACAGCTAAAATAACCAAATAAACATTATTTCTTGCAAAAAATGTTTTCTGCTCTGATGTTATATGAAATTCTGCCATTTAACCTGTAAATGTATGGGGCTTTTTTTAAAACTAATCCCTAAGGACATCTAAAATCAATCATCACAATAAAACTTCGAGTTATTTTATAATTATGGCTAATTATCTCCTTTGAGTATTGTCTTTTATGCATTCTGTAGGAGCGTAGCATCTGATGTCATTCTGTGTTTGTCATGTCATCATCTCTTTATTTCGGAAAACCCACAGTCTATAAAGATGGAGACTGATTTATAAAAGTAAATGGCAATTGTCCTAGAATCAGTTAAGATAATAGTTTCGAATAAGGGTGAAATAAAGTTTGTCAGTGTCGGTGTCAATTCGGTCGATTGAAAGTCATGTGTTAACAAATTCATCTTCTGAATTAACACATTTTCTAAAGAAAACATCCGGTAATAATGATCTGGTTTTATTTATTTTAAGGAGATTTAGTATTTGAAATTTGATAAATAGTTGTATTATAGGAATACATGTATATCAGATGCAAGGCATTTGAAAGCAATCAGTGGCGCTAACAGTATATGTATATAGATCACAGAAATGATCAAATTTAAAATGATGACAAAATTATTTATTGTGAGATGCTATACTTATATTGACTAGCCATCAGACCAGCCAGCTGCATATCCAATTGCAATCAAATGAAATGCAATCAACGTCATGAACTTTCTCAATCATTTTATCGTATAGTGTAAAAAGTTTATTAGCAAAATCATCTCAACCAAAATTTTTCAGATGCAAGTAAATTTCGATGACGGAGGTTCTTAACGTTAGTGCATGCTCTGAACGAGATTTGTTACTTTCACAATGGAGTTTGAATAGAATGTTATGTACATTATAAACAACAGAATAATGTGCTTGCAAGAATTTCTTTTGAAGTTTATATTTTGTCTTTTTAGATGTCTTCCATCATTCCATAATGACCAAACAAAATCGTGAATTGAAATTTTAAAGTTTTCTTGAGACACAAGCGTATTATTGTTCGTACTGTAACTGATGCATATATAGTGACTGAAATCGTGAAACTCTAAGACGCCTTCACTTCTTTAATAATGACTTTAAAATAACCTCTTTAGGATAGATATGCTGAACTATTTTCAACTGATAAGTTTGTTCTAGCTACACGTACCTCGTGAAATATTAAAAATCCGACGTTTAAAGCTGCATATAGTAAATGTATGTTTTCGTGCATGTTCAGTTCGAGGCTTAGGTCGTGATCACGCATACGTACGTAAAGTTTACGTGACTGTCCGTTTTTGCCTATCCATCAGAAGAATACGAACCCTGCATAGTTTCGCGTTCTTTTGACGTACGTATGTGTGACCACGGCCTTGGCGATACAGTAGACATTTGAAAAAAAAAAATGATTCTGCACACGATGCAAACACGATTGTCTTCAACCGGACATCGTACATTGTATATTAGCGGCTTAATTTGATAAATTGAAATAAATCAAACACTGATGATGTCTTACTCCATCCGCTCACGTAGTATTATAATAGACGCCTACATATCTTCACTAATGACTATTGAATAGCCACAGAAAGAATAGATATACTTAACTATTTCAATCTTTTATTACATATATTTTTATGTAAATGTTCAGAAAATATATTATATGCCATAAATATCAGTTAAATATTATGATAAATTTATGGTATCCTAATTCAATTTAAAGTCCGTTTTGATATACAAGGTTATGATTTTTTACTTTTTGACATACAACATAACAAGGTTATCCGTAAAGCTGCTTCAAGGAACAAGATAAGTAAAAAAGACCAATCTGATTACAACATATTCAGATTTATATGTTGCTTTTTGTATTTTCTGCTGGTAACCACGCTCATCATTCATGAACTGATAATATTCATCTTCAAATCAAATTCAAGATAATTACTGTTTCGCTTACAAAAGTACAACAATTTCTTAGTGGGAAATGAAATAATTGAACAGATTTATTGAATATTGAAAGACCTTGAGCACGTGTTGCATAACGATTTCGTAAGATCACGGAGGTCATGTCAATTAAGATTGTATTCATTGAAGTCTGGTAAATCTGTCGTACAGCTAAGGGTCTAAGATCTACTGAATTTGAGAGCAACTGGCAGCTTCTTGGTGAATGAGATCGTCGCCGTCCGTTTTCCTAGCTCTTGTCGGCGACCTAAGAAATTATAATCTGCGTCCATTCATTTGATCGCATTTGGTAGTCGGCCAATTTTTTGCTATGCTGCAGCAGTATCATTCTGTCAAATTAAGGTTGAATGTGTTTCTCGGGCGTACAAAACCTATTTGGTAACAAAAAATCACAATTATAATGTGAGTACATGTACTTTAGGAGAAAAATGAAGCTTCCTAACTATCTTAGCTTCTGATAGTCGAGTCAGAAAAACTAAGCCCCGTTTTATGAGTATTTCCGCACCTCAGAGTGTGTAGGTGTTTATAGCATATCTTTTGACCTCTTCTCAACCAAACCCCAATATATACCGATTGATAGATATACCATCATTATCTCCTACCCCATTTATGTCACGTCTACAGTTCCATAAAATTCTTGTTCAACGAAAATAAGCTCTCAAATAATTCGTGCACAAATAAACTCAGCGAGCTGTGGGCATTTGGTTAAACAACAATTCAAAATCATGATATAATAAAAATCCCCAGAAAACAGGGTCTAGGTTTTTTGAGCCAACTCTCCATCCGAGAACTGACAATCAACTTTAAGTGATATAGGGTCGGAACGTTTCGGATTAGAAAAATATTGCTAATTAAGCATTTGCGTAAACTGTAATTTTATGAAATATAATGTACCACTTGATAGAACTAGTGTTTTATTAAAACAAAACAGTCAATAGATTTTTACAGATCAAGCATTGATTTTATAGAAAATCAACTTTAGTACATATACATGTACCGTCCATAAAAAGGGGCGTATCTCCCTGCCCTATTCGCGATCGATACGCATACCAAATAATTAGTATTAGCTTTGTGAAATATCTAAATGGATGCAAAGTCGAAGATAGTTGTAAACTCTTCTGGAAAATCTAGCCTGTTCTTTTTGGGGTGAGTTTGAGATTGATGAGTTTGGACAATACAGCTTAAATTAAAACGACGTTCTCGAATGACAATCATCCACCATCAATCAGCATTTTTAAACAAATGACAGTAATTTGTTTCGAATTCCATTTGTGAATTTATAAAATTGTAAGAAATTACTGAAAATCGCTATATAAATTACATCAAATTGATATTATTATGCAAAATTTCAATATAGATTATGTGAAATTTCTACATAATTGACAACCCGCATACATTCTAATTAGAAAGATATCTCACCATACGTCAAAATTGTACATGATAAAAGCTAAATTATCATGTGATAATATCGTCATCATGTAAATTGATGAATTCGCATGAAAATATGTGAAAACTTTTTAAGAATTGTTCTTTTTTCACAATGTTTTGGAAAATTTATCTTTTAGAATGATAGGAACGTGTGACATGCTGACCAATGCATATTTTGCTGTATATGACTAAAGAAATGCATTTATGTTTTGCTGTTCATTAAGGCGCATATTAGCACTGTTCCATTAGGCTATAAGGTCAAACTCCACCATTTGTTAATTAAAGAGCTGATTAAATCTGCATTTGAAAGCGATAGATACTGTCCTAAATATTCAGATAGTGGTCCACATCGACCATAATCCAAAAGACAAATGTGAGGCCATGATCCACAGTATGGTGGTGTAAGACAAGGGAGTGGATGTTTTTACCTCGCTAACAAGACTGTAATTTAGTGATATTGTACCTTTAGGAATATTGCAGATCACTGAACAGGATATAATTGACTAAAATATCTCATTTCTATTTTCAGGTAATAAGAGGCCAACTCCCGAAAGGTTTAAAGCAGCGAATGACGTTGTAGCAACTTGAGTTCTCATAGGAAAAGTAAAGGATTGTTTGTCATGGTTTTTGATTGTTGTAAAACGATAAATAAAAGTTTTAAGTGACTACGCTTGTGAGAAAATAAGTTAACAAGTTTCCGAGCCACAAATTTACTTCCCATCGGAGTAATAAAGGACTAATCCATATATTAGTTATTGTGACGGTAAAACTCTCAAGTGATCAACGAAGATCATTAATTTTAAAATAGAACTTCATCCTTACACGATTATTAATTGTTGGAATTGTAAAGAAATATGCGACGTGTTACGTGAGTTCCCATCACAGTAATAAAACATTAAAGCAGTACACACTTGTTTTCATTACCAACGAAATTGAAAGTCGCACTAAGCCATACATAAACACCATAACTTAACCCATTAAGGGATGTAAAACGTCATTGACTTTATTTTGGAAACATATATTTCATGTGTTAATAAACTTTAACAGTTTATCAAAATATCATAAAAACTGTTGTACAGACATTTGAAATCATAAGGTTACTAACTGACTGATATTGTGGAGTTCATCATTTAGAACGATAGCGTTTCGTAATAAGGTTTCTCATTAGGGGTTTGAATTGTTTTACTCGACAGTTTCAGAGATTTGTGAATCGAACAATAATTGTGGTCGATTGGTTAAATTTGCATTTAGATTTGGAAGCTTAAAATTGTTGAGATCTAGAAATCATTACGTCTGGATTCTTTGAATGCGTTCGATTGCATGTACATGCACTTGTCGAATTCAAGTAGAAGGGTGATCAAGTAATTTGGCACTGATTGTTCTGGAAACGAAAACTTTTATATATGTGTTACCAAATGTAAATATAGGACCTGTTAATATTAGTTCTTAGTGCTGAAAGTTTAAATTTGACAATGGTTACCAACAAATTATCTGTGATCGAAGAAAGAACATTACAAGCCAGAACTATAGCTAACGATCTTTGTAAACAGGAAGTGTTATCGAAACCACCACCTCAAGATGGTAAGTATATTATAGCCTAAATTTAACTCTTCAGTTTCAGATGATATTCAATTGAAAGTAAGGTATCAAGACCAAGGGGGGATACATAAAATTAATGCCCGACCTTTACCTAGCAGAGACACATCACCCTGAATGTTTGTGGTATTAGATGCTCGGTATCAGAATCAGATTTTTATGGTTTCTATAAACAAAGAAAGAATCAATTGAGAATAGTTTCGTGTGTGAAATTATCCCTCCATCAATGTGTCTCACGGCACACTAATGATATTAGGCAAGAATATGTATATTTCGTAAATGTTTAACGGATATTCCCTTTCATTTGGAAAGTTTTTCTCGATATTTCTCCATTCTGAAACTCTGTTGATCAAAATTACTTCTTTTACCATGTCACTGATGCTTTATGTCAGGTCAGGTATAGGTTTCGGACTGGCATGTATGCTCCAATGGATATAATACACCAAATTAGGCTTGATATAGCTTTAGTAATCTGGTTGATGAAATTTGTGAAATATGCTTCTTGCTTTTAGTACATATTAATATCCATGTTGACAGTAAAACCTCTCATACAGATTTTAGTAGAAAATTAGTGTAATGAAAATATCCGCTGGCTAAATGTAGCTGTAAATCACTATGTTTATGATATTGAAACTGGAACTTACTGTACTGAACTTACTGAAGTGTTGTAATGATATATGATGAAGTTATATAACTGCAGACAAAGGCTAGACAATTTGTAAAACCTTTCGAATGCCGCAACTAGTAAGTTGGTGATGGTTTGCTATTTACCTTTCTGAAATAGACATTGACTCGTAGGTTCATTTTAACTCGGGCTTCGTGTCGGTAAGCGCCTGATCAAATTTTTGATTGCACCCAAACCAATGGTAAGAGTGTAAATACCACCATTAGGTTCCTAGAATATGAATTAATATCTTACTAACGAGTTACTGGCTACAGAACTAAAACCATATCCAATTAATAACAGACATGTCTAAGCAGTTGATCAAAGAATTACTATAATAACGACTCCATCGACATATTGAATTAAAATGGCCAATGCTTCCAGCTATTTTCACTGTCCATGATGTTTTAAACGACGTTAATGAAAAGATATTAAAGGCAACAGCATGCTTAAAGGGATTGTACAGAGATTTTGTAAACTTTGTATATGTATCGGGGACACTGATTCCAATTTCCATTCTGACGTCTGTGGTTCTTGCAATTCCACTAAAACTAACGCGTTTTATGACTTCACTGACAGTGATATGCATACATATCAATAGTAGCTTCCGGTAGATCACTGTCAGTGACGTCAATAACGCGTTAGTCCCCGATACACATTGAAAGTTTAGAAAACCACTTTACAATCGCTTTTAATCAAGCCTCAACTTTTTAATTTGTTGTGAAAATTGGGTAGATCTTAATATAACATCGATCATCCCCTCGATTTACGACCAGTTCGACTACCTGTAAGGGTAAAAAGGTTTAACAGTCTGATACTGTGATTATAAAATATTATGTACAGAACAGATTAAGTCATGTCGACAATATTATATACATATTCTTAATCAAATATAATGTTGACAGAACCGCTTATTTACCTGCTGAACTAATATCACGTTGAGAAGCTTAGTAGTGTGAAGGGTTTGAAATAAAGTTTGTTATTCTGATTACCAGCAATCGAAATGTTCATGAGATTCATAATATATCGGGACTGTCTTCAAGGTCTTATGGTCGATAATATGAAATCCTTCTTTTAAGAACTCCATTAAATTCATGAAATGTATACCTACTTTCACATTTCTTCACCATACTATCGGGGTTTAACTTTTTTAGACCAGAATAATATAGTTCTTTCACGATACAAGTAAATTGGTTCATGAATGTTTTGTTAAACATTGACATCATGTTACAGTTTACTATTTCTGTATTATTTTAACTTTTAACTTATTTTGACATTGCTGTTCTATTTTGCTTGAATTTGAAGTAACATTTTTATACTGGTTTTATTTGGACATAATTTTGTGCTTTAATATGTTTGTTTGTTTCTTGCATGCATACATTCTACTGACGTCATTATCAATAGCATTAATTAGCTCATTATAAAGCTGTGAAATTGTTCAGATGCTTACATAATAGGTTTCTGTAAATAACCTATGATCGTAACTAAACAAGACAATGTTTGGCTTCCTGGAATGATGCTTAATTACCATAAGGAACAACTTCTGTTCGCAGCTTATTCAGGTCGTAACTATTACAGAAAATGGTACTGATTGGGCTAATTGGTGGTTGTTACATCAGTGTCCACCTGATATCCTAATTCAAATTGCCAATAAATCTCTAAATACCTAGCCCTTTCCTTGACTCACCTATAAACAAAGAGGAGGGTTTCAGCACTTTGTTATTAGTTTTTAGAACGACATGATGCATTTTGTCTGATTAAGTAAGGACATTGTTGGATTTGAGTTTCGATCCAGTTGTAAACAAGTACGAATATTCCAAGAAACCGTATTCTCAAGCTTTTGAACAAGATCGATTAGCCTATTATCTTTTAGAAATATGGATGTTACTTTCTATTTCCATTGTAATTTCCATCCTATAAATGGAAAGTTCATAGAGTAACCCCCAACTTTTACACCCACAGTAACAGTTTAGCTTTACATAGTCTGGATGTCATGTTGGCCAAATTAATGGGTATAAAGAGACATCTTCGATATTATGTAGGAGATGAATTATGATTAATGTCAATTCACCTGCAGGGAAATCAATTGTAATTTTGGCTGATGCTCTTTACAGTTAATGGTTTTATTATGTGATAGGGTATCTTTAGTAGTAAATGACAGGGACCCCTAATGCCACTTAGGGCATATTTTATTTTTGAAGTCGTCTTTAGGGAGACGTAAATTGTATATTGCAATGTTCCACTAGAGCTCCAATAGATCCATTTTGGGGGAAATTGTCGATAGTTGCGAAAATGAAATCACTTAATAGATCCTCCTTGCTAAGACACAATCGAAAGGTGAAATCCTTATATAAGTAGGTGTAACTTAACTTCTAAAAGAAAATCTATGGCTGATCTAAAGATTGGAATGTAGAAAGGAGATTAACCTGTTAACTTCAAACTACTCTAGAAACTTAATCATCTCTTATCGATCATTTACATCAATAGAATTTAAAGATCCAGGCACGTGTACTAGCTATTTGTAACATTTATTAACTAACGCCTACCAATAAAAGCCTGTAGTTAAAGGAGGATTCCGCTAGTTGAATTAAATCAAGATCATTGTTACTTGTGTGTGTTCTCTGTGGGTTCTCTGATGGTAAAAGTTATTAGACCGGAGGAAATGTACAAAAAAAATATTCTTGATTTGTTTTCAAAGTATTCCGAATTAGGCCCTATCCTCTGTTTACAATTACGACCCATGTAAAATAAAGAGTTGATTATTATATTATTATTATACGACCATTACAAAAATATAATCATAAATAATAGTGATATTCATGTTACATGTTGCTAAATTATGTATGCTGGTAAGCCTAACTGATAAACTTTGCATCTGATAACTTTCTTATCAACGATATGTTGCGAGTGCATTAACCATATCAGCCTTGTCTAACATTAGTTTATCTATAACACATTTATCCTTTATTCATTAGGCCTAACCTGTCGTCATCTAAATAATTATTATAACTGTTTAAATACTTAATCAAGTCAGTATTCAAGATGGCCAATAAACAATCGCGCTGCAAACATTATACAAAGTCAAATATTCTTTTAAGAATCGACATCTTCTCTATTGTATTGTTTTAGTTCAGCAAAAATTGAGCGCATATTAAACAATAAATGCAATAGATCTTACAATAAACTACAAACCAAATTTAATAGTTGCATTACATGAATGAGCCAAATATGGTTTTATGATATAATTGTGAATTGAAATAACGTGGGTCGTAGACGCACCCTACTTTATACATGTATAAGAGTTTGTCAATAACCTCTACTTAAATCTGTCAATTGACTCAATAAAAAATATTTGTTCTGATTTGTCTTGTCTACAAAAAATATGGTGCCAGGTGTATACCGTCTCAAGATTTTCATCAATTTATTTGTAACTTCCTGTGGTAATTGACTAACCCTTTTCAGATTTGATACTTCCTGAGGTCTTACTCACCCAAATACCTTAAAGCAATTTACAATATACTATTTGCATAATCAGAAAAATGAGACGTTTTTCCATAATGGACAGTGACATTCACCTTCCCAGATAGTGAAGTAAATGACCTAGCAGTGGCATAGTTTAAACTTATATCATATGGCCAACAATGAACCTGGAAATATATCAAACCATAGAACTGTAATTTCTATGATCAAACTAAGGTATATATTTCATTACGATTCATTAAAACTAACATGCTGAGAAAGCACATCTGTTATGCAAGCCCACACAGTGTTTGATCACGATAATAGTGAAATTAATTTTAAATTCTAGATAAACTTTTATTAGCACTTAATGAAGGGAATTTTGCTTTATTATGAAAATAACGAAAATGTTATGATGACTTATGTGGACAATTCAGGGGACATGGTCATTTCCTTACGCATTTTTGGAGACATTTGAGAAAACCAGTTGAAAACCCAGGTCCTATCGTATCCTTCTACCCTTTTACAACCCATGGTACCAGTTCCCCCTGGAGTACTACACTTAAAATTCTATATTGATAGCTACAAATTGATTCTTGATGGCCAGTATAGGTCTTAACGTAAAACCTTTACAAATACAAGGAGTTCACAAGGTCATCAAGTAACTACAGAATAAAACATATTGAAAAACTGTAGAAAGAGTAATTTCCTCCATTCCTACTTGATAAGAATGACTCAACTTTTGGCGACCCCTCTGTACAATCCAGTATATATAAACTGATGGCGGGCTTATTTCCTCTCACCCTACTCGATATATGGCTCTCAAGTTTCTAATTGATGATGTTATTATCTGACTGAGTAAATGATATATTTATAATTAAAGTTGTATATTGTCTGCTGAGCAATTGGATGGCTTTGGTAAATTTGTCGATCATTCTCATATTCCATTTAATATCTTCATTTAATTTGTAAGGAGAACACCGAATATTTTTTTCATATCAACGACATAGTCAGTATTTGACATATTTTCAGGTCGGCATTGAACATAATCATGTGTAGCAATATCGGGTGTCCCAGAAAAAACGTCCCCAACTTTGACGCAAAGTATCTCAGCTGCTGATGAGCAGATCTCTTTCAAAATGCTCACAGATTTACTTCGACATGTCCTTGTCAGACCCTGAAATATGAAAGTCATCGAACAAAAATTGTACAAGTACTGCCTTGAACAAAATAGCATGTAAAAAAATTCAATATCAGAGCAAATTACATATATGTGAATTTGCGTTCATTGTGCCTTCACATCAACCACCAATATCAAGCATTTTCCATCCTGATAAACTCTCAAGGATCTCATCTAAAGGTATCACTTGAGAAGCGACCATCCTGAATTTCAGTTGTTGTTTAATCAGTGTGCGCCCCTCTAACCCATGTGCAGTACACCTGTTTCTTAAGAGAATCCCAAATCATTACCATCACCAGTTGAACAAACTGACTAAACAGAAACTGAAAGGCAGGAAAGTTGCTTTATGGGAGAAAATACCTAAAGATGAGATCGGTGATTGCATTTCAGGAGGGAAAATGAATGATATTGGTGGTCAATGTAGTGAAAGCACAATAGACACAGGTCGAAATGTGTAGTTTGCTCTGATATTGAATTTTTTGACATGTTATTGTGTTCGTGGCAGTACTCATACAATTTTTATTCGATGACTTTCATATTTTCAGGGTCTGACAATGACATGTTAAAGTAAATCCGTGAGAATTTTGAAAGAGATCGGCTCATCAGCAGCTGGGATACTTAGCGTCAAAGTTGGGGACGTTTTTTTTGGGACACCCGATATATTACTACTGTCCCAATTTATTTAACATTGATGTTCAGGCTCACAATAATAAATGAATATATTTGTTTTAATAATCTGATTTATGATTGGATTCAATCAACCCCCCTCTCCTTGTCGTAGCCAAGGATTGAAGGACTAGATACAAAAAAAAGGCTTGATACAAATCCTCCTGTTTCATCTTCCAGTTTCATCTATATATTGTCCTGTTTATCCATATTGACCTGTTTATCCATATCCTTCTATCTTATCTTTCAGTTCCATTTATCTTTTCCTGTACATCCATATCTTCCTGTTTTATCTTCCAGTGACCATGCTTACTTTTGTCGAAACACCTGATGGTATTTCTGGAATGTTTTTCTCTTGTACGGATTTTTATTATTCCTATCGTAACTTCTAGTTTCATCTTTTTTTTCTGTTCATCCATATCTTCCTATTTTATTTTCCAGTTTCATCTATCTATTCATGTTTATCCATATCTCCCTGTTTTATCTTTCAATTTCACCAATCTATTCATGTTTATTCATATCGCCCTGTTTTATCTTCCAATTTCATCTATCTATTCATGTTTATCCATATCGCCCTGTTTTATCTTTCAATTTCATCTATCTATTCATGTTTATCCATATCTCCCTGTTTTATCTTCCAATTTCATCTATCTATTCATGATTATCCATATCTCCCTGTTTTATCTTCCAATTTCATCTATCTATTCATGTTTATTCATATCGCCCTGTTTTATCTTCCAATTTCATCTATCTATTCATGTTTATTCATATCGCCCTGTTTTATCTTTTAGTTCATCTATCTATTCATGTTTATCCATACCTCCCTGTTTTATCTTTCAATTTCATCAA